>OX596248.1:4494016-4711918 GCA_951394255.1 Polyploca ridens
CTTTTTTTTTGTGATGAAGGAGTGCATTGTCTTTAAAAAAGTGATGTTTTGGGGTTGTGGTGGACAGGCGGCGGTCCCACACAATTACCACGCCGTGGTAATATAATACTCGTCCGACTCGAAGTCGGGAAGTGTGATACTCGGTCCAGTCCGCGCAAGGTCCGCGTGGGTCCGCGCATAGGTAATGTAGGTACATACAACAGCGAGAATGATTAAAATAATAATCAAAAGCATCTAAAAATATCTTTTTAGGTTCAAAAAGCCACTTGAGTATTTTCCCGCCGTTCGGGAATTTAACCGTATTTTTCCATTCTTTCCCGTATTTTTCTTTTCTTCCCATTTTTTTATCTTTCCCTGCCCATCCCTAGTCGGAACACACCGAAAGGTGCTTGGCGACAGATTTTCAATTTGAGGGTGGTAAGCCAGCCAGGCGGGTACTACATAGTACCCTACCACCGTGCTATGGTTTCCTCACGATGTTTTCCTTCACCGAAAGCTCAAGCTCATTGTAGGAACCGTTGTTCCGTTGTTCGAACCCGGGACCTTCATCTCGGTATCGACGTCACTACCACTGAGCTATCATCGCCTTAAAAAAAAGTATCGTATTTTGAAAAGATAGAAATAAGCGTGCTATCAAAAATATATTAAATAATCGTATCAGAATTTAGCCATAGATCGAGTAAAACCCAGTTTCTAATTAAAATGACCGCAACCAATAGGCTGTTTCGTCTTTTGAGAACCCAAAGTAATCAGCCGAGCTTACTTACTTAGCACTTAATATTTTAAACATCCCCTTTACACTCCTCAAATTCGTTCGTATTTAGACATCAAATTATAACACTGAAGGTTTATTGTATACATTTTACGCACAGAAACAAATTCGAAACGTATTTGAACAATATTCAAAAGTTTGCTACGGATGAGTTCGAAGTACGAATATTATTCCTGAAATTCAATCAAAACAATTACCTGTTTTCTATAAAGTTTCAAAGTAAATATTTCGCAACATAAATTATATATTTTATAAAATGTTTTGTTCAATATTCATTGTTTATTTATAAAGCTTTATATAATCGATAACCGAGTTAACTAGACGTCATGAATTTAATTAAAATGGCGTCCGTTCCATGACGCTGAAATCTGTCACTGGAAGCTTAGCCGAGGTGTAAGAGAAACTTATAAAAATTCTTTGAAGTTTAGTAAGGTAGAAAGTAATTTAGTTACAAATTACTTCGTTTTAATGAAATATTCTGTAAATGCAATTATTGACCAACATTTATAGATATTATAGATATATTGTAATTTTGTTATTTACTTTAACGTATTCCCCCTTTGATAAATAAGGCTAAGCTAACATTGTGTTAGTATGTTTACATATTCGACAAGCAGTTGTCATTGTCACCTTACCAGGGAGGGTAACCACTTCATTTTAATTATATTTGTCATGCTTCAGTTTAGTAACATTTCGTTTGGTTTATATTTAGGGTAATTTCATAACACATAATTATGAGATACGATTAATATGATTTTAAATATAATATTTTATAAGAAGAAATAGGTACGACAAATATCAATAAAAGAAAATAATGCTGTGGATATCAGTAAAAGCTCGGCTACACGCACCGTCTCGCATGCGCAGTCTCAAAACTTTAAACATGACTGTATAGAATAATTGGACTGTTTTACAAAAAACTAAAACCGACTTAAAAGTACACTAAGAAGTATCAAATCCTGATTTGATGACAATGGGACCAAACGGGAAGTGTATCCTTTCAAATAAAAAAAGATTTTCCAAATCGGTTCATAAATGACGGAGTTATGAGGTAACAAACATAAAAAATCAAGCTAATTGAGAACCTTCTCCTTTTTTTGAAGTCGGTTAAAAACAGGACTCGGTACAGTGGCCATACGTAAAATTAGACTGTGCTAACCTCATCGTGTTTTGAGATCATCATACATTTTAACAGAGGTACCTACATGATAATGTGTCGTCGAAAACAATTTTACCGGACTGAAACGTGGCTTGTCAAAATGTGTGATCTCATGATGATATGGATAGTTAGACACCAACTACGCTATAGGAGTACAGGGCCAGTAAACAAGATGGTTATCGAAAATCGTCATCGTTAGTAAACGATCAACCGTTTCGTTTACTAACGATGACGTTTGTATGGTACTGACAAAAGAGATTGTTAAAAATCACGTGATATTTCGATTTGAAATGTCAATCCCATACAAAGGTTGATCGTTTAGTAACGATGACGATTGTCGACAGCCATCTTGTCTAGGGGGCAGGAATAAGCTTCGATCACCATGAAGGATAAACAACACATACTATGCCTGGACAAATCTATGTAAATACTTACACAGGATACATTGAGATGGCATATCTTCAAAACCTATATTTGTATAATTATGTTGTTCTAAAATTGTGACGATTATTAGAAACTTCATACTAAATGTGTTCGTGGCACCGTGAATAAATAAAAGTGCTCGATAAAAAAGATGTTGTATACAAGAATAATTTTATTCAGACATGTTGGAATACTTCAATCAAACGTGTGTACCTAATGCCTACCGTATACATTACGTCTTGGGTAATGTATGCACGCTCAGGTAGATAAATATGAGAATTTTTGATGAAATACGAGCTCAGCGCTTGACATGTGATAAATATATGGTTAGGTTTAATAGCTAGAATATTCTGGGAGACTATCTAATTTGGCTTAAAAATTTCTCATCATTTTATAAATATTTAATTAAGGCGCCGATCCCACAGAGAAGAGTTCTAGAGTTTCGCGTTCCGAGCAAGGCGATGATAGCTCAGTGGTAGTGACGTCGGATACCGAGACGAAGGTCCCGGGTTCGAATCCTACAATGAGCTAGAGCTTTCGGTGAAGGAAAACATCGTGAGGAAACCATAGCACGGTGGTAGGGTACTTTGTAGTACCCGCCTGGCTGGCTACCACCCTCATGTTGAAAATCTGTCGCCAAGCACCTTTCGGTGTGTTCCGATAGCTGCACTTGAGAGCCAGTTCCTTCTAGGCTTTGTGTGCTTACCACCTTCGGCCACATCATCACTTACCATGGTGAGATTGCGGTCAAACACAGGCCTATAAACAGTAAAAAAAAAAAAAAAAAAGAGTTCTGCATTCCGCGTTGACTGTTAGCTATGTGGGGCCTTTGAAAGTAAAAAAAGTGTATGATGTGCAATCAGTAGCGAATAATGCAGAACTCTAGAACTCTAGACTGCTTGCTGTGTGCACAATAGTCAACACGGAATGCAGAACTCAGAACTCGGAACTCCAGAACTCTCTCTGCGGGATCGGCGCCTGAAGTATATAATGCTTACAATAACTTAGCTGCTTTTTGTTAACTATTGTTTAATCTTAAAATGTAATATAAAAAAAATTACATAAGAAAAATCGGACACTGTGTGTCTCATGATAGAAAATATTGCTAAAAACATAATATTTATAAGTTAGTACAAACAAATCACTCGTTTATACCACTGCAAGCATTATATTAAAAGCTGAAGACTACTTTTTACACTGCTGAATTCAATAACTCCTTAGATTTAAGGCTAATACAGAGTCCGCAGAGTACCGATCCCGGCATTGTATTGAGGATAATGACAGCTTCGTGCGGTGTCTGGTGTCGAACGATAGCCATTGTTGTAACGTGTCCTAATAAAATAGGATTTTCTGTTTTGTTTTAGGATTTTGAAGTTATGTTTAAACGACAAGTTAAAAGGTGGTTTCAAATGTTTTGCTATAAATAACAATAATACTTACTTTAAATGAATTTACCTGACATAGTGAAATGGAAGAATTCATACCTATGTGTTATTTAAAATGTGTAAAAGAAATCATTAACCCACAATTTGTATGTGAAAATGAAATATAAAGGCTTATAGATTTATCCTTTGTGATTTATGCCCGGTTTCAAAAACGAATCGTTTTGCTTACCAATGGTAGGTTTTTTATTGCCAAACTGGGCATATAGACCATCTCGTAAGCTAATTTTAATGTAATAGCTACTTCCGTATGGGAGGGTCTGCTATGCAAAGCTTTGAGGACTTTGCTTCATTATTAGTAAAGATATAAGAGTCTTAATTTTAATAAATCTTAACCGATACCGGTCCGTAAATTATTGAAAATGGGCCTTAGTATTTTATGGCCCACGCGACGTACAAAATATCTTTGAGAGTAAATATTATATTGTGCATTTATAATATAACTAGCAGCGAAACCCGGCGTTGCTCGGGTTAAAATACATCGCATATAAGGATACATTTTTTAACATATTTATAGGTTTCTATTTTCGATATTGAGAGACTTTCCAGAACATTCAAATAGTTTGTTCTTTTTCACTTGTGAAAATCACTTGATATTTTTTTGTAACTGTTTACTCTTTTACTCGACTGTAATCACAATTGAACTGACGAAAAGTCACTGAATTTCGATTTATATACCGAAATTTCCAGTACCAGATCACTCTAGAATATTTAGATGTACATCACTTCGATTTGGTTTTTATAGATCAATAATAACACTCGTACATATTTTGGAACTTTCCAGATCAATCCAAAAAAATTTAGAACGTTCTAGAACATTTTAAATCGCTTATAATAAATTGAACTCATTTTAGAATTTTATAGATCATTCTAGAAATATTTAGAACTTTCTCGAACATTTTAAATCGATTATAATAAACTGCACTAATTTTGGAATTTTCCAGATCACTCGGAAAATTTCTAGAAGTTTCTCAATCATTCTAGATCGATCATAATAAACTGCACTCAATTTGGAACTTTCTAGAACATTCCAGATCAATTATAACCGTTTTACACATTTTGGAATTTTCTAGATCATTCTAGAAATTTGTAAAACTTTTAACGAACATTTTAAATCGCTTCTAATAAATTGCACTCATTTAAGAATTTTCTAGAACTTTCTCGAACATTCTAAATCGATCATAATAAATTTCACTCATTTTGGAATTTTCCAGATCATTCTAGAAACTTTTAAAACTTTCTCGAACATTCTAAATCGATCATAATCAATTTCACTCATTTTGGAACTTTCCAGATCATTCGGAAAATTTCTCGAACATTCTAAATCGATCATAATCAATTGCACTAATTTTGTAACTTTCTAGATCATTTGGAAAATTTCTAGAACGTTCTTGAAAATTCTAACTCGATAATAACAGTTTTGGACATTTTGGAACTTTCTAGATGAAGCCAGACCAATTATAACCGTTTTACACATTTTGGAATTTTCTAGATCATTCTAGAAATTTCTCGAACATTTTAAATCGCTTCTAATAAATTGCACTTATTTTGGAACTTTCCAGATCATTCGGAAAATTTCTAGAACATTCTCGATCATAATAAATTGCACTCATTTTGGAACTTTCCAGATCATTTTGAAAATTTCTAGAACGTTCTCGAACATTCTAACTCGATTATAATAGTTTGCATTCACTCTAGAATTTTCTAGATCATTCCAGATATTTGTGGAACTTTCTAGAACATTCCAGATCGATTATAACCGTTTTACACATTTTGGAACTTTCCATTCCAGAAATTTTGAGATCTTTTCAGAAGTCCTCATACGTTAGAAAAGGACAGCAATATATTTTTTAACATTTTCGCCCCCACACCCACAACCACCCCCTTCCACCCACCGCGACTAAACTCCCTTACTACCACCTGGAGACCAAGGGGTATTTACCACCCCAACGGGAAGTTGATTGGGGTTGGTGGTGATTGAGAAAACTGCGTATTTACGTACCCACAAAAGCATTTTATATATATTATTAAATTAGATTAGATTATAATAACAAGGCAACGCTCGTAGCAAAACGAAGATGACGTTGCTCGTAGCGCACTATGCTACGAGCAACGTCATCTTCGGCTACGTCTACGTCAATTAGGTCACCTTTATTAGTGTATCTGCCGTACGTCAATTTGAATTTAATGACTGATTAAAGTATCTCTATCTTTGTTTATTGAATAGCTATAGAAAGGGACAGGTCTAGAGATAACGAATCATTACACTCAATTGACGTATCTGACTACGACAGTATGTTCCAATCCAAAGAATGTATCTCATAGCTCAGAGTATATAAATAATAGTATTAAGTTTTGACACAAACTTTTATGTCAGTACCGTAGTACCCAATTAATATGGCTTACCGATGTACCTGCGCAGAAGATACATTTTCAAAGCGCAGGAAACGCTATTGGTCGGCATCTGCCGCCATGTTAGCGCGCGCCGTGCGGAGGGGCGTGACTTGCGAGTGAGACGGAACTAACAGCTGCAGTGTATTATGAACCTTATAGTAGTGATCTAAGGTTGATTGTAACTTTTAAGCATTCTTTCGTTAATCTTCGGGGCCATACTTTATTTTCTGTGCGAACGAAGATTCACGACGCGCCATATCAGTTGGGTAATACTGTACACAGATGTTAAAAAAATTCAACATATTGTTAAACAACTGCTGCCCCGCGGGAATTACCCGTGTTCCAGAGCGATCTTATAATTATCCCAAGTTAATAAATGTCTTTCGTTTAATCCACGGGTTTAATCCAAAGCATGGTCTATATATGTATGTGCCTAGTTTCATGACGTCATGATTCCATTATAACATCCACATAATATACCTTCACATTTATAGCATTTTGTTTATCTATACTAATATTATAAAGAGGAAAGATGAGATTGTTTGTTTGTTTGCATTGAATAGGCTCCGAAACTACTATAAAGTGTAAAACTAAGTGTACAAATAAAAACGATGAGTAAATATAATATTTGAAATTAACTAAACTAATAACTACTAGTTTAATGCAGACTGAATTTAACGTCATCTAACATTATTTGAGTAATTCTCCAACAACAACTCCAAGAAGTATGTAGGTAATCCTAACTATCCTACCTGTCCTAACTATATTATATATCCTAACTAATATTATAAATGCGAAAGTGAGTTTGTTTGTTATGCCTTCACGCCTTAACTACTCAACGGATCATCACGAAATTTGGCATGCAGATAGCCTATGGTATGGAGAAGGATATAGGACTTTTTATGCCGGGATCGCAGGTGAAACCGCGGGGGACAGCTAGTAGACTAGGAGGGCACGACAGAAATGGTAACGATAAGGTAAATGGATGAAATCGGGTTCATCGGATAGAGGACACCTCTCTGATGCTAAATAAGTCGGTCTGCCTGCGCCAATTAGTTGCGTTATCTAGATATGGCGCCGGTTTATCGTGACCGAAAAAAAATGATAAGGTAAATGGCTGAGCTCGACGTAGAAAGTAAGTAGTAGTTGTACTGATGTCATTATAAAAAAAACTGACCAAATATTCGGTTGCGTTATCTAGATATGGCGGCTGAAAAACTGTTTAACGTGACCGAAAAAAAATGATAAGGTAAATGGCTGAGCTCGATGAATCATGGAAGTATTAGTGCATACTAGCTTAGTCATAAAAAAACTGACAAAAATTTTGGTTGCGTTTCGTAGTTATAAGCGATCTACGTAATAATTATCAATATGGATAATTTTAGTGTTTTACGGTTTCGCGGAATTTACATTGTCAAAAATATGAAAATGTTATTAGTGCCACCCCCTCCCTTTATATCCCCCGCTACTCCGCCTGCACTGAGCGGCATTCACGAGTCAACAGACATAGTATAAGATTATAAATTGTTGTAAAAGATATTTTGCACTAGTTACCTGCACGAGCTTACAAGCAACGCTTACTCGCGCTGTTCACGAGTTGACAAAAGTGTTTTATTATAAATATGTCAGAATTAATGTACCAGATTAGTGAAAATAGTGTAAAAATGAAAAAGTTGTGTTGTTTAATAAGAACTCTTTAAAAAAATCATCATCATCATCAGCCTATCCCACTGCTGACCCTCCTTTCACAAATGAGGGTGAAAGGGACTGGGCAATACTCCACTACGCATGCCTACTGCGAATTGGTGGAGGTAGGCTAGTGGTCAAACTACTGTTGGAATTTTTCAAGCCGCCTAGGAGGCATCCTACTAGCTTAACGACTATCATAATTATGTTAAAACCGGGACCAACGGCTTGACGTGCCTTCCGAAGCACATAAACGCTCGATTCGAAATACCACTAGGCCCATCTAGGTACTAACCACGACGGTGGTAGCCGATCGATATAAAACGGCAATCATGCTACACCACGAGCGCATTAAAAAACTGTTACAAATTCGAGGTAATCGTATCTGAAGTACGCAAACATATAATTACCAAATAACATAGATTGTCATTGTAGTTATCATTTATCATGTTATAAAAAGTTTACAGCAGTTAAAAGTACGTCCACTTTATTTCATAAGTTTACTAAGAAAAACGCAGTACCAGATACACATAATTGATTACTATTTACACAGTTGGAGAAATTCTACTTACAGTGCCTAATATACCGAGCACACCTTAATATTTATATTATATAATATTCTTGCTAAAAACAAAGATTATCAAGATGCACTAATAGAGTTATACCACGATGAGCCATTGAACAATAAAACATGAGAAAAATTAGAACAATTTGTTTGCGATATGGATTATGATCCTGTGTCCCCTAGATGGGACAGAGGGCGTCTACAGAAACTCTGGAAACTCTGAAGACTTCCCGATCTTCTTCGCTTCGTCAAGCACAGTGCGTCGCCAGGTTTGTTTGGGACGGCCACTCTTTCGTTTCCCCTGCGGATTCCAGTCCATTGCCTGTTTGGGTATATGGTCGGGGTCCCTTCGGAGAGTGTGGCCAATCCAGTTCCATTTGCGACGCTTGATCTGTTGGTCGATCGGTGTTTCGTGGCTGCGTTCTCGGAGCTCTACGTTCTAGATTTTCTCGGGCCAGTGGATAACGAGAATTTGGCGAAGGCATCGGTTGACAAAAACCTGGAGCTGGTGCCAGATGGCCTTGGTTACTTTCCATGATTCACACCCGTACAGAAGAAGTACAGACTTCACATTGGACCCGAATATCTTAAGCTTAACTCTGGGTCAGCTTCCGAGACTGCCATAAGGGGCGCAAATGCACGAAAGTTGCTCGGGCCTTGGCAATCCGATTGTTTGCGACATGTATGGCTGCAAAACTATGTCAATTCAGTTAACGAAGATCGCCATAAGATGCTTTAAAAAAAAACAAACCTATTAAAAAAAATCAGAAATTTTACAAGAGTCTTATGAATTTTGATGCTTCTTCAATGCCACCTTCAAAAGTAGAATTGGATCATCATATTACGCGCAAGATATGTATGGAACATATGGAGAAATGCCTATTGATAAACTCCCAGTAGTCTTTCGCCAGTCAATAAATTAAAGTAAATTTTTGATTCTATAATAATTGTAAAACTATCGACACGTTACAATAAAAATCTAAATTCATAATAATTATGGGAAAGTCCGAATAAAATTTTTGCAACTAACTTTAATGTCTTAAATAATTAATATATTGATTTCAAAATTCCAAACAGCAGTTATTTTTTGCGTACGGTAGATGGAAAATAATTGTAGGCGTGTTGCCGCCAACAACATCACTATAGATTCATGCCTACCAGACAACTAAGCATTTATTTCATATAATACTCAAACTATAAAAGAAGATGAATATAACCGCTCACTGCTGGCGGGGCGGCGGGAGGTATAAAGGAGGGCGCCCCCCTCCCTCACCGATATCATTTTCATATTTTTGACAATGCAAATTCCGAGAAAACCGTAAAACACTCAAATTATCCATAGTGATAACTGTTACGTAGATTGCTTATAACTACGAAACGCAACCAAAATTTTTGTCAGTTTTTTTATTACTAAGCTAGTATTCACTAATACTTCCATGATTCATCGAGCTCAGCCATTTACCGTATCATTTTTTTTCGGTCACGATAAACAGTTTTTCAGCCGCTATATCTAGACAACGCAACCACTTGGTGCAGGCAGACCGACTTATATGGCATCAGAGAGGTATCCTCTATCCGATGAACCAGAGTTCACCCATTTACCTTATCGTTACCATTTTTGTCGTCACCTCCTAGTATATAGTGTTGTATGATTAGATATATATTATTACAGATTTTACGACCCAAGTTATTATAATAAGTGGTCTATACCACCTTATTATCTAAATTGACCTTGACCACATACTTTCCATCAACAATGCACACTAAATAATAGGGTGTTTGCTTACCACGCAAATCTCTAATCAGAATATCGCTTATCACACAAAGTTTACCACGCAAAACTAAACTTTATGGGAAACTTAATATCTCAATCAGAGGGTGTATTGCCCTTAAATTGATGATACGGGATATAAGCTGTTAAGTTAGTTGCCGTCTTATGGGGTTTGAGCGTTGAGATTGTATCGGTACACATTAGCACATATGGCTCTCGTTTAAAACTGCGTATTGTTAATTTACCTATCTAACTATCAAAATTAATTATAGTGTGTCCGTTTGTCTTTAAGGCGTTCGCGTATCGTTCATCCAATTAAGTTGAATCTTTTTACATTCGTTGTTTAAGTTTCCTAATAGGCTAGACTAACTGAAAAATTATATTTAGTGAAAAATATGAGATTAGTATTTATTAGTAAGAAATATGATTCTTCTATCAATTAAACAAAAAATACGATGTTATTGTGTGTTGGAGTTTCGGGTGACGTCACGAGCCCCCACTCCCGAACTTTGACGCGCTTTATCTTCGTAAATGTTTCATGATTTGGTTAAGCAAAAATACGTGTTTAATATTTTTTAATAACCTAATCTAACTGACGGATTAATTAGTTTTTTTTTTACCCAGGAATCATACCTTTTTTGAATGAAAATTTCGTAACCTTCACATACTAATACTAGATACTTACCTATCACGTTGTAGTTCATGGGTTCGATTCCCACCTAGAATATGTTTTGTGTGCATTAACTTGTCTGCATTCCCTGAGTTACTAGATGTCATATGAATTTACAAACAAAAAAGTAGTTTATGTAGTACATCAGTTATCTGGTTTCCATAGTACAAGCTCTGCTTAGTTTGGGATAAATTGATATCCTTGGTCTTGGTGTCCAGGATATCTATTTATTATGTAATGTTTTAAATATTTAATATGTTATTCAAAATAAAAGATTTTATTAGGTAGTCATATTTAAAACATTACATACGCGACTATGTAGCTATACTTTCATAATAATAATATCCAGAATTAAAAGTCGCTAAAGAAATTAAAGCCATAAGCCATAATTGAACGGTATAGCAACTTTAATAAGAAGAGCAATATACCTGTGAAATACATACTGTCTGTATACACAGATACCTATATACCTACTAGTCACATAGAAGCAATCAAGGAGCGTTGGTTGTGACAAAGTTGAACTTTTCAAATTTAAATGGGGTGGTAGACAGACGGAGATTCAGAATTCAATTTCGAGGAGAATTTCCGCATCGCACAGTGGGGTGCAATAATAGGTAGGATAGACATTTTTGTCGCTTGTTTTTACACCTATAGGAGATTTGATTAGATATAATGACTCTGGATTGGAACAACCCTTAGTAGCCGACGCGAGAATTATCTGATGCGTGTAAAACAAATTGCCATAAATTATTTATACAAATAAAATTTATTTATAATAAAAATATCTATACTCACTGCGTTATATAAAATTTTGACGTGGTTGAAACCGCGGTGCACAGCTAGTGTTACTAATAAAGCTTTCGCTCCTGACAGGAAAAAATGTCCAACTGTTAAAAAATTTTTTTGTTGTTTATTTACTTTTCTTTTTTATAAGTTTACATTCTCACCTGTTCATGCAACTCACTATTTTACAAACAAAAATATACCACACTATCAGACCCACATTCTTTACCCAAACCACTCAATAATTCGTATCACACGACTTTGATTTATAGCGAGCGTACAAAAATAAAGATGTTACTAATTCTTCGCCTCTCTCTACGGGAAATTGCTTCTTTACGGCAACCCAAGGTATCAATAGTGTAATAAAGTTGAGCTGGTGGCAACACTGTAGCTTTCTTCGCCACTTGGTACTTTATAGCCCCTTTATATTTTTTCTATATTTATTGTTTGAATTGTCAACGTTCAAATGACACTTAAAACACTCAGCGTGAGTGAACTACACTGAAAAAAAAGGGACTACAAGTGACTACAAAATTTTATTTAACAGTAACACAAAATTTGACGACCAATAACCTAAACAGAGTGACTTGCGAACTAAACTTACCAGTCACAAAACTAGTTTTTATTCGTTACTAAATTATTTGATTAAATGTAACTAAAGTTAGTTTTCCGACAACTAAAGTTAGTTTCCCGACAACTAAAGTTAGTTTCCCGACAACTAAAGTTAGTTTCCCGACAACTAAAGTTATGTTACATAACTAGTTTTGTAGATCATTTTTTTCAGAGTATCGTGTATTGAAAACCTATATTTTTCAAGCGAAACATAAATTATTACTGTTAATACTGTTAATATAAAATTGATTCTCATTAGTATAAAAACTTGAATAGATAATAGTATCCTTACATAAATTCGATTAGTTCCACATTTCCGTTCAACAAATTATTTTATTTCATTTATCCCTTTAGTACCCGAGGGACGCGTATGCAAAATGTCCAAGATCCAATCCACCCGAGATGAATAAAATTAATTTATGTAAAACACATAATTTATCTACAGGGTGGATACGACAATAAATAAAAACCACGTAAAGTACGATAACTACGAACAATATATTAATATGTGAAGTACCTACCTTTGTAAGTACCTGTTTTTAAACCTACTGTACTCACAGAGAAGGGTGAGGTTTATATGGTGAAAGATTGCCTAAAGCAAATAATTATTTAATTATTAAAATTTTACAATGTGAACGCTTCTAGGCATACACAATTAAATGTCGTACAGACGTGAATTAAAAATTTTATAACGGATTAAAGTATTATCTTTGTTTATTGAATAGCTATAGAAAGGGACAGTTCTAGAGATAAAGAATCATTACTCGATTGATGTCTCTGAGTACGGCAGTCAGTAAAGTTATTATTTTTTGCCACTCATTTAATTCATAGTATACACCTGAAATAAAATTATTAACAAAGTAGTGTAATGTAACAAAGTAATATAATAATGGAGCCATAGTATGTAAAACTAGAGGAGCACTGGAGTTCAAAGAATGCCAACATGTCCCAGGCATTCTTTAGCGGATATAAACTGTCGACTTGAGTAGGATATATTGACTCATCCTGTTTTTCTTCTAAGGAAATAAACATTTACCTACTATCAGATTAGAGAGTTTAGACGAGATTGTTTTATTTGATATGGAACCAAATTATGATTTGACATGTAGAGATTGATTCAAATTACTCCACAAATATCTACTATTGCGAGGTTTGTAAGAATGCATCTAACTTTCGAGTTATTATTAAGGATTCAATGTAGTTATATCTCAGCTAAGATAGAAAAGGAAATAAGTAGATTATTATATTGGTACAACCAGTATCAAAAGATTTTAAATTTTCTTCAAACTACATGCTATTTTTTGCTTTAATTCATCTTTCTCACATTATCTTGGTTTCTTTTTTTTGGTCAAACTTTATTTAGGTTAATAATAACTATTGCAATTGAATCGGACACTACGTAAAATGTTACTATAGTGTAGAATATTTAAGTTCTAAAAATAACCTTGTTAAAGCAATATTCAAACACATTGTGAAGAAAAAGCTTGACGTAAATGTGGGACATTTCATCCAGCATGAGCTCTACATATTCAAGTTACATATTTTTTTATCCATTTGGAACGTGAATTGTTTTTTTTTTTCATCTGCGAGTACGTTGAATGCACTCAACGGGCTTTTAAATTTTATTGAGGGCTTTTTCATATCCCTACGTTACGGAACTTGGAAATTCCAAATAAGTACAACTACAAGTAGAAATTAAAAGCTTTGGTAATTGTTTGGTGTGAAACGTGGATACATTATATATAATTTTGTAGAAACACTATTCTTCTAATCGTTTGACATTGATTTAATACATTTTAAATTAAACCCTTTTCTAATGCTATAATAAACAATTTACTTTATACAATCTGACAGTTTTGTTAATAAAACAAACACTCACCTATATTTGATGTAACAAACAAATAAGTACGTAATACCTTGGAGACAGGCTCGAGGATAGCCTGCCGCTGTGATAGATACGGGTGACTGGTTTGACAAGGGTCAAACTACGTGCCATTATGATTTCAGTGGCGTCGAAGAGTTAGGGTAGGTACAGGGTCAATTTGCATCAATTTCAAATGTCGGTAATTGATTTTACAGTGGTTTTATTAAGGTCAGATTGTAAGTTGATCTTTTATACGTTTATAAATTGCTATTTATAATTCTAATAGAATATCAAGCTTCGAACTTGTATTGGTAGGTACTAGACGGGCTATTAAAGTTATTACACATATTTAAACACAGAATTAAGTCTATATTACCACAGATATGACTGTATCTGTACGAGGGTTCGAATCCTACAATGAGATTGATCTTTCGGTGAAGAAAAATACTGTGAGGAATCTATAGCACGGTGGTAGGGTACTTTTTTTTTACTGTTTATAGGCCTTTGTTTGACCGCAATCTCTCTATGGTAAGTGATGATGCGGCCGAAGGTGATAAGCACACAAAGCCTAGAAGGAACTGGCTCTCAAGTGCAGCTGTCGGAACACACCGAAAGGTGCTTGGCGACAGATTTTCAACTTGAGTGTGGTAGCCAGCCAGGCGGGTACTACAAAGTACCCTACCACCGTGCTATGGTTTCCTCACGATGTTTCCTTCACCGAAAGCTCAAACTCATTGTAGGATTCAAACCCGGGACCTTCGTCTCGGTATCCGACGTCACTACGTGGTGTAGCCAAGCACTACTGGTGTTGTTCTATCGTCGCACTTGAGTGCCAGTTCCCAGCTTTGTGTGCTACCACTAGCTAGCTTAACTGTGAACGCTCGAAAACAAAATATACTCCAAAATCAAAGCACTTTTTACCCCGACTATACCTATCTATTCAGAACCAACTCCCATAAGAAGTCACACTTCTCAGCGCAACTTATCTTGTTATAGAGGTCGTCGCTGTGACCGCAACATTTCCGACATTTGATCACACGAGGCGCACATCGCTCGGCTTTCACATAACTTCTCAATAAATGGTTATGAAAGCTTTTTATATAGTATGGATTTGATGTATGAAGATTCTCGTGTTTCCGTAGTATTAAATTCGCCTGTGGTAGTAAGTAGTTATATATTTTAGGATTATAGGGTGGGATGCAAGAAGGTAGGTGTAATGCTTCAATGTCTAACATGCATTTATAATGAAAACCAATTCTAGCTTAAAATTACTGGAATAGCGCGTAACTTAATAGATATTAGTTGCATGAAAATAAATAAGGATAAGAGCCGCCAACGCGTCAGCTTGGCTATCCAAAGAGGAAACACTGCCAGCCTTCTGGGAACCCTGCCGTTAATCGGAAGCAGCGGCAAGCTTAAGAAAATTTTCTATATATAAATTGTATTATGTACATATTTGTTGTGAATATATATATATCCGTAATTACATTAAATAATTGGACTGTTTTCCAAAAACCTTAAACCGACTTCAAAGTACACTAAGAAGTAATCAAATCCTGATCTGATGACAATGGGACCGAACGGGAAGCGTACCCTTTCAAATAAAAAAAGAATTTTCCAAATCGGTTAATAAATGAAGGAGTTATGAGGTAACAAACATAAAAAAAAACTACTAAAATACATTCGAATTGAGAACCTCCTTCTTTTTTTGAAGTCGGTTAAAAAAAAGGTAAGATCAAAAGGTAATCTCATTCATTGAACAACTTACGTCTATTCTTTTATACGATAAGAGTCACAAAACACATAAAACTTATGTACAAAATTTTACAAGTACCTTATCTGATTTCAAAAGTAAAGAAAAATTACAGGAAAATAATAATATAATAATTACAACCTACCAGCATGTTAAATACAAATAAATATAAATCGTGAAATCGTCGCGTAGATATACATGTAGACTTTTAATTAATTCGCCCCTTTGAAACTGCGATATTAAAACACGATGGAACTGTAACTCGAAAACATACAAATATTATGTATTTGGTAAATTTACGTGGCTTTAAAAAAATATTATGAATAATGAGTTGATGTGAAGGTAAGATGGACTACAACGCTGAGGTTGTGACGGTAACCGCTTATCATCAGGTGAGCCGTGTGCTTTATAAATAGTGTGTGCGTAAACATATTTTTTATAATGACGGTTCATGAGATACCTACTGACAGAGATATGGACGATCGGACGGATGGAAGAACGAATAACGGAGGCTTAGTAATAGGGTCCCATTGATACCCTTTGGACTCGGAAGCGTAAAAAGAAATGCTAAACTATTCTTTAAAACGTTTTTTGGCCCGGTAAACTAAATTTGAGAAAAGTAAAGCATTCTGTTTCATTAAAACATTTACCAGACGATATTATGATGAAGAACAATTCAATTTACGTGAGTACTTATACTTCTTTATTGGCTCATTATAATGTTATGCTTCAATAAACTGAACCATAGTTTATGCTCCACGACGCAATCTAAAGAAAAGGTATAAAGCTTTTAGTAAATTGACCCAATTAAAAAAATTATACCATAGTAATAAGGCAACTTTAAATTTTTTACAAGCTTTTATTTAACTTGCAATGTATGTATGTAGGTATGTTTGTTCGGGTGGAATCTTGCAAGTCGAATTCCACCTACTTCTAGTGATCGGATTGACTTGATATTTGGTATACATTAGTATATTGGATGACAATGCAATTATAGTCAATAAAAAGTACAGTCACTCAAAAGCTTGTATTAAAAATGATTTTTTTTATCCAAAAACATATTTTCTTCCTAGTTATATTTATTGATTAGGAACTGCGGAAGGATAAAATATAGTAGAGATATAAATATTTTTTTTGTTAACGTTTTTTACGATCCAATTATCTTCTTTGCATCTTTGCCAACTGTGCCTACGTCTGTTCTCTCAACGACGATTAAAAGGAGTACCACCACCTTACAGAATACCGCAGTCATATGATTTTTTTGTGTAAAGTTGTATTCGTGCGAGTAAGTAAGGTCGCCATCAGAGCTCATAGCGGAGGGGGGAAAGGTGGGTAACGTGTGAGCGATGCTTCGGTTGTTGGAAGCGTCCAAATGGCTACAGTAACCGCTTACCAACACGCGGGCTGTATGCTTGTTTATCGACTTAGAAAAAAACCATATGCATTTCAATTCCAATCAAAACGCCAAACTCATCCTTTGTTTAAAAATAAATTATTGTTCGTTCCATCTTTTAAAAGTTTCTGGCATAGTAAAAAAGAGCAATGCACGCTTGTGGTAAATATAAACCAAGTAAGTATATTGATTAAAAAAATCTGTCTGTTTCTAAAATACCCTGACAAAATGCTGACATTTTCTACTAACTAAATACACTATGGTCCAATCTGAAAGCCGATCAAAATGCCGGCGGCAATCAGCTTCCATCAACTAAACAGCCTATTTCAATAGAATAGGTATTTGTTCCATAAAATCTAAAGCCCTTCAATTGTTATTTGAGCAAAGTGCCTAATGCTACAAACCAACGAAGAATTCAGACTTTCCAAAACCCTTAAGGCTTGTTTGTTGTTTGTAGTTTGTATCTTAATATTCCTGAAACATTTCCATCTGAGCATGTCTAATTGGGGTCTAGTACGCTTATAAAGCTTTGGATTAGTGTGTATTGCTTCAGAAGAAGAAAGCGATAAAGTGTTCAAATCTATTGCTAAAACTAGTAACATTTTCTTGACACGCGTTTCTTTCTGAATATTTTCCGTATTTAAAGATCAAGTTCAAAATGTTTGTCTAGAAAATGTGTAGCCATAAAAGTCTTGTGTATTTAAGAGTTCAGACACCCAGGTGTATTATGGGATGTACACAGTAGCGTTGTAATATATAAAAACCGGCCAAGTGCGAGTCCGACTCGCACACGGAGGGTTCCGTGTAATATTAACTAAATCAACATTGCTATGAAAAAAAAAACGCGAAAAATATTGAATGAAAGGTAAATTGCGGTTAACGATTTATGACGTATTAAAAAAAACTACTTACTAGATCTCGTTCAAACCAATTTTCGGTGGAAGTTTACATGGTAATGTATATCATATATTTTTTTTTAGTTGTATCGTTATTTTATTTTAGTAGTTACAGGGGGGGGGACACATTTTACCACTTTGGAAGTGTCTCTCGCGCAAACTATTCAGTTAAGACAAAAATGATATTAGAAACCTCAATATCATTTTTGAAGACCTATCCATAGACAATACACACGTAAGGGTTTGATGAAAAAAAAATGTTGAGTTTCAGTTTTAAGTATGGGGAACACCCATTTTTTTTTGTTTTTGTCTATTTTTGTGTGAAAATCGTAATGCGGTTCACAGAATACATCTACTTACCAAGTTTCAACAGTAAAGTTCTTATAGATTCGGCAAAAAGTGGCTGTGACATACGGACGGACAGACAGACAGACATGATGAATCTATAAGGGTTCCTTTTTTGTCATTTGGCTACGGAACCCTAAAAATGACATATATTTTAACTTGCTAAGTATAAATAAAACATATATTTTCAAACAATACTAAATCTTTGTAAAGCTTAATGAAAAATTCCACTCACCTAACCTTAACGAGGGATCAATGGCTCTTTAGTAATAAGCATGTGAGTGGCTATTACATCCTAAATCCTCATCCTCTTATAAAGGAATATTACTTCCGTAAGTGAGACAAAGGGCAACCAGGCGTATCCCGGTAATTATTACCATGGGAACAATAATGTACAACGCTTGATTAATGTCGATTCATATTTGTAACCATGCTCCAAAGGGTTTACATATAATTAACTAGCATCTACTTGCGGCTTCGCCCGCGTAGCCTACAGGAAACAAATGACATATTTTTCTACAACAATAAAACAAAACAATTTCATCCCGCTTCGAGGGTGGAATTATTAAAAACGCTGAGACACGTATACATTAATTTTTAATCTTCAGCCTAAACACAAAATTTGAAGATCCTCACTTCGAAACTGACGGACTTTCATACAAACTTTCTTCCTCTATTTTACCCCCATAGGGGTGGAATTTCAAAAAACCCTTTCATGGTGGATACCTACTCTTCACAACAAATATACCCTCTAAATTTCATGTCTCTAGGACCAGTGGTTTAGGCTGTGCGTTGATATATCAGTCAATCAGTCAGTCAGTCAGGACTTTGAATTTTATATATATAGATTGACCGTGCGTGAGGAATATCCCAGGATGTTCCAGGATATATTTATCCCAGGATATTTAGTTACAAAATTTGTGTAAATAACTACTTGTGTATTTAATTCATATTAGTATTATGGTCTATTCCAGTATAGGGGTAATCATGATCATAGATAGTGAAAAATAATTGGTATGCGGCATATTATCTGATTAGGCTTTCAAATTAAAATCACGTCACACGTTATCATCACGTCTTCAGTTAGTCATGTCAAAACTAATAATTAGTAGTTTATACTAATAATATAAGTTGTAGGACGTCAACGCCACTGTCACGGTAGGCATATACAAAACACCCGACTGTTTAGCTAGTCGGTAACTGGTACTTGGGAATGCACCTTTATGATTGAATCAAGTTAGTGGTAGGACTGAAACAATAAACCAAAGTTTAGAACAAAACCTAGCTACTATAACTTGGAGGTTACCCATACCTAAATTCATACTGAAGATAGTCGACACATTTCAACGAAACGCGTTGATATCTACAATAATTTCATATTCCCGAGTGGACCCTTTTCGTATCGCTTATACTAAAATAAAATTTAAATTAATCCCTTATCCCAACCTCACATCAAAGCAAATCCATGCTGAATGTAAGGTAAGTGTTTACCACATAAGAAATTGCTTTCTTGCGGGAGGTAATATTTAGGGTGTGCGGACCTTTATAAGCGTTTTTCTATTATATTTACGGAAAATGAATTCCCTGAAACCATAATGCTTATGTGATTTAATTTGCCTTTTTATAAATTCTAGAGGTCGCCCATGAGTCGGAATTCAACAATATTATTTACAAATTAACGATACTGGCAAAAATAAGTCTGAAAATAATTTGGTTGTCATGCTACAAAACTAAGAAGAAGATAAACAAAAGAGTTTAAGTGTGTGGTGTGTCAAACATGGTAGTGTATGTAATGTTTCGCATTGTAGTGTGTGTAACGTTTTTTTTATTAAAATAATATGCAAAATGCAAGCTTTGTGCACTAATTCCCCATATAAACTTTAACTATGCCAAAACTCACACTCTTACGTACCCGCAATAGGTTAGAAAGGAGCGAAAGCTTTTGCTTCACATATTAAAATAATAATGTATCATTCATCATCATCATCAGCCTATAATGCTGAGCACAGGCCTCCTTTCACAAATAAAGGTGAAAGGGAATGGGCAATACTCCACCACGCGTGCCCACTGCGGATCGGTGGAGGTAGGCTAGTGGTCAACCTACTGTTGGAATTTTTCAAGCCGGCTAAGAGTCATCCAACTAGCTTAACGACTATCACAATTAAGTGATAACAGGGACCAACGGCTTTACGTGCCTTCCGAAGCACGGAATGAAACGCTCGATTTGAAATACCACTAGGCGGTCACCCATCCAGGTACCGACCACGACAGGCGTAGCTTAACTTTGCCGATTCATTAAGAACGGCTAATCATGCGACACCACGAGCGCTTCGGTACATATAATGTATCATTATAAGTATTTAAATCTAAAGAAAATAAAGCGAAATAATTTTTATCGTTTAGAAAATGTAAGACTATTTTGAATTACTTAATTTAGGATTTTCAATCATTTATCTATCAAAGTATATTTGAAAACTGTAAACTAGGTTAAGAGCAGCAGCCGAAATTGTAAGCAGAAAACTTATTTAATTTAATAAAATGGACCATTGCGGAATAAATTACATTTCAGTGTTTAATGTGAAAACCAATAATGGGTAACCACGATTTTACAAATTCCAGTACCATTAAAACATAAAAGCTTTTAAAAATATTTTGTAGATTCTCATAGAATATAAAAGGTATTTTACATTTCCATTAATTGACTATTAATAATAATAACACGAAGGATATTTCGTAGTAACTGCGTGTAGTAAAAACTCATCTTAGTTGCCAGCGAGCTCATTTAAACACAGGTCTTTGCAAATCTTTATGAATGGAGTGGCCCACTTTTTAGCCGACAAGGGGACGAGACTGGCTAGGAATTGTGAAGAAACCGTAGTAAGCTGTACTGTAATGGTGTTTCGCTACACATATTTAATCATAATTTGTAAAAAACGGCAAACTAGCATACGGTCCGACTGATGGTAAGCGTTTGCCGTAGCCCAATGGACGCTTGTGATGCCATGGGTGTTATCATGTACGCGTTACTAACCCTTCCCCCTTCCTAATGAGCTCTGGCGACCTTACTCCTACGCAGAAACACAACATTGTTATTTGGCTACGGTATTCCACTCAAATATGCTAAAATATCTCTCTTAAAAATATCATCAAATACAGACGCAAAAAAAGATTATATTTAGTCTTAATATTTCTTCCTTTTACAGTTTATTAACTCCTCTCAATCCAATGACTGGTAGAGATGTCTCTTTTATTTAGAGACAAGGTCACCCATTGCAACCCAGTGAACTGTGAGTTAAGTTTTGTATCACTACTTGGTGTAAGAATAAAATGTTATCTACATACCATCATAAGAATAATACTCATAGTTTGGCTGATTGTATTGCGATGAGCTTGAGCTTTCGGAGCAGACACCAACCCACCATAGTTTCGGAAACCATAGCAAGATATTTAGTAGTACCCGCCCAACAGACATCCTCCTGTCTTAATTATTTTATGTTGCCTTGCTTAACCGGTATTGTTTTGTTTGTCGGTATTTTTCGCCACATAATCGATAATCAAATTGCAAATCGCTTATTGAAGGGTCGTTAACGCGTGAGTGATGCCTCGTGTGTTGCAAACGTCCTCATGGCTACGGTAAATGCTTACCATCAGGCGAGCCATATTATAGTTTACCGACTCGGTCATATATAAGAAAAACATGGCTAAAAGTATCATAAAATTTTGCTTAGGTATACTGAACCAGAGTTTCACAGCTTGTGACTTACCCCCTTATTCATAATAAAGTTATCAAACGTTGGTTTTTAGTTAACAAAGTCTTTATCTGACACGTGACGTTTGGTGATTGAAAGAGTGAGCCGGAGTACGCTATTACACTGATTTAGTTAAAAAGCGATTATGAATAAGGGGGTTAGTAACTAAACCACATGGTCCTGTCTGAATGTAGCTTACACTCATTTTAGTAAGCATATTGTATGTTTAGTGTCCGACTCAACATTCGCGATCTATTGCTAAGATACACATGCACATATGCTATCGGTTACACGACCTAGTACTCACCTGTGCTACATATTTTATGAATTTATAACGAACTGAGTATAGGCTTATCTTTATTTTTGCATACATCAATAAATAGCTGAAAGTTATGCACAGATTATGTATATTAATTTATGATTTAAAAACCAAACTTAACTTTTGAATACTGGCAGCATTGCCACGTTGAATGGCAATGCTTTAAAATAAAAACGTGGCAATACTGCCAGTATTCTGGTAACGTTACCCACTGGCACGGATTTAGAATAGTTTTTATTTTTAAAGATTGTTTTAGTTTAGAGTAGTGTTTATTATTTAAGTTTTGTTTTATTTTTATTAGAAATAGCTATTATGTTTTTTACAAATTTTCTAGCCATGAATAAAGTATTGACATGATAAAAAAAACTTTTGAATTTGTGCAGAACATTCCAAAAAATAAAAGTGCTATAATAGACCATAAAGTGACGCAATAAGAAAAGTATGTTTCGAGTTATCGTTTGACATGATTCAGATAATCATATTTCGCCACAAGCCCACGGGGCGGCGAACGAAAATAATTAATTTCTGAAGAAATCATGGCCCGTGAAATTTATCGCGATCTACTTCGAATTTTATGAAACATAGCTGTCATGTAATAATTCAATTTCCTAACAAATGGCGTTTTTATGCTTGCTGTAATCGTTTCTAACATCTTGAAAATATATCATACTTTTTTTACTTATGGCGGGATCATACCACATAAGTAAATAATTACTTTCCAACATGTTTTAGGCGATGATAGGTCAGTGGTACTGACGTCGAATGCCGAGACGAAGGTACCGGGTTCGAGACCTACAGTGAGCTTGAGCTTTCGGTGAAGGAAAACATCGTGAGGAAACCATAGCACGGTGGTAGGGTATTTTGAGTACCCGCCTGACTGGCTAACACCCTCAAGTAGAAAACCTGTCGCCAAGCACCTATCGGTGTGTTCCGACAGCTGCAGTAGAGATCCAGTTCCTTTTAGGATTTGTGTGCTTACCACCTTTGGCAACATCATCACTGTATTGAATTTATACAAAGAAAAAAAAAGTTTTAAATTCTTTAAATGCGACGAGTACAAGTACTCTCGCTTGTACTTCTACATAACTCAAAAACTGCATACACAGGAATGCATAGTTGAATAT
Organism: Polyploca ridens; assembly: GCA_951394255.1. Taxonomy (NCBI): domain Eukaryota; kingdom Metazoa; phylum Arthropoda; class Insecta; order Lepidoptera; family Drepanidae; genus Polyploca; species Polyploca ridens. The sequence continues at coordinate 4,517,737 of OX596248.1, forward strand.
AGTTCTCGAAAGTCTCACAAACGTCGCCATACATTCCCAACTACACAGGTTCCAGAAAATCATTATCAGGGGCCTTTTCACTCAACTTTCTTTGAGTTGAAAACGGCGGGGTTTTCGCTCCAACAATATTTCACTGCAAATGCATTAATAATCTTGCGTCTGCTGGGGCGGTTTCCGAGTGTTTTCACGGATGGTTTCGAGGTGATTATTTGTGAATAATATAGTATGTATGTGTTTGTTTACCTTATGTGTGTATTATTTTTTATTGGTAAAAGCTATGTGGCTCAAGCGCTTATTCGATAAAATATTAGTAGGTATATATTCTGGAGATAAGTCTGGCCTATGAAAATAAATCTTTACAGAAACTAATGTTGGTTATCATACTTAATGGTTTACTACTTACTGGTACTGAACTTTATATTGGCGGAATTGTTATAAGTTATGATAAACCTATAAAAATATCCATAATAATAAATAACCATTAAATAAACCAAAATATTATATATAAGATTAGTTTAAGTGCTTTTTTCGTTTTTATACCACTTAGGTGGCCAACAAGTATACGGATGACCGGATTTGGATGAAATTTGGCACACAACTAAAGTATATTCTCGACACGGGTGAAACCGCGGGGTGAAACTAATTCAATATAAAACTGCAAAATGAGCCAACAATGTTATTATTACATTGAAATCCTTTTCCATTTCAAAATTATTCTGAAAGACCTACAAATATACCACGCCTAAGTAATTCAGCACCCAGGGGTCCAATTCGAGGGCCCACATAAAACAATTTATGGGGATGGCACGCCGACAGGGGTAAGCTCACCGACAACCCCAAATGCCAATCTGAATGCATCGGGTTATTATGGGACACTACACGTTCGACCTTTGCGAAATAATGGTTTAGCAAGTTTATATATTTTAATCGATTTTCAAAACATATTTTAAGGAAAATGAAAAGTTTTAAAAAAGACTTTGTTTTTATCAAAATGTACCTCCTAGTAGAGGATCTGTTTAATGGATGAAAAGTATTTCATATCAAATTACTACTACCTACTAGATATACCTTCAGGAAAGCGCTGGTATTTGTGATACAGTAATTTCTTACTAGTGTTAGATATTTATTCATATTGGTTGGATAATATTATTATGGTAGAAGGATTGAGTGATGTGGCAACACTGACCATAACGCAAATAGCAAAGCATATAAAAGTGAGGGTATTTGTATTTGTAAGAGTTAGTTTTTCACAAGCTCTCGAGCTAGACACAGATCAGTACGATCATTGTTTTACCCGGTTCTGTAACTTATTATAAGTTAAGACTAAGATTGTGAAGTGAAGTGATTACCTAATTAATTGTAATATTATAACAGTAAACCTATCGGGGCCCATGAGGAGTTTGTTGCGTCGCTTCTTCTCCTCATACGGGAGTTTTCCGAAGCGATAGTATTACGTTGTTTCATTGCCTGCACTACGCCCACCGAATCCTGATACCACAGAACCTTAATCATGGTGTTTGTATCGCTTGGCAGTCGCTGACGCTATTACTAGTACAGATACTGACGTGAAAATGCATTATGAGTACATGTAAATCAATTAATTATGTCTATTTAATGTAACAATGGAGAAATAAATTATTATTATTATTACATTTAGTATGTTAAAAAATATATCGCCAATAGAATTGCTAAAAAATTCCTGTCCAGACATGGCCAGACCAAAATTTCGCTTTTTAAAGCTAGCCAACCGTCCTGTCCTGAAGGTAGATGTCAACTCGGATCTCAGACTATCCATTATATAAATGAAAATATGTCTTGTTTTAGCAAAAGATTAAGCACTTTACCTCTGTGTGGCATAGCCGTGGGATGCTCTATCGATATTCAGCTTCAATTAACAATTTTTAACAGTAATTTTATGAGCATGGACATTTTCTACACGCTTTAAACTTTCCCCGTACACTTTTTATGCATGAAAGTTTCCAGCAAAGTGAACTGTTGAAACTAGTACATGGAATAAATTTTAACAGCAGAATTATTTTATATTTCCTATACCATTATGTAGGATTGAAATGTATATATCATAACCAAGTAAAGCCAATTTTTTGCAATCTGGGATGGTTTCTAACACATAATGAAAGACAAGAAGTATAAGAAAGATACATGAGGCGTAACTTAATAACTGAAATATTAACATTTATTCATTCTCTCTTCACCTATTATACAAAAAACAATAATAAGTAATTTAGTATGGCAAAAAATACAATTTGTGAGAGATTGGTATCTGTAGTAGGACAACGTGTACCCGCCCCCCTCTCTATAGCGCAGATGGCGAACACCGTGGGGTTTTAGCCGGTACAAGTCCGGCATAACCTGGCCGCTGCCCCCGGGGCGGTCGGGTTTCCTATGAGGATTTCCCCACGAAAAAAAAAGGACAACGTGTGGTTTCTCTCTTCACCTATTATACAAAAAACAATAATAAGTATTTTAGTATGGCAAAAAATACAATTTGTGAGAGATTGGTATCTGTAGTAGGACAACGTGTACTCGCCCCCCTCTCTATAGCGCAGATGGCGACCACCGTGGGGTTTTAGCCGGTACAAGTCCGGCATAACCTGGCCGCTACCCCCGAGGCGGTCGGGTATCCTATGAGGATTTCCCCACGAAAAAAAAAAGGACAACGTATACCACAGATCACCAGGCTCCTTCCCCACGACAGTGATCTAGTAGCTCATTCAAACAAATGTGAAATAACTAAGGTTAGTGATTTCTGTTATATAGTTTCAATAATTTAACATGAATAATTATTAGGAAACAAAATTTTTTTAAGTAAAAGATTACTTACCAACCAAAATATTATCACAAGTTAACCACTTTATCCCCGATTTTAATAGTATTTTGAGTAGCATAAAGAGTCATCAACATGTGCCATTGTTTAGGCTTCCGTTTACCAAACTCTTACCGGTGAAGTGCTCAAAGCCTCCCAAAGGTGGCATGCGACAAAAGGGTCTGAAACAAAGATTAATGGTGTCAAATTGTCAACTTTAGAGTGGTAGCCAGTTAAGACTGGTTAGATAAGTACTACTAAATTCCACCGTTACATGGTTACGAATACCGAAATATCAAGATCAATTTAGGAATCGAACACATACAATCTTACCTGCAGTATCTAAAGGCTTATTAGAGGTTTCATTGAAAAAAAAAATCCAATACTTTTGCTTTTGCAATATTAGTAGCGGACAAAGACAACCGATGACAAAGAACTCTTTGATTTCAAGGCGTCTTCTTCCGTAAAAGGTATTTTATTTTTTCACAATAATAACATTTTCTTATTTTTTATGAATTATCTACTTACTTTAGACCATGTTGTGTAAAAGAAAGTAGGACAATAATTGGTAGAAACAAAATTGTATATACTTACATAAGTATATTTTATTGTATAATATATCTATTAGCATCGATTTCATGAAGTAATAAGTGAATAAATAAAAAACTCAAGAAAATACTGTACCAAATAAATTCTCTCTGATAAAAATATGAAATATTATTTTGATTATATAAAAGCAGTTTCAGAAACTTATTTACTACAAAGGTTTATAACGTCCGCTTGGAGAGTGTTCTAAGGAATTATTCGACTTAATGCCCACAGCTACCTTTCACCATCGCAACTCTCGCCATCGACAGGGAGTCCATTCACACACATTGAAACCAGAATTGTTTCGAACTGTGCGGGCTAAAAGGAGTTTTCTTCCGCGGACGCTCGGACTGTGGAATGAGCTTCCTGCCGTGGTTTTCCCAATGGAGTACAGCATGGGGTTCTTCAAAAAGGGTGTGAAGCGGTTTCTTCAGGGTCGGCAACGCGCGAGTGATACCCCTGGTGTTGCAAGCGTCCATAGGCTACGGTAACTGCTTACCATCAGGCGGGCCGTATGCTTGTTTGCCACCTAAGTAAATCTGTCGCCAAGCACCTTTCGGTGTGTTCCGATAGCTGCACTTGAGAGCCAGTTCCTTCTAGGCTTTGTGTGCTTACCACCTTCGGCCGCATCGTCACTTACCATGGTGAGATTGCGGTCAAACACAGGCCTATAAACAGTAAAAAAAAAAAAAAAAAAAAAAAGTGGTATAAAAAAAAACGTTGTAATTTAAGGTTTTGAAAATACATAACTCACTCTCAATAAGCATTGATGTTTTTTGCAATCAATAGTCAAGTCCTTTTTTACAAAAAAAAACGTAAAATAAAATGAATTTACTTGCATAGTGAACAGTAAAAATGTTGTTTATTTTATTTTTAAATTTTTACCTCTTGAAATATTTCTGGGTATAAATGTTTTAAGGAAAAAATATTATAATTTGTAACGCCGCGCCGCGTTTATGACAAAGATATATAACATAATGTTGTCGACGCGAACCAGAGCATGTGATACTTCTCACATTTGATATATGACTTCATTTGTACCACTTTATAACGAACCGCAAAGTGGGGAACACGAAGATAACGCCAGTCATTTGATATTGGAAGTTTGTCAATCTTACTCAATACGCGTCATGTTTCAACCTTATATGACACTAGATGTCTCCCGAGTTTCGGGGTTTGTATCTTATGTGTTAATCCAGTATATATTCCATAAGTATGCCAAATTTCATCCAAATCCATTTAGTAGTTTTTGCGTAAAAGTGTAACAAACATCTACACAAAACGCATCCTCACATCCATACAAACTTTTAAAATAATATTAAGTAGGAAGGATAGGAAGTAAGATGAGAATAAACGGGTAAAAAACACAACTTTTAGTAGGAGTAAAAAATATACATAGATTTAAAGCGTGGAGAAAAGTCCGTAGAGGTATTTAAATTGTAAACCATAAGTTTGTCACACAACGCATACTGAAAAAGATTTTGAAGTATTTTTTTTATTTGAAAAAGTTGAATATTTTTGTCACAATCCAAATGAGTTGTACGTGTCTTTCGCTTTTTAATCCCGCAGATGAGTACCACAAGGTATCCTACCACCACACTTTGGTTTCAACACCAGTTTTCCTGTCACCAAAATTCTTCAAAGTACTTATTAGAAGGCAAATTTAAAATCCATGGAAAAGAATACATAATATATTTGTTCTCGTTTCTCTATAAACTTTGATTCAAAATATTCATGTTCTTTTGAATAAAAATTCTGTAACATATTTTCAACTGCAACGAGGGAAATCTCAGTTCCATTGTGAATAGCTTTTCTTAAGCCCTTCTTGGTAATATTTCTGCTAAAGCGCTAGATGTTGTCACACTGTTGAACATGCAAGCTGTTGCAGCTGCAAATTTTTTATCCTAGCACAGATTAAAAAGGGAATTAACTATTAATAAGTTCTTCAGAGGCTGTTATTATATAATAGTTATTTATGCAACTGTTGTATATTGATTTCATGAAGTAATATCTGAATAAATAAAAAACTCAAGAAAATACTGTACAAAATAAATTCTCTCTGATAAAAATATGAAATATTATTTTGATTATTTAAAAGCAGTTTCAGAAAGTTATTTACCACAAAGGTTTATAACGTTTTAATTTAAGGTTTTGAAAATACATAACTCACTCTCAATAAGCATCGATGTTTTTTTTTACAAAAAAAAAACGTAAAATCAAATGAATTTACTTGCATAGTGAACGGTAAAAATTTTGTTTATTTCACCCAAAAAATTAGGGGTAATAAGGGGTATTAAAACACGAATGTGGGTTTATAGTGTGATAATAGTATCATATGAGGGTTATAATAACTAATTATGTACAGTTGCATACAAGACTTTATCTAAACCCATGATCATTTTTGTAAACAACAAAGTAATAAATTTCTGCAATTCTAATATCGAATCAAAATGGCGGGTTTCGACGTGAATTCGAATAACCTCTTAAGTTTTTTTTTATTACGGCGCTGTGATTCTGGAACGCGCCTGCATGAAAATGTTCTTTTTTTGAAATTCATAAAGATACCACGGAGAATGTGGCTGTTTGATGAGTAAGTAATGGACCGTAAAAGCAAAAAAAAGAGTTGCATAATGAAATTCAGTACAACATTATATACTGTTTTGGATGATATAATGGTTACCATGACACCGGATGTTTTAAGGCGACCCTCTGTGGCCGGCGCAACTTCGACGCAAGCATAGTCTAAAAGCTTGTTGTTTCATCCAACGTAATGTTTCACTGCGAAAAAAGAGAGACAGCATCATAGCCGTAGATTATCAGTCGGTAAATTCCGCTGATCACTTGCGCCCGCTTCGCTAGGTCGTCATTCATGATTTCGCATTCATAAAACTTGTTCCAGGAGTATACTTCTTGTGAAAAAATCATACAAGTTTGTGAAAAAAAAGTTAGTTAGTTAATCTCCAATACATTTGCAAGCCTGGTATCTTAACCTTTTCTTTACTTTTACAATTTATAGGTACATTAGATATGGCCAAAGTACAGGCAAAAACGCTGTTTTTCGGAGGCTTTGACTGAATTTGTTTCACACTTTTTTCAAATTATGCCTAGATACACGGCTAGATATAGTGTACAAGATACTAATTTGTTCAAAACATCTAACGAAAAATGTTTAACAACGCCATAATAAGTACAGAGGTTTTGTATGAAAAGTATGACGAATTGAGTCCTCTTAATGTTGGCAATAAGCTAACTGTTATAGCATGGGTGCAAAGAATTTAAAACGTCCAGAAGGATAGTCGTCTCTATGGGAACACGAAATAAACAAGCCATAATTGACAGTATTTAAAATATTAATAAGTTTAGGTGATGAAAGTGACGAAATCGCAATACATACACATGGAAGGTTAGTTTTTCCTTGGTTTTTATAATATACTAGGAGGTGACGACAAAAATGGTAACGATAAGGTAAATGGGTGAACTCTGGTTCATCGGATAGAGGATACCTCTCTGATGCCATATAAGTCGGTCTGCCTGCACCAAGTGGTTGCGTTGTCTAGATATGGCGCCTGAAAAACTGTTTATCGTGACCAAAAAAAAACGATAAGGTAAATGGCTGAACTCGACGTAGAAAGTAAGTACTAGTTATACTGATGTCAATTTAAAAAAAACTGACCAAATATTCGGTTGCGTTATCTAGATATAGCGGCTGAAAAACTGTTTATCGTGACCGAAAAAAAATGATAAGGTAAATGGCTGAGCTCGATGAATCATGGAAGTATTAGTGAATACTAGCTTAGTAATAAAAAAAACTGACAAAGATTTTGGTTGCGTTTCGTAGTTATAAGCAATCTACGTAACAGTTATCATTATGGATAATTTGAGTGTGTTACGGTTTTCTCGGAATTTGCATTGTCAAATATGAAAATGATATCGGTGAGGGAGGGGGGCGCCCTCCTTTATACCTCCCGCCGCCCCGCCAGCAGTGAGCGGTTATATTCATCTTCTTTTATAGTTTGAGTATTATATGAAATAAATGCTTAGTTGTCTGGTAGGCATGAATCTATAGTGATGTTGTTGGCGGCAACACGCCTACAATTATTTTCCATCTACCGTACGCAAAAAATAACTGCTGTTTGGAATTTTGAAATCAATATATTAGTTATTTAAGACATTAAAGTTAGTTGCAAAAATTTTATTCGGACTTTCCCATAATATTTATGAATTTAGATTTTTATTGTAACGATAGTTTTACAATTATTATAGAATCAACAATTTACTTTAATTTATTGACTGGCGAAAGACTACTGGGTGTTTATCAATAGGCATTGCTTCATATGTTCCATACATATCTTGCGCGTAATATGATGATCCAATTCTACTTTTGAAGGTGGCATTGAAGAAGCATCAAAATTCATAAGACGCTTGTAAAATTTCTCATTTTTTTATTAGGTTTGTTTTTTTTTTAAGCATTTTATGGCGATCTTCGTTGGCTGAATTGACATAGTTTTGCAGCCATACATGTCGCAAACAATCGGATTGCCAAGGCCCGAGCAACTTTCGTACATTTGCGCCCCTTATGGCAGTCTCGGAAGCTGACCCAGAGTTAAGCTCAAGATATTCGGGTCCAATGTGAAGTCTGTACTTCTTCTGTACGGGTGTGAATCATGGAAAGTAACCAAGGCCATCTGGCACCAGCTCCAGGTTTTTGTCAACCGATGCCTTCGCCAAATTCTCGTTATCCACTGGCCCGAGAAAATCTAGAACGTAGAGCTCCGAGAACACAGCCACGAAACACCGATCGACCAACAGATCAAGCGTCGCAAATGGAACTGGATTGGCCACACTCTCCCCCCATCAAGGGACCCCGACCATATACCCAAACAGGCAATGGACTGGAATCCGCAGGGGAAACGAAAGCGTGGCCGTCCCAAACAAACCTGGTGACGCACTGTGCTTGACGAAGCGAAGAAGATCGGGAAGTCTTCAGAGTTTCCAGAGTTTCTGTAGACGCCCTCTGCCCCATCTAGGGAACACAGGATCATAATCCATGTCCAACAAATTGTTCTAATTTTTCTCATGTTTTATTGTTCAATGGCTCATCGTGGCATAACTCTATTAATGCATCTTGATAATCTTTGTTTTTAGCAAGAATATTATATAATATAAATATTAAGGTGTGCTCGGTATATTAGGCACTGTAAGTAGAATTATAAGTATCGTTTTATATGTTTATTGTATAATGTGTTTTTGTTCTGAATAAATAAATAAATAAATAAATTTCTCCAACTGTGTAACTGGTAATCAATTATGTGTATCTGGTACTGCGTTTTTCTTAGTAAATCGTTAATCGATCGGCTACCACCATCATGGTTAGTACCTAGATGGGCATAGTGGTATTTCGAATCGAGCGTTTATGTGCTTCGGAAGGCACGTCAAGCCGTTGGTCCCGGTTATAACATAATTATGATAGTCGTTAAGCTAGTAGGATGCCTACTAGGCGGCTTGAAAAATTCCAACAGTAGTTTGACCACTAGCCTACCTCCACCAATTCGCAGTAGGCATACGTAGTGGAGTATTGCCCAGTCCCTTTCACCCTCATTTGTGAAAGGAGGGTCAGCAGTGGGATAGGCTGATGATGATGATGATTTTTTTAAAGAGTTCTCATTAAACAACACAACTTTTTCATTTTTACACTATTTTCACTAATCTGGTACATTAATTCTGACATATTTATAATAAAACACTTTTGTCAACTCGTGAAAAGCGCGAGTAAGCGTTGCCTGAACTTGCTTGTAAGCTTGTGCAGGTAACTAGTGCAAAATATCTTTCACAACAATGTTATAATCTTATACTATGTCTGTTGACTCGTGAATGCCGCTCAGTGCAGGCGGAGTAGCGGGGCATATAAAGGGAGGGGGTGGCACTAATAACATTTTCATATTTTTGACAATGTAAATTCCGCGAAACCGTAAAACACTAAAATTATCCATATTGATAATTATTACGTAGATCGCTTATAACTACGAAACGCAACCAAAATTTTTGTCCGTTTTTTTATTACTAAGCTAGTATGCACTAATACTTCCATGATTCATCGAGCTCAGCCATTTACCTTATCATTTTTTTTCGGTCACGATAAACAGTTTTTCAGCCGCCATATCTAGATAACGCAACCGAATATTTGGTCAGTTTTTTTTATAATGACATCAGTACAACTACTACTTACTTTCTACGTCGAGCTCAGCCATTTACCTTATCATTTTTTTTCGGTCACGATAAACCGTTTTTCAGGCGCCATATCTAGATAACGCAACCAATTGGCGCAGGCAGACCAACTTATTTGGCATCAGAGAGGTGTCCTCTATCCGATGAACCCGATTTCATCCATTTACCTTATCGTTACCATTTCTGTCGTGCCCTCCTAGTCTATAAGTGTTGTGACAGTATTTTAATACGCAAGTTGTCATTTTTTATTTAATCAGTACAGCGAGTATGACGCGATGACAGCCGTGCGCAGTACGAACTGAGAGCGATTTGCTCAGGAGCCCCTCAAGCGGAGTGATATTAAATGTCATGCTTTAGTACGGCGGACTATCCATCTGGGTAGAGGCACGATGCTGTATGAAACTTTTTTGCATGGGTGTAGATAATGCTAGTTTATTTCTATACTCACTAAAGTATAAGAACAAATCAACTGCAGTAACTTTAAGCTTGTAAGTAGATCAGATAGATGTTGCAATCTTGTTATGAATAAAACTTTATAACAGGATGTGCTGAGCAATTTTTATTATTTTTATACTCAACTTATAGAGCTTGTTAATAAGTGGCAATATAAATTCATTTGATTTATCTTGTTATAAAGTTAGTCTTTCTTGACATCGTGTAAACTGCGATTCATTAATTGCAGCAATATATACAAGAAGATAGCATGACGGGCCAGTTCGCGCGGTTGGTTAAGACTCTGGTTAAGATTCCACCTATCGCGCCGCAGGTCGTGGGTTCGATTCCTACACAGGACATGCATTTGTGTTCATGAACGTGTCACTTTTATTTTCATATCGAGCCATCTCGTTTTTACACATGGAGCAAGACTACACTCCTATGAAATTTTTAGCGAATGCTTCGTCTTTCTTCTTATATATTTGTGTTCAATGTATAATTTGTAAGTCAGAGTCTGAGGGGCCCCCCTGAGCTTGGGGGCCCCGGGGCACTGCCCCATCTAGGTAGCTACGCCACTCCAAGCGTCTCTTGTGTAGCCGATATAAAAAACAATTATACAAACATTCCACCTTGTGGTTTTATCCACGATCGCCAATCTTTCAAGTATTTTTATATGGAGAGGAAAGAAGAAGATTGTTAAGCTAATAATAATAAACAAAATTATACCTACGTCTTACCATATTAAGTAATTCAATATCAGTTGGTTATTCTGCTCCGCAAAGAAAAAAACTGTATTTTACAACACATTAATATCAGTCCTATAATAAGTAAATAATGTATATTTATTATATAAGATGTGTATAAAATCTATCAATTTACAAAGCATTCAACACAATCCACACCGCTTCGCTTTGCCTTATCTCTTATGAATAGTTGCCACACATAAATAAGTGAAAGCAAGCATTGCCAATCGTATCACAAACATGACAATCATGCGATAGAACGCGGCTTACAATGTTTACAAGATACTAGAACGGGCTTTGTTCATGTTACCTTTGGAAAACCATGGACACATACATTATGTAGACCACAGATCATAAAAACTAGAGTTATTCGTAATTGAAAAATAAAATTCATGAGTGTAGCGTAATCCACTAAGGAATTGCTTATAGCAGACTAAAGGCCATACCATTGGGGTAATACATTACGATTTATTTATGAGAAAGTAGTATGATTACTTTTATAGCAATGTGAGTTAATCATGAATTCAAATATTGTGACCCATTATCTACACTCCATCTATCACTCTTGATTAGCAATTAATCACACACATACAACTACGCTATAAAATAATATTTTAGCATACTGATCTTAGGCATTAATACACCCACACAATACAAAGTAATCTAAGTACCTTATAAAATTAAATGTAAGATTTTTTAAATAAACAGATATTAAAAAAAAATTAATCGACGTCACAGCTAGCCCTTTATTGAAGTCATCCGCGTAGGCGCAATAAATAGCTCAGAATGATTTATGATTGCAGTTTATAATACACGATGAAAACAAACGATCAACTTTGTGCTTGTTTGTTGAACAATCCTCTTTATATGAATATAGTCATCGATTAATCGTTGATCAAAACAATACCACGGCTAAATAGCCGTTTCTATATAATATCAGACCTATCTATTCAGATAGGTCTGATATTATAAGCAGATAGGTCTGATATTATAAGATATAGAAATCAACTTGAAAAAGTTTAAAGATAACCAATATTTTATCAATACCAGCAATTGAGTGTGGATGTAATAGCCATTAGATATCTCTGTAATTTTATACTCTGAGTTAAATAACATTTAAACCTTTATAGCTTTGCATTTTGAAACGCTTGTATGTTGTTGTATGTTGCTAGTTTTCAGATTTGTTTTATGTCTTATTGACATAGTTTAGTTTAATATTCATAAAATTTAAGTGGTATGATTTAATTTTATATAATTTAATTAATACTTGTTACGATCAACGCAAAGACACGGCAGTTTGTTTTAATACTGGGGGTATGAGATTGACATTTAATATATTGAAAAAATTCAAATATTTTCAAGCGAAGTATTTACCCTCGTTATCTATACATTTCTACCATCTTGAGGGAAAATCATGTTAATCTTTGCGATAGAACTCTGGAGATCTGGAGTCTACAAAGTTTATGAAAGCATTTAGTACCTGAACTCGCTTCCTGAACTTATTTTTCCTTGTAAGAATTTTTCCATATTTCAGATGCTAATATCTTGGGGTTAGGTATTTCGAGTACGAAGCATGGAGAAACTCTCAGAGAAACAACCCCGACTCGTCAATCTATCTACGCCATTATTGCTCCATGATGACTTAAGACACACACTACTCCACAAACCGTTTTAACATTACAAGTTAGAAACTATACATAATATGCTACGACTTACGAACGATATACTATGAAACGTCTACGATATGCTAAGATTAGTCTACGATTAGCTACGACTTACGAACGACAAATTACGAGACCTCTACGATAATATGCTAAGTCTACGATGTGCTACGACTTACGATCGATATACTACGAAACGTCTACGATATGCTACGATGAGTCTACGATGTGCTATGACTTACGAACGATATACTACGTAACGATGCAATAAAAATTGTGATGAGTTTTTTTTTATTATTATTAATAATAATGTTGTGCTCATTTTAAGACGAGCAACACACTGCACATGGCTCGCTTTCACTAGCAACTTGATTTGCTTCTCTGAACTTAAGTTTAAGTTCATAGAAGCTAGCATAATGGTCAAAGTTCTGAACTTTACACACACTTTGAATATTAAACCCAAGTAAGTGTAAAACATATGTTAATTAATCAAATATTACAGAAGTTGGTTTCTAAGTAATTTTACACTAAAAATATAATATTTAACATTTTTAATGAACTCTAAAAGTAACTGTTGATTTTTTCATACTAAATATATGTATAAATTTGATCCTGTGATAAATATTAAGTGGCGTGATGAGAATATTTATTTTATAGGATATTAAAATTAACACCTATCGAACGGTAATCTTGTTTTAAGCCGGTATATTCTAACCCTCTTATTTATAATCGCTGTATAACTAAATCAGTGTATAGAACCTTTTTATCTTAACAATATTTTCATTTGAAAATACTGTAGAATAATTTAAAAAGGAGGCAAAAAGGAGGAGGTTCTCAATACGGTTGTATTTTTTTTAGTTTTTTTATGTTTGTTACCTCATAACTCCATCATTTATTAACCGATTTGGAAAATTCTTTTATTGTTTGGAAGATTGCACTTCTCGTTTAGTCCCATTATCGGCAGATTAGGATTTGTTTACTTCTTAGTGTACTTTGAAGTCGGTTTAAGTTTTTTTGTAAAACAGTTTCTTATACAAAAAATGCACTTAGTAAAACTCATATTCGTATTTCTCATAAAATATCATAACATGTTGTGTTACTGAGCGTGAGTAAGAGTTGCCAGAGCTCATCGGGGAGGGGGAAGAGTCGCTAATGCGTGAATAGGGATGTTGCCTGGGTAAAAATATAATAATTCTAATTAGTCCGTCAGTTAGATTATCAAAAAATATTGGACACGTATTTTTTGCTTTACCAAATCATTAACAATTGACGAAGATAAAGCGTGACTAAGTTGGGGAGTGGGGGCTCGTGACGTCACTTGTTACTAAAAAGTGTACCACACCGTGTCGTCACGCGGAACTTCAACACGCGATATCTTCAAGAAAAAATACGTGTCAAATATTTTTTGATAATGTAAATGACGGACTAATTAGATTTTTTCAGGAAAGAAGCCTATTATGCCCATCTATATGGTTGCTTGCAACAGGTGTGTTGCAAGCATCCATATAGCTACTGGTGATACATTTTAAGCAAACTAATATCCGAAATACATTATAATGCTGTATATTTGAATTGCTATTGGTTTCCATACGACTTAAAGCAAAATCTAACAAAGTAAAGTGAGATTGACATTCGCAAAGTAGTTCCTACACCAATATAAATGTAAATCGACTCACACGCCGACCAATACCTGTGTATAAATAAAACATACATTCAAACTCACCAGAGAGCACATGTGAAAACAAAGGAGTCTACTTTGATACCTCACTTTAATATTCCTAGCAGCTCGTCGAAGTTTTATTGGAGCACGATCGGAAAGAAGTTAAGTTACTCAGTTGACTTCATTATTCTGCACCTGATGTATGGTTATAGCATGATGATTTAAGAATATGTTCTAGATTCATTTTAATACAATATTACTTTATAAATCTAATGAAATAATGTCTTTCACTTACATCACAGTTTCACCCGATTTAGAGACACAATTTTTTTGGCCTAATATCCAACAAATAAATTCAGGTGTCACCTACGTGTTGTTTGTTGTAAGCAACAAATATTAACATCAGAAATATTATAACACATGTATATATACACTACTAGCTTTCCCCCGCGGTTTCACCCACGTTCCCGGGATAAATATAGCCTATGTCCTTCTTCTTACCATAGGCTATCTGCATGCCAAATTTCATGATGATCCGTTGAGTAGTTGAGGCGTGAAGGCGTAACAAACAAAAAAACAAATTCACTTTCGCATTTATAATAGTTAGGATAGGATAGGATTACCATGTGACGCAAAATGATAATTACCCTCATTGGGCGGTGAATGTTTGTTATGATTTTATTCAATAAACTTGGAAAAAAGATATGAATTTTTGAGCAGTTTATTTTGAGCTGAAACTTTTCATAGAGAATCTGTACCTGATGTAGTCTTCACTCCTTTCAGATGTATATATACCCTTTCTGTTACACCCTATATAAAATAGATCAACCCCATATAGATAGAATATTAGTAGAGTGATAGCGTATACAACATTACCTCGTGCAAAGCGTGATCAGTTTGGATATAGATGCTTTCATAGATATATCGTGCACTATTGACTTACTAGTCCCCTGCCTCAGGTTCGTGAAGACATTTGCAATTAACGATTGACTATTGAAGTGGGAAAGGATATCTCATAATTGGAATAAACATCTTGAATTTCAGCGAGTGTCAAATTCAAAATCATTTATTGAAATAGACCTTCGCAGGTTCTTCTGACTCTAATACTCTAATACCTGTTCGGAAGGTAGCATTTGCTGAGAATAACCGGTAATAAACTCAGCAATTACTTTTTTCAAAACAGGCTTAGATCCATTACATAATATTTACATTCTAATCGCACCGACAACAATTGCGTGCCCCGGCGCGGCGGCAAAAGTAGATAGTAGTGTATTGATTAATATGCAATAAGTTGAATAAAGAATTAGTAGATTCAACACTATAATATTCAAATTCAAAAGAAGTACCCACCACATTATTTTTTAATTGAACAGATAAAAATAGCATGTAGTTATAGCGTAGTGTGAACTCGACATATAGAGTGATGTCACGTGATACGCCGGTACACGTTCAACCTACACTTTTTTCACTATGAGAATTGGATTTGCTTGTTTATTTTTAGTGACTGGCGTGTCTGGAACATGCGTCCATTAGTCCAGGGGGTGAAATGCAAAACCTATAGTCTATTTTATCAGATAGACGAGAAATTGATTGGATTTAAACACTGCTAGCGTATACGCTAGCAGTGTTTAAATCCAATCAATTTCGTATAAATTTGCTATAGCAAAAGCCTGGAAACGAACCATACCTATAATTGTATTCCTACATGGAGTTTTAGTCCTTTGTTTCACTACCTCAAATTGGTGTGATAATTGTATAGATTTTAATTTTGCTACTTAACCCGAGATAAATTTGAATGACAGAAATAAACTTTCGCCCCCTTACTCATAAAGCGCTATTGAACTAATATACTGTTTAAATGGTCACGTAAATAATGTCACATTATTTGACAATGACAATAGAGTGACGTTATTTACGTAACCCTTTATTCGCATATCCTTAATCAAGAGTATATTAGTTAAATAACGTTTTATGAGTAAGGAGGTTGATGTTTTAGATTGGATACAGATAACACAGACATATGAAAAAGCCAGGAACTGTTAGTCAACTGATAATACGTTTTATTTATGTATTTTTCCTGTGCTAAGCTGCGATCAATCTTGAGACTATGAGCAGATGTGTTAAGAGGTCGCTCTCATTTAAAGGGTATTCCCCAGTGGGAAGGTCCTTTTCATTTTACCACCGTGCTTCCAAATCTTGGATAACACTTAAGACGTTTAGAGTACCTATGCTATTTCTGTGAGCTCGTTGGCCAGGTCATTAAGGTGGCTTTGGTGCCGACCTCTGTAGATGACTAGATATTGTCCTCAGAATAACATTTTGTAAACTTAGTATGATAGAGATACTTGATACTTGAACTAATAATACGTGAAAGAAAACTGTGTGCACGTTTTAAAGCATATTGCGCAGGAGGTGTGTTGATGTTTGGTATAGTTAAAAATTATATGGTGAGAAAGCATCAATTTTAATATTCATTCCAATTTAAAAAAATACGGTCGAATTTCGACTACTATAGTAGATTTCAAATAACATGATTTCGGTGACACATGGTATTTTATTAGATTTCTCAATGGTTAATGTTCATTTCGATATAATAAAGGAATACTATGATAGATCGAGGTTTCATGAAATATTGTGAGTACTATTTCAGAGTAATCAAATGGAATTTCACTAGATATTGGTAAAAAACCCTTGACCTTGACGACTCATCCTATGTGAAATAGAGTATAGACAACCACTAGTAATGATAAATCAATAACGTTGACATACATAGACAATCGTTTTAATATAGGTAAAATGTATGTGCCAAGATTAACAGTGGCGGCTACAAATATCAATAAAGTTCAGAGCACCTCAGGATAATAGGTACTTAGTCCCGGCTTACAAAAATAAATGGAAGGAAAATTCATTTTCTTTTCCCGTTTTCCAATAGCAAAGTAGAACAATATCATATTGGAGATGGCAAGTATAGTTTCGAAAAACTAATTTCAGGACACAAAATAATGTTTGAATATTCTCACTGAAATAACGTAAATTACATACACTAACCATACCCGCTCTAGATAGCCTGTAGATAATTAGTTAAAAATTTTGTGCCTAGAGTCAGATTCCGCTTTAGCATTCAGTTATACAGTGAAGGCTCGATAGGTGAGTGAGTGGTGCGTGAATCGATGAGGGCGCATCATGAGAACTTGAATACAAGCCAGTGTTAGCAAAGTGCATGTTGCTGGAGCTGGTGTTACCAATACCATACTTCACAGTGCCGTGACTAAGGTTGTTGGTAATGTTGTTATTGTATGATGTATTAGCTTTTTTCCATGTCAGAAACCTTCCAACAACTCTTCAAAGTTACATTGCAAACGGGCCAGCTGGCGCGGTTGGTTAAGACTCTGGTTAAGATTCCACCTATCGCGCCGCAGGTCGTGGGTTCGATTCCCACACAGGACATGTATTTTTGTGCATGAACATGTCTGTATGTCCCTAGTCTGGGTGTAATTATGTATATTAAGTATGTATTTACAAACAAAAAGTAGTATATGTATTATATCAGTTATCTGGTTTCCATAGCACAAGCTCTGCTTAGTTTGGGATCAGATGACCGTGTGTGAGGAATGTCCCAGGATATTTATATTTAGATGTGTAATAGTACACAAAGAATGATTATCATTACACAGGCAAATAGACAAAATCATATATCGTCGTTGATATTTTTAATGCGTGTACTTTATTTTGTTAATTTCTGAAACTGAGTATTATTCTTACTGTGAAATTACTGTTATTATCCGTACGCGTGTAAAACCGCGGGGGACAGCTAGTAATTTATAAGAACTTATAAACTTTAGTTAATAAATAAAAACTTATAAAATATCTCTCTCGGGATAAAAAGCCTATGTCAAAGCAAGTGTGTGCCTATGTAAAAGCGTCAAAGAAAATATCATCATTCTCATTGAAATAATTGCAGGTATTATGTTTTAGAAGGAAGTCCAATTTGAAATTTAAGAGGCTTTATTATAAATTCACTTGTGTGTCGCGCCCTTACAGATCACTTTTGCTGCGAGTTTCCATTGTTCGTGGTAATCCGATAACTCCAGCCGCTTAAATACGTAAAATGGGGTTTAAATTATTAGTCATTTAAAGCCTTGGTCCTTATGGTTTTATAAACAAAGAATGGTATACACGGATCGCGCTGTCTTTTTGAACATTTATTAAAATATTAATTTAATAAAAATACTTTTGTTTAATTTAGGCCCTAACAAGGCACTTACGTGAACGTTACAAATTGATACCACCACCGGTTCGTAATACACTTAAGAAGACTTCCAGCAAGAAACTCAGTTGAAGACTCAAGAAGAAACAATTGAATAACAGAGATTTGTGGAAGGACAATTTATAGCACGTGATACATTTTATGACAAAGTCTTCCGAACCAAAGATGTATCTAGAAAAAGATTGGTTATAAAATATAAAGTTATGGACCTTGATCAGCAAAAATAATTTGAATTTTACGTACATATTTATCTGTATATTTCTATCTTATTTGTACAGGTTTAAAATAAATTGACTTAGACATATCAACTCAATATATTTGAGTTTATAATCATAAAATAGAAAATACATTAACAGTACATTAAAATTGTTATACCAAAGATTGTCCGTTGTTCACCCAAATAGCAATTATTTAGCATTATATAAAACAGTATATTTCTATAATATTCTCTAAAAATTTGAAGATACTTAATTGTAAAGTGATGCTATAATAAAAGCTGCGTGGGAACATACATTGAAAATTGTAAACTAAAATTAATATTTATTTCACAACGGAAAAACACCTTCAATTAAGAAATAAGCACCTTACAAGCTAAATAAATTAATAGCTAAAAAAGCTACATCACCCAGAGGCCATTTTTTATCGATATTGATGCAAACATCATGTAGCTACATCTTATTTACATTGTTAAGCAAACCTAAATAAATATAACAGGTTCATCTCTAATTGCTTGCGCCCCGGGCAGTTCTCGAGTAACTTTCTCGAACGTTCGTCGGAAACTAATAGAACTGAACTGACTTATTGGAACACAATAATACCAGTAAGATACAGTTTCTACTATATTCTGTCTTTGAAGTTATATGATAGAAACATGTCTAGACATTTTAGAAATAACTATTGGTATTGCCAATATAATATACCTTAGAAACAGCGTAAATACTACGTAAATTGATACTGATACAAAGCTGTGTGGGTGGAACTTAACGCTCTGATTCGCCCAGTTGAAATATAGAAAATACTTTATTTTTGTAAGTATACAAGCAAGAGTTCGATCGACTTAATTAACTCAACTAAGTCGTTAAACAAGCATATGGTGCGCCTGGTGGTAAGCGGTTACCGTAGCCCTATGGACGTTTGCAACTTCACAAGCAGAAACATAACATTAAGTTTTTTGGCTACGGTACGTTCCCAGTAGAGCCGTTCTTTGAGCGAAATAACGATATGCTCTATGTATCTTAACTTTTTTTGTGTTTTTTTTTTATACGACTATCTATGTTGGTAAACAAGCATACGGCCCGCCTGATGGTAAACGGTTACCGTAGCCATATGAATGCTTGCAACACACGAAGCATCGTTCACGCGACCGACCCCTCCCCTATGAGCTCTGGCGACCTTATTCACGCGCAGGAACACAACATAAAGTTATTTGGCTGCGGTATTCTGTGAGGTGGAAGTACTGTACTTCCCTAGTCGAGCTGCTCTTGGAGCGAATAAACGCTATGCTCTACCTCTCTCTTTTTAACATATATCCATAAATGCTTGGGCACGATCTCATTATGATTATGTGGCCGATAGTGTTAAGCAGGCAAAGCCTAGCTGGCTCTCAAATTTTTGTGTAGTAGTAGCCACGCCTTAATACCTTGCTTTAGACCACGAGTTTTTTTTTTTTTTTGGATACTACTTAGGTAGCAAACAAGCATACGGCCCGCCTGATGGTAAGCGGTTATCGCAGCCTATGGACGCTTGCAACACCATGGGTGTTACTCGCGCGTTGACGACCCTGCAGAAATCTCTTCACACCGTTTTTGAAAGTTTTCTTTTAAAGAATCTTATTGAGATTTGAACCAACGTTACGACAGAGCATTCGACGTCCCTACAAATAAAGCTATCATCAACATGTAATATAATTTGCCATATGACACCGTATTACACTTGACACAATAGCTACAAAATCCTATTTCACTTCAGAAATCACAACTACCCTTAATGACGCATGGGTTTATAAAAAAAATAACTTCATTATAATATGACAAAACAGAATATAATTATGTTTATTTTATGTAAACTTTAAAGCAATAAAAGCTTGAAACATTACTTACCCAATATTTATTTTAGTATTTTGTCTACCTGTTGCGCCCCCGCGGGAGTATTGAAGCAACAGTTTGCAACCTAAAAGCGCCTTTTACACACATGTAATACAGCTGAAAATTTGTTATACAGGGTTAAATATTAGAAATACCAAGGTAGATGATACATTTGGGGTCAACTCAATTTCACGATGCGTCAAATGATATTACCTACACCCACAAAATAATAACGGCAAAACTTGGGCTTCAGTTTCGTAAAATAATTTTATTCAGCACGAATTTTTATGAGTTACAAATGCCTTATATTTACAAAAGACTTGAGAATACCTATGACTTGAGTTATCAATCTATATTCATCTGTAAGACTAGGTTTTTACATTCGTTTCAAAAGAAAAAATATCCGTCATGTTTTTTCATTAACAAATTTTATGAAAATTGATTTGTTTGAATAGTCTTAAGAATATTACAAGCATTTTTAAGCCTTACTCAATTTCATAACGATTTACAATAAACTGGAGCCTCTACGAATTGTATCACAGACTTGGATCGCGACTTGATGGTGAAGAAAAATATCGTATGGAAATTGCAATCGTTGCACTTTTGCATAAATTTCCTCCCTGAGAGGGAAACGCTCTCCAGCTTTATGCATCCTTATTATACATTGCTGACTCAGCTGAAACTTTGCGAAGGATCAAGTAAGCCCAATAAAATAGAACTGGAACTTATGACCTCCCTGACCTCTTTATGCACAAAATTTTCCATCAACTTAAAATTACATATTTATTCAAATAACGGACTCTCTAGATCGTACTATTAATTCAGGTTTTTACCCATTCGTGAGTGCTGCTACTAAATACCACTACAAATTTATATGGACCATAATTTTACGATATGTTTTATGCAGAGTACAAGACGAAGCATGTTTCCATAACTTTTATTGCCCTTTGTTACGAGTCATAAGATGTTTTTGTACGACACGATAAAATGGTAGCTTCTGGCCAACTAGCATAATAAAAGAGTTGTCTACTTATTTTATTGTATCTTTCCGTCTGAACAGATTTTTTGTATAACTTAAGGATTTCTTTTATAATTTTCTTTTAAGGGTAAATGGATGGACATTGTTATTCTGATCAGTATTTATTTGTATGTGTATTCCTTCCCGCCGATCCAAAAAACCTTTATGAATATAACTGATTTGAATACAAAAAAGATTATATTCTTTAAAAAGAATTTATTTGCGTAACAAAATAAGTGTCGGGATCCTTGGCGTCGACATTTCTAGCGAAGTTTTGTTCCGAAGTCACTTGGAAGATAAGGTTAAGCTGGCATCAAAAAAGCTTGGAATGCTCAACAGAGCGAGGTAGTACTTCACATCGGGGCAAACGCTGCAACTTTATAAGTCGCAGGTCCGGCCTCATATGGAGTACTGCTGCTATCTATGGGGTGGGAGCACCTGGATCCCAGCTTGGGCTTTTAAACTCGGTTCAGCGACGTGCCATGAGAATTGTTGACGATCCCGAGCTCACAAGCGGTTTAGAGCCCCTCAATCTGAGGAGACTTTGCCTCCTTATGTGTGTTCTACCGCTTGTACAACGGATATTGTTTTAAGAATTGTTCGACTTGATGCCCACGGCTACCTTCCACTATCGCAACTCTCGCCATCGACGGCGTGGGCTCAAAGGAGTTTTCTTCTGCGGACGCTCCGCTCGGACTGTGGAATGAACTCCCCGCTATGGTTTTCCCAATGGAGTACAGCATGGGGTTCTTCAAAAAGGGTGTGAAGAGATTTCTTCAGAGTCGGCAACGCGTGGCAGCGGCAACCTGTTATCGCTTATTAATATATTATTGTTGTCAAATATTATTTTATTTTTATATTTAGGTGTATTTTATAACAAAAATATCAAATATCCTACCTACCACTTAGAGCAATATAAACGTAATCCTACAGAGTCATATTGAAGAACGAGTACACAGCAAAGAGAAAATTCATCAAAATATACACTGAAACTTGTCAACAATATTACTTTCACAGTATAAAGCTGCAGGCTAGTGAAATACATCCCTCTATTAAGCTCCCTACTCGTATATTGAAAATATGACAGAGTGCTTGTTTGTGTCAACGTTATTTCTAGTATTACACGTAGTATTTATATACTCTGAGGTATTACCAAGGAACCGATACACCTCCACCAGATTTAAGGGTGAAAATTATATATCATATTTTTTTACATACCTCTTTATATCATGTGTTGTTATAGCGGCAATAGAAATACATATTCTGTGGAAATTTCAGCTGTCTACGTGTTACGGTTAATGAGATACAGCCCACAGACAGACAGACGGACGGACAGCGGAGCCTTAGTAATAGGGTCCCGTTGGGCACCCTTTGGGTATGAAACCCTAAAGCATACGGCCCGCCTGATAGTAAGCGGTTACCGTAGCTATATGGACGCTTGTAAAACCCGGGGCATCACTCACGCGTTAGCGATTCTTCTCCTCTCCCCAATTAGTACTGAAGACCTTGATCACGCAAAGGAACACAGCAAAGTTAATTGGCTGTGGTATTCTGTAAGGTACTTCCCCAGTCGAGCTGCTCTTTGGGCGAATAAACGCTACGCTC
The DNA here is from genome assembly GCA_951394255.1 of Polyploca ridens. NCBI lineage: Eukaryota > Metazoa > Arthropoda > Insecta > Lepidoptera > Drepanidae > Polyploca > Polyploca ridens. The sequence goes on from OX596248.1 coordinate 4,540,847, forward strand.
TACTTTTCTTAAAGCTAAGAAAACAATAGAATCTTAAAACTCAGGTAAAACCATAAGGCAAAAGTAAGCAATAAAATAAATACCTACAGCCCGACGTTTCCAATCATATATATAAAAGCTATCTTCAATAACCGTTAGAGGGGTGAAAAATGAAGTATACGGTTTGTATTGAAACGGTCATCGCCATGGCGACCACATGAGCAGGAAACCGAGCCAGTTTACGAGCACCCTATATTGTTCAAAGTGTTAGAAAGCCCGTAAATGTCCAGTGTGACACGTTAGTCACGTTTGTCAAGTGTTTATGGTGCTTGTTAAACCTAAAGTAATTAGAGTAATACTTGGGTGTACGTTAGGAATTCATGTCTCGTATAGAGAGAATAGATTATCCTTGTCTGTTGTTTTTTATAGGAATATAAACGACTTATGATGGTAGGGTACTTTTTAGTACCCGTCTGACCAAATGGGTCACCAATCAACTGTTGTGTTGCGGCAGCTATACTTGAGAGCCAGTTCCTTTTACCTTAAACTCTCAAAAAGATTTGTAATTGTCGTGTACATTTGACTATCACTCACTCCGGAAAGAGCTATGATGAAGCCGTGAATGTAGCACGGGTTGCCCATAAAATGTTTAATCAGTGTCTCTCGGTATATATTAAGTGAATCACCTAAAATCATAGTCCACCATTCTATTTCAAATTCTTAACTTACTGAACCTGATGAATTCAATGAAAATGTAGAGTCGATTGACAATGGATTCCAATTGTCAATCATTTAGAAATCAATATTCAAATATAGAGAGATTGCTTTCAACTCTGGCTCTCTAAAATAATTATTTCGCCAACCTATTTGTTTTGAATGGTCAAATATATTCGAGTTTTATCGAATTTTAATTCATATTCCATACTGAGAAATATTTATTCACAATTCGTGCAAATAATTATAAGAATATTTAAAAACTATATTTTTGCCGAAAAAATTTACGAAATGAATGTACGACGTACGAAAAAAAATATTTTCTCCATTATTGCAATTAACTGCAAACATTATACTTGTATACAACTTACTGAGCCAACCATTTAATAATTCATGAAGATTCGTGATTAAGGTATTACGCAAGTGATCCGTCATTTAAGAGGCCCGTACCTCGATTATCTTGAGCAAACACCCCAACCTTGTTCAAATCGACTTAGTCTTGGGCATTAAAAAACGGAACGGTCTTGTTAGCTGTAATTTGATTAAAAAGATCAGCTCGAATCCCATTTGTGGGTTCAGAGTGTTCTCAGTATTTTAGAATTAAAAGGTGCGACATTTGAAGTATATCTAATAATGTAAAGTATGCTATTTTAATTATAAATGTTGTAATAATATGGGGTGGGCAGCATGGGGTTCTTCAAAAAGGGCGTGAAGAGATTTCTTCAGGGTCGGCAACGCGCGAGTGATGCCCCTGGTGTTGCAAGCGTCCAAAGGCTACGGTAACTGCTTACCATCAGGCGGGATGTATGCTTGTTTGCCACCATAGTGGTATAAAAAAAATCGGCCCATTTAGTCACACAACATTTTACAAATGAATCTTGATGATCAATTAAAATGACAAATTGAAACAAAAAGTAAAATCATAAGTAGGTAGTAGTGGCAACATTTCGCAAGACTTTATTGTTTTTTTTTATTAGCGAATAACGTTGATCGGTTTAAATGAAGATTGAAAGTAGAATTGTTCTTTATTGGCACTTTGGAAGGGTATTTTATTGGTGATAGATATGTACCGGAATTTTGTTGATTATAAAGCTGCAATTTTTTTTTATTATTTATTTATATGGAAAAACTAAAGTATTTCATCTTATTATAACTTGTTATTCACATTATAAATACTGAATTAGTACGTATTATTATTAAATTGTTAATTTTTTTACTGATTCTTAACAAAAATAAGGCGAAAATAGGTTTATGTAATCTAAAACATTTATTCAATCAAGAGCTTGAAATACGAATTATACTTTAACTAATATAAACATATGAATAAATCTCCAGGAGGGTAACTATTCTGAAAACAATAGAACTCGAGTAGAATACCCGCCACAAAGCTTCGGAAAGCTGTAAGTGGTTTTCACTAAGCTAACATGAAACAAGTCACGTAGGTTTGAGCAGGTAGTGTCACGAGGGATTCTTGGACTCGAGTCCCGGGAACCCATCCACAGGGTTCATTATACCGCCGTGCTCGGAAATCCCTCATCAATATAATCGTTTACAATGCGAGTGAATCAATTTCATTGTAAAATTGGCATTTGTTAGATTGTATGAATTTTCGCAATCCTATTGTCCGCTTTAATTAGGCAAGATCAAAAAGTCTGTATATTATAAATTGATTCATAATATCACATACTATTACGATAATTTTCGTTCTTATCTATGACCGTATACATAAGTTTATATAATAAGTTATTTACACTTCCTCGCCGGTACAGAGACTCCTCTCTTTTTTCTTCAAACCTAAGAAGTATATAAAGAGTGAGTTAGCAATACGCGAGTGATACCCATTTTAATTTATCCCAGGGTATAACTTCATTGGTATTCCCAATTCATACTACATTCTACCCTTGAGTGATACCCATGGTGTTGCAACATCTATAGGCAATGGTAACCGCTTACCATCAGGCGGGCCGTATACTTGTTTGCCACTTTAGTGATATATTACTGTTTATTAATGAAATGAATTATGAAATACATATATATATTTGCCTGAAATATGATAAGTATTTCAAAATGTGCAACATATTTCGCCAGACATTCGGCACGCAAATTAATTAATACAAAAAATAATTATATAGAATTTATTTCAGTGATATAAATAAAAAAGGTACAAAATTACTACAAGAACGGATGACCGAAGTTTATAATGTCAATTTGTAAATTAAAATGTTCTTACAATCTTCAATTAGATTTTTTTTATCAGACCTTCATTTAGTTAGAGCTTTTAACGGTCTCAAGTCACGTCTCTATCCTACTAAATGAAAATCTTAAAAACCCAGAATACAAAAAAACAACTAAAGTAGGGCTGTATCCACGATTCCAAACACCAGCAAATTGTGGAGTGGCTCGTAAACCGGAACGATGAGTGGCCGCAAAACCAATTCGTAGTGTTTACGAGGCCGCCATCTTTATTATGATCTAATGACTTTGCTTGGGGTAGAAACGGTAACACGTCACTTCGCAGAAATATCTTTAACTATCTGTCTCGCGCGGTTTCACTCACGTTCCCGTGATAAAAGTAGTATATAATTCTCGAGGATAATCTAGCTTCCTATTAGTGATTTTTTTTTTCAATTCGAATTGGTAGTTCATGTGATTAGCCTGTTTAGACAAACAAAAACACTCTTCCGCTTTATAAGTATAGATTGTCAGTTCACCTTTTTAATTTGCTAAAATAATTTTTGAAATAACAAAAATAGACATCCAAAAATAATTTGGGTGTTCGAATTTTTGTAAGCTATATTTTAGGTAAAAGTGTAAAAGGAAATGTATCTAGATGATGAATTAAAATGACAAAGTGAAACAAAAAGTAAAATCATAAGTAGGTACATTGGCAACATTTCGCAAGACTTTATTGTTTATTTTATTAGCGAATAACGTTGATCGGTTTAAATGAAGATTGAAAGTAGAATTATTCTTTATTGGCACTTTGGAAGGGTATTTTATTAGTGATAGATATGTACCGGAATTTTGTTGATTATAAAGCTGCAAAATTTATTTATTTGATGAAACCAACAGCTTAAAATGTGTACTTACACAATTATTTAACAAAAGAATATACATAAAACGCCAATTACAGGTTTCCTAATATTAACATAATAAATTGAAAAAAGGAACAAGAACTTTAATGCTTAAAAATTAATTTTGTGACGTTGTTTGTTTGTATAATGTCACAAGTTTATGCGTCATATTAAATGATGTTTATAATTTTCACCTGTCATTGCTTACATAACATCATATCTCTAAAGGGTACTTAGAAATATTCCTATGATATTATTCTAAAAACACTCAGATAAATATGCACCTTATGAAGTAAATAACCGTGGTGAGTCAGAGGTGAACGCACCTATGACCATGAGGTTATGGGTTCGTCACTGTCACCTCTAAGTTTTAAAACCAGTATACGATTTTACCACTGGCTTTTTGTTGAAAATCTGCTCTTGATCCGTGTGATGGACTACTCTCATAATACCCTTAATTTGAAGGGTAGTCTTCTGCACCTTTAGAGGGAACGTAGAGCTATTGAAGATGATGATTGTATTTTTTTTATGTCGGTAGGTTTATAAGCATGCAGACAGTCTACCTGATGGTGAGTGGTCACTCCCGCCTATGGACATTTGCAATACTAGGTAGGGTATGCAGATATTTATTATTTTGTACTTGGAATTTAGTCGTTATTAATACTTTATCTATAGTACATAATCTTTACTAATATAATAAAGCGGAAGTGATTATTTGTTTGTTTAAACGGGCTAATCTCTGGAACTACAAGTCGGATTAGAAAAATTCTTTCACTAATATGAAGCTACCGGGAACGCGGGTGAAACCGCCGGGAACAGCTAGTTATAAATAAACGTATACACTGAAAAAGATGGACTACAAGTGACTACAAAATTGTATTTAACAGTAACACAAAATTTTACGACCAATAACCTTAACAGAGTGACTTGCGAACTAAACTTACCAGTAATAAAGCTAATTTTTGTTCGTTACTAAATTATTTGATTAAATGTAACTAAATTTAGTTTCCCGACAACTAAAGTTAGTTTCCCGACAACAAAACGTCAACTTACATAACTGGTTTTGAAGATAATTTTTTTCAGTGTAGGCGACCTTATAAAGAACTATAGTACCTCTCACCAAATGATAACAGCTATATACAATGTTATACCGTCTAGATCCCATAAAGCACTCAACTATGCATTTATCGAGTCTAGTGGAGTAAACAGCCAATAAACTCACTGATGGATCAAATAACCCTCCAAGAAATAAGATTATTAGTTGATAAGGATGAGCAAATTGAATTGTTCACGACGTTGTCATCGGAAAATCTTGAACAATATATGATAGTAATGAAAAAAGGTACGACTTAATATAATATTAAATAAAATGTTTTTATCATAGTTTTTTATATATTTACTCTAAATATAAAATTATGAATAGTCTGACTCTAATACCGATTCGGAAAGTTACTTCGGGCAAGAACAGCTGGCAATATACTTACTCCGCAATTGCTCTTTTCAAAACAAGCTTTTATCTTATTTACAATCTATATAATCTCACTGACAACAATTGCGTGTCCCGTCGGCAAAAACTACAAAGTAGGCTGATTCAATATTTAATAAGTAAATACTAAACTTAGGTAGACCAGCTCCCACAAGCAGTACCTGTTCACAAGTATGACGCACGTGGCAGCCGCATTATTCCCAGCAGGCTGGTAGCGTTTCCACTTTGGATGGCCAAGCCTATGGCGAAAAAGCTCGACAGCCGGCCTCCCGAGGCCTCGATGATTTTTGATTATACGAGGAAATCGCTTAGCTTCGGACTCCAAAGTCATGTAACTGAGATGAGAATGTTCAGATGTTTGTGTAGTGACAATGTATAAAATTAGGAAATATCTGCAGAACTAGTCTAGTAAATAATTGAATCCTGATGGAATTCAATATGCTTATAGCTCCATAGAATATTTTTACTACTAGCACAATTATAGGATTACTAATACATAGTTAATCATGGGAAACAGCAAATGCACTTAGTAGTTGGTTCGATTCTCCTTACGCCACAACACTACTTCGGTGATATTGTGTCTATAATACTACTAGGCTTGCACTTGGCTAGTTAGAAGGAATACCTTCTATCATCGTATTTCTCGCTATCAACGTTATGGTTTCAAAGGGTCTTCCTCTGTGGACGCATAGATTTTGGAATGAGCTTTTCGAATCGGCAATGCACGAATGATTGGCTTGCAAACATCTATATGCTGCGTTAACAGCTTACAATCACATGGGTCGTATGCTTATTTGCTACCATAGAAATACTTATAAAGAAAAATTATTGCAATGGTAAATGGTAATAGCTATAATATCCTGGGACTTTTTCCACAGTTCTGATCCCAAACTAAGCAGAGCTTGTACTATGAAAACTGATGATTTACCTGCATCTATAAAAACAAATTAAACCCTACCTGTCCTACAAATAAGCGAATATTCGTAAAGTACCAAAATCACATTGATTTGTTCCTGACAAACATTTCAAATTCATTTCCTTGGTATATTTGCTATCCCTGATTGTCTTTAAATAAGTTCGATAAGCCCCTGTTGAATGTAAATAGAGATCTGATCAATGTTTGGGGATATCTACTTCAGAAACTAGATTGATTGATTTGAGATAGGGATGATTGTATAAAAACTGCGTTTTAATATGTTACACCTTTATAGAATACTAGCTTTCCCGTGCGGTTTCTCCCGTATCCCGGGATAAAAAGTAGCCTATGTTTTTCTTCATACCATAGGCTATCTGCATGCCAAATTTTATCGCAATCGGTGCATTAGTTTCCGAGTAATGCTGGAACAAACAATCAGACAAACATACAAAAAAATTAAAAGCAGCTGTTTTTGGGTCTGTAATACTTGTTTTTCAAAAAATATTTAAATGTACAGATTTGGCTTTATTAGGATTTTTTTTACATGTATAGATAGATGTAGATGTTTTTTAAACTTATTTTCGATTTCAGTCAGTTAATCTTATTCATAAAGCAATGGCAACCATGAAGGTTGCCATATATATTATTATGTACATCATACAACACACGCATCAACAGGTCTTTACATCACCATGGTTACCCGTCGTCTACTTTGAAACATTTCTAAATTATCTCGTTTCTACACACTTATTCGGCTTTTTCCTTTTTATCTCGTAAAATAAGGTTTATGATTTCATAAAAAAGCTACTCGTACGTTTTTATATATGCTAATGCAAAGAAATACTTAATAATTTTAGCGTCTACTTATATATATTTGGTTTGGAAATAATTATGATGGAGTAGACGCTGATATTGAAAAATCGGTTATAAAATACAGCTGTTCCACTATCTATTAATAGTATATAATGATACATGTGTGCAAAGTTGGTAATTACAGACGAGGCGCGATAAGGGAGCGATTAAGAATGCTTCATCTACATACATATCAATTACATTGAGGTACAATCTTAACATAATCGGGATTATACCTATCATAAAACTGTGCAGTAATGTAAAGTAAAAAGCATTAGTGCTTAATAAGCATTAAGATACTAAAAACGGTGCAATAAATGTCACTTTTCGAGCAAGTGTGTTGAAAAATAACATATCATTAGATTGGTTTCAAAAATGCACTATTTTTTTTTTTATACCACTTAGGTGGCAAACAAGCATACGGCCCGCCTGATGGTAAGCAGTTACCGTAGCCTATGGACGCTTGCAACACCAGGGGTATCACTCGCGCGTTGCCGACCCTGGAGAAACCAAAAAAAATCAACTATCAAGGGAATTTCATTTTCAGTAACCATTTTTAATAGTTTTAGACCGGCCGCATACTATAAGAAATTTTCTGTCAGAAAATTTCGGACGCCCGCTTGCTCATACATTTTTGGACGTCAGACACGTCAGAATTTTTGGATAGTATGCGGGGTCTAGAACAAAATGTATGAGGAAAGTGCCTTCCGGCGGGCACCGAAATTTTCTGACAGAAAATTTCTTATAGTATGCGGCCGGCCTTATTTAACATCGAAAAGTGTAAATATTTCCCGATGCCTATTTTTAACTTATCAAGATCCTGAAACAATAATCGATACCATATATCGATAGTTTTATAGTAAACATGGCTGACGTATTAAGTAAAGAATACTAATAAAATCGATTAAAAACAATATCATAACTTCAATCTAACATCTTCAAGAAGTTAGCACAAAGTTCTTGGCATCACTTAAAGTAACCACTGCGTTGCGAAAGATATACCAAAGTGATAGTTGATAGGAAAAGTTGGAGACCCTGGTACTATATACTGCAGGAATAGTAAAATAAAGAATGCATCATAGAATCTTAAACATACGATCCAAAATGATATAAATGTGAACAATATCGCAAGTTTTTATTTAATTTCGGAGTCTGAAGAAAATGATTTGATAATTGAATTCACCGAAAGCTCAAGCTCACTGTAGGATTTGAACCCGGGACCTTCGTCTCGGTATCCGTCGTCACTACCACTGAGCTATCATCGCCTTAAATATTGTAAAGACCAATCAACTTACAACGAAAAACCTGAACACTTAACTTACATCATTTTGAAGACAGATGTTGTGCCTTCATTTTCATAGCTTAACTAATGTTTACAACAAATTCTCCCGCAGGAAAATAAGGAATAAATGAATTAAGAACATTCCACGAATATAAATCAAAAGAACCGTTAAATCAGAGTTAAACAAAGTCGAGACGGCCTTTTAAAATTCAGTCCTCATTACTTCTAAGATTCGGCAAAGATAATAATTGAAGATACTCAAAGCCACATTTAATTTCGGTTGAAAGACATGTCCTGTTTGTGTTGAAATAGCATTGACGTTGGAAAATATTTTCCAGTATTTCATAAGAAGACAAATTTTTATGAGATTATATTTTATAAGACAATGGTATTTTCATTTGGCCGTCGTAAAATTGTCGATTTTTCGGGAGGATTTTCAGAAAAAATTCTAACATTACATTGTACTGACGATAACGAACAAAACAAAAATAAATTAGTCAAATTAGTTGAGCCGTTTTCTCAAATGATGCTCCGTCATACATGTGGCAGTATTTTTTTATTTATATAGATAGAATACCCTACCCTTCCCTATCTAAACCATCCAAAGCGTCACCCAAACGCATACAACAACATTCTACTGCACCTGTGTATGTCACTGAACTCCTCCTAAACGGCTGGACCGATTTCAGTCCGGCAGATGGCGCTACAGTCGGTATCTAGGTTATATTATCGACTGCAGCGCCATCTGCCGGGCTGATTTGTGAATCTAACCATCCAGGGTCCATACATCCATACAAAAAAAAAACATTCAAATTGGTCCAGCTGTTTAGGAGGAATTCAGTGACATACACACGTGCAGTAGAATTTTATATATAAAGATAAGATGAAAGAAAACACATCAAAAGATTTATTTGCTTTAAAAAATCTGATTAAAAGGAGACATTCATCGACTGATATATGACACCGCAAGGAAGGGGTAATCAAAACTCAACCGCAAATAAAATAGAGGGTGCAACCGCGATGCAAAAATTTAGAAAGATGAAAATTTTAGAAGCCTGAAACTAGATAGATAGATTTACAGAAACAGATTCAAGGAAGAATGTATACCTACATCTCACTTTTATGTAATCCACCCTAGAAAAATACCAGTCACTACTCAGGAGAATGATAAATCTAATCTAATATTAAATCTAGACACAGATTTACTCCGAAAAACGTAATCTCAGACATATTACTTCACTGATAAATGTCTTGGTTATAAGCCAAAATAGCTTGCTAGTGGGAATATATAAAAAGATGAATAATATACATCTTAGGTAATAAACTGTCATTTTTAAGTCAAATATTGGTTAAACATATTCCCCTATACTCATAAAACGTTATCCCACCAAAAACATTTTCATGTAAAATGTTGCCGCCAAGACATATGGCTCGTACTGTCAAAAAGTTATCAGATCTCATGTAGAGCCAAGCTTATAACTACATGCACTTACTATATAAGCCCTAAGTTCACAACCTCTACACACCGTAGTCAAAATTTGTGGCTTGGCCGTTTCGCTACCGTCACATGGGAGTAAGGTGAAAAATGTATTCACTGTTCATTGCTTTTTTGTTATTCAATAGTTCTTGTAGTATTGAAACGGCCAAGCCACAAATTTTGACTACGGTGTGTAGAGGTTGTGAAGTTAGGGCTTATATAGTAAGTGCATGTAGTTATAAGCTTGGCTCTACATGAGATCTGATAACTTTTTGACAGTACGAGCCTACACCCTTACTCATAAACGCTATCCCAACAAAAACATTTTTATGTAAAATGTTGCCAAGACATGGCTCGCACTGTTAAAAAGTTATCAGATCTCATGTAGAGCCAAGCTTATAACTCTACATGCACTTACTCTACAAGCCCTAACTTCACAAACTCTACACCTTAGTCAAAATGTGTGGCTTGGCCGTTTCGCTATCGTCACATGGGAGTAAGGTGAAAATTCTTGTAGTAGTGAAACGGCCAAGCCACATATTTTGACTACGGTATGTAGAGTTTGTGAAGTTAGGGCTTGTAAAGTAAATGCATGTAGAGTTATAAGCTTGGCTCTACATGAGATCTGATAACTTTTTAACAGTGCGAGCCATGTCTTGGCAACATTTTACATAAAAATGTTTTTGTTGGGATTTCACTTCTTTTTGTATGTTGCTTATGTTTTTTTTTATTTTTTTTTGTTTGAAATTTCCAAGTGTTATAATTTTTTTGTTGTTTGTGTACTAATACAAGCTTACATACCGAATTTCAGCTTTCTAGGACTTCCGGAAGTACCCTATGAGTTTTGATGATCATCAGTGAGTCAGTGACGAAATCGGGGTTTTTTAGATATCAATAAAATCTAAAGTATAAGAGCTATGTTATTGAAACTTAATATGTTTAATAAGTTCACTATTGACATCATATCCTGAGAATTTTGTTTATCTAGTATAATCCAAACCCAAGTTATGAGGGTTCCAAAAATCGACGAAGCGCTTCGAGAAAAGGTAGGTAGTGCCCTTTCGCTTCGCTTGGCTGTCTTGGCGGGGGGCACTTCCGTGCCCCCAGATTTAAAGTTAAGTCATACTTAAAACAGTTATTTAAAAAAATCTTCACTCATAAACGGGATTTATCCTTATTCACTGCTTAAAAACGTTATTTAAAGAGCTGTCAAATTAAACAACCTACGACCCTTGTTTAACGGGCTAAATAGCAAAATGAACAGCTGTTGCTTGATAGCTGTAAAATAATATGGAAATAAGCTGGATATATGATGTTAGATTATATAGAAACACCATAAAATATATAAATTACTTAAACTTGTACCTCGATGACGATAGCTTTGCTCGTTTTTTGGTAAATCATATTAATTTTTCTCACAAAAGAGGGTCTTCTGGTTTCGGGACCACCCGATTTCCCACCTGACTATGATAACCTTGTAAATGGTGGCGAAATTTACCTTCGTATTCTAATGATATTGAAGCAGTTTTTCAATGCCTGAAAACACGGATAAAACGACGTTTTCTAACAATGAAACCTAGCTAGATCGATTTATCGCCCCCGAAACCCATCGGAGCTGTTACCGAGATTCAGATCATATACAATATAATATTATCATAAAACACATAATAAAACTTTTCAAATTGTTGCTGTTTCTTTTTTTTAAAACCTCCATAACTGTCAAATTTATGGTCTTGACGTTGGTGTCGCCATATACAGGTCGTTGTTTTGGTCAGCGACGAGCGACTCAGGGTCGATAATACAAATGACACTAGTGCTAAAAAAAATATAAAAAAAATACTTTATTTTTTTTTAATAATAAAAATAAAAAAAAAAAGTTTGAAAATCATGTAATAAGCTAAAGTGTAGACATAATACTCAACGGAAGTACGAGGGAGTAAAGGGGTGGGACGATGGCGGCTTGCGCCTAGCTCTAGTCTGTGCACGTGCCTAGTAACCATACTTTGGGGTAATTTTATTTCAAATTGAATAAGGTATTTCTCAACATATTTACAGTATTTAATGGAATTAAGTCCATTTTTGGGGGAATATATATTTTGTACTACCGCTCCTGGGTCGCTTGTCGCCGACCAAAACAACACCCTGTATAATATTATTTTTGCTCTTTAAATCCTTCATTATGAGTAAAGAAAAGTTAAACACTGAATAAAATAGTATTAGTTTAAATAGTATTTAGCTATATACTATTTAATCCGTTATTTAAGAGATTTTTATGAGTAAGACCGTAATATTTAAAGGGTCACGTAAATAATGTCACTCTATTGTCATTGTCAAATAATGAGACATTATTTACGTGACCCTTTAAACAGTATATTAGTTAAATAGCACTTTATGAGTAAGGGGGTTTATTATTTAATTTATGAGATAAGTTACTTTTATTCTGTTTTGTGTTAGAACTTGGCAACAGGTAGCCTGTCAGCCGTTAAAATACACAAAGCCTTTTGACAGTTAGCCGATGAAATCCAAATTCTTTATTATCGTACCAACATTGAAATCGTGACTGAAATTAATGTGCCTACTTTATGATGGATTGATCTGCCACAGGCGGGGAATGTCGATAACCTGGTAATTTTCTATATCTACGCCTAAAATGAACGCGTTAGTTTACCAAGTTTTTTTTTTTATATAAACACAAAAGCTTTGGTATATGGCATTGCGATACTTTAATGCTTTGAACAATATCGTAAGTTTTTAATATAGCATTTAGATGAAAGCCTTTGTATTAAACGACGAAGTCGGTAAACAAGCATACGGCTCGCCTGATGATTTGTTTGATGATGAAGCGGTTACCTTAGCCAGCCATAAGGACGCTTGCAACACACGAGGCATCACTAACGCGTTAGACCATTCCTCCCTCCCCAATGAGCTGTAGCGATCTCACACACGCGCAGAAACACAACATAAAGTTATTTGACTGTGGTATTCTGTAAGGTGGAGGTACTTCCCCAGTCGAGCTGCTCTTTTAGCGAATAAACTCTAAGCTCTACCTCTCTAAAAATCCTCCTATCTCCTATTTTGGGTTCATAATGTTGAACTACTAATAGAACCAACACTGATATTTTTAGAGGAATATTCATAATAATTGTTTTTATAGCCAGAAAATGTAGTCAACACAAATAAATTACAGGAACCAAATCATTGAAGTCTCCATAAAAGTGCATTTAAAAGTGCAGTATACACTTAAAGCCCGTATCGTGCTCTGAGTTTACGAGTAACGTAAGAAGTTCCCCGATCAAGTTTAATTAGTTGTAGGGGTTGTTTCGCGTCGTCAAACGAATTGAATCAAAGCGAAAACCCCTCCAATTTCTTTCATTCAACTCTTAAGAGCTAAATAAAAGTTATTTATAAGTTGGATCGTTTGGTATAAACACTTATATTGATTAAAGTAAGTACAGTCAGCGTCAAAAGTAGCTGATCACTTTAGTACCGTGTCACATTAAGAAATTTACAGATTCCATACAAACTGTCAAGAAAATGTCAATAGATTACTATGGAAGGGTACTAAAATACCAATCTATTTCTGACGCTGACTGTACAAAATAATTATTTTAGGAATTATTAATTACTTATTATAAAAATCAATATAATTGTGGCGTGGAGGACTTAAGATAATCAATTAACGTAACATAACGTTTATAAACTGATTAAATTCCTTTTGGTTTTGATTTAAGGATTAATTAACGAGCTTCATGATTATCTACGGACCATAACCCTGCGGGGTATTAAATTGTGCTACTATGACTAAAACCCAAAAAAAAGACTTCTGAGTGCATTGACTAACGAGATATTATACTTCCCAAATAAGAGGTCATCGGGGACGGTAACGCTGAGTGATGCCCCGTTGTAAGCGTCCATATGGATACAGAAACCGCTTACTATCAGTCAGCCCGCATGCTTGTTTATAGACATCATCGTATAAAAAATACGGTATAGTATAATGCAATTTTTTATTGTAAAGATTTTTTATGCATTTTTTGTTTGGTATTTAATTACATACCTACAGTAATGGACGTATAAAAAAATCGGAACGTAGTGTCGCCCTTTAAACGAGTGAAGCACCAAAAGGAAGCCGGCGTTCTTGTAAATACAGGGCCTCACATACACATATACACCGTAGGAAGCCGATCGGTTGTCATTCCACATTGAGACGTTGACAGTGACAATAAGGCTCAGTATCATTTGTGCCTGCTTGGGCCAGTATATTTTAGTCACGCATACGTAGGAAATTTTCGGCTTCACTTCAATTTCGCTTGACACTCCGTCTTGATTTTTTATACGTCTATGCCTACAGTATTAAGCACGTTTTCAAACCTATTTCATACATAACATACCTACTGGGTAAATGTATGGATATGACATCTATTAAAAAAAAATGTTAGATTTTATTTGACATATACATACACTGCACATGTTTTCTCGTGTCTCAGGACCTCACCAAAGTAACATGAAATATAATACTAAAACTAATATCAATGAGGTACGTGACACTTGAAGGTTCTGCACCTGCAACGTGCAATAAAGTTGTCTCCGAGATTCCGTCTTTTCTGATCTTCAACAATGTATATTAAAAATATTTTCTTTTAAAACGCGATTCACTTTAAATCACGTATAATGTAAAGGTATAATTTTTTTTTTTTTTTTTTTTTACTATTTATAGGCGTGTGTTTGACCGCAATCTCACCATGGTAAGTGATGATGCGGCCGAAGGTGGTAAGCACACAAAGCCTAGAAGGAACTGGCTCTCAAGTGCAGCTATCGGAACACACCGAAAGGTGCTTGGCGACAGATTTTCAAAAAAAAAAAAAAAAAAAATTAAAATCCCTTGATTTTAACACTCCAATATTGCATAAAAATATGGCTTTGATATATCATATTCGATTAAACGCAAAATCTATTGTTAAACAATTCGGAACGCGCTGCATTATTAATGGGTTTACAATTTTAAACTTTATGAAACAAGGAAATAACTTTGTGGATACATAATCTATTTTCTATTTGGAATTTCATTTTTTTTTCACAGTTTCAGTTTATTAATTCAATTTACTTAGAATATAAAAGCGAATTAATGAAAAGTTTTATGTTACCATACCATGAAATAGGTAGTGCCGGTAATTTCACTACGGATTTAATGAAATAATAAGCTTCATAAAATAAAAGCTGGTTTTGCATAGGGTCTATAGGGTGCTGACTGTTCCATCCTTTATTGTCGGTACATCCTTTACTGTAGGTACATCAGCTCCTGGACCCTAGTAATCCAGGTTAAGCTGACCCCTTGACTAACTTGATTGGCTTCTTGCTCATGTTACGGAGCTAGTAACTAGCATTTACTCTGTCTGCCAAATTTTAAATCAGGCTTAAGTTACAAGGAGTTGAAAGGTATTCATTGTGGTTTTACCAGAAGGTCGATGTGGTGCTTTTCGGGTAAGGTAGAATACATTGAATTTGGCTTTATTGTTGATGTTCCAGGAATAATACAGCCTACCTCTAGGCTATAAAGTAGCCTAATGGCAAAATACCTATATATAGACTAGATGACCTGATAAACAAATACATTACTTATCATCGCATGAAAATATCTAAAAATAACCAATTTCTTCCCTAAAAAGCTCCCAATATTCGTGTATTAATAAAACTGTAATACAAATGCGGCATTGTTAACTCTCGTAAGGATTTTCTACAGTACCTAATTGAGTGTAAGCCTCGTTGGGTGCACCGTTAAAAGCGTTTCTGATCCGTGGGCACAAAAGACGGCTCCTTTTGTCATGTCCGCCGCGGCCGGTCCTGCCTCACCTGCGCACTTCGTGTAAGCACGATTCTTGTCAGTGATCTTTGATAGATTTATTTGGTAGATTTAAGAACTATTAAAATGCGAATCGTTAATGGTCAACTTGTAAAAAACATCGAATTATAATATTCTCAAATATATTTTTTCACACACGGCCATCTGATCACAAACAAAGCAAAGCTTGTACCTACTATAGGGATCAGACAACTAAAATACAAACTACAAATACTATTTTTTTTAAATACATACTTATTAAAAAAAATGCTCAGACTTAAAGCACGCAAATGATTATCCTGTGTGAATCGAATCCACAAGGCCCGTGGCGTTAGAAGATCTAACCAGCCGGCACGTCATAAAACAATGTTATTATTTTTAAGTGTATAAATGATTTTATATTTTTACTGCCTATAGGTTTGTAAACCAGCGAGTGTTTACGACAATATTGTTAAGAACAAAGAGTTCCATGATTTAATCATAAATAGTAAAACAGTAGGTACTAACTACTACACTGCATAGGGTTTACTCTTTGCATGTTTTCAGGCGATGTTAGCTCAGTCGTAGTATCATCGAAAGCCCCGACTGTATTTCATAATGATGAAAAGGATTCATTATTTTAGGATGAGACTACGCCGAAGCACAAATTTTATTATAATGGCTTTATGTGAGAATATTTTAATGTAATTAACAAAAATATTACGCGAATAGCGACAGGTGAAAATGCAAATCAATACCATCAATACTAACATAATAAAGCGGAAGAGTTTATTTTTTAGTTTATTTTTCAACTCGAAAAGCATTATGTTGTTACCTTGCAGTATCGGCCCACTACCTAAATCAGAAAAAAATCACCTACAGTATCTTTCAGAAGCTGCACTTCTACGCTTTTAGAAGTTACTACTCTGAACCACTTTATCAATTAGCACACTGAGAATCTTCACTAGAGCCTAATGATTACAGTAGTTAGTATCCGACTGAGCGGAATAAATAACACCATAAGTAGACAGCAATTACCTGATGTGCCTGTTCTAATGTGTCTTACAGAGATGGATATATAGCATCTAGATATGTATTTTCAAAGGTAATGTACTAAATATAAGGAAATAATCACCAACATATTTGTAAAGAAACATTCCACAGTCATATTTATAAATAGCGCCCCAACTTCTTTCCCATAAGTATTTGCTCTAAGACCTCTTTGCGGAAACCTTTTCAACGCGCTGTTAAGCTCTTTCAACATAAGTTCTTAGAATATATCAGAAAATATTAACATTTCCAATATACAGCCTTCCCTTGACAACTAACTAGTAACTCATTTAGGAACTAACTGCATCGGAGTTTATATTAAAGCATCTGTGTAGACGCTAACTTACACAGCTTAAGTCATATTAGTCCCAGCTCACAGACAGCAAACGAAACGGTTCAGTAGTACATCCCTAGGGAGTGCCGAGGGGGAGAGAAGTGGGAGATGGCAAATGGAGGGGGAGATCGAGGCAACAGGTGCCCGGAACGTTGCCTAGCATCCCCCCTACTACTTAAACCACCATCCTTAGTAGACTATAGATATTTTCTGATGTACACAACTACATCAAACAGTGTTGTCGATGATGTATTCCTGCGCTCTATAGATAGCGGGCAATGTATACGGTGTTTTCAATTTGAGCGTATTATTTCAATTTATTATTATGTCCATTATTATAATGAAAGCTCTAGTTAATGAACCGTAAATTAACAAATATTGTGGTTATTAATAATTGCAACATTTTGAATTGACGTTTACGTTTCAGTAATTTTGATATTGGAATTCCGTTTTGTAATAACACTGATTTATCGGTAAACTCATTACTATAGACTTTATTAATACGATGTTACCGCTTGTTAGTAGTTATTATACCTTGTTTGATCTCGTCGTCAAAGCTAATACGTGGCAATTAAATTGGCATTGGTTCGACATTTTGATAGTGCGATGAAGTTAAATCAGTGTGAGAAGACTTAATAATATAAGCTTTGTCAGGCTTGCAGCTGTCTCTATTTGAACATACTCCTCTTTTACTCTTAATTAATGTACATCCTTACTTTTTACTCTGATCTCTTGCATCGGAAAATATTTAAAGGGATCGAAAGTAGAGGATTGGATACTGACGGGACTCAAAGTAGCATGACTACATATTAGATTCAAAGAAGCATACATTAAATATACTATTCATTCACATAAAATTTAATTAGCAATGTCTTCTTGGTTCTGATAGTGAACACTAAGAACAGTAAGGCAAGGTTTAAATTCTTCTGGTTTAATATCCCTGCGGAAGTTTTATGATTTCCCAAGACTTTTTGCTTTGATATTGTCTCTAGTTTTCTCGTATTGACGTTTTGTTTTATTTATTTTTGCTGTGGTACGTAATTATAAAATTATTGGATATAGTATTAAATGAGACACGGAAGTATTTCCAGCAGTATTTTATAATATATTATTAAACTACCAACAGTTAAGCTTGAGAACAATTTCATCATCAAGTTTAAAGCGATAATACCTCAGTGGTAGTGACGTCGGATGCCGTGACGAAAGTCCCGGGTTTGAATCCTACAATGACCGTGAGCTTTCGGTGAAGGAAAACATCGTGAGGAAACATTAGCACGATGGTAGATTATTTTGTAGTACCCACCTGCCTAGCTACCACCCTTAAGTTGAAAATCACAAACCACAAGCATCGCGCGATTAAAAGATACGCGCGTAAATCACGTGCACGTCCCCCATACTTTGACTCGTAATACGCGCGAGTGAATCGCGGCAAAATCGCCTCTTCTAGACAGGGTCTATGACGGTAGCTGTCGCTTCTCAATATAGTTTGCATTATGTGCATAGTATACACGGCTACAGATCAAGCTATACATTTCTAGTATAAGCTGACCTCCCATTGTAGGGAAATCCTATACAATGCGAGATCAGCTTATACTGGAAATGTATAGCTTGATCTGTAGCCGTGTGTACATTCTATAAACTAGTTGCGAAAATATCGTTCAGTAATCGAACGTCTAACAGTGAGCACGATCGAACATAAACTTTATACAGCTAAAGCATCTTATGTCGCTTCCAATGTGTCCAGATTCGTCAGCAGAATCACGGCTATACATTGCTAAGGGTTGACAACTCAACGGTACCCCAATATATATTGTTACCTATCGAGAGCCAACTCATTAGCTAACAATTAAGCGAAAAGGGTTGAACTAAGCAATCAAAGTGGAATTTGACAGGCCCGCCGGGCGCTGTGATTGATTACTGCTTGGAACGTAGAAGTTACCCTCTACCTATATACAGTATGTTTGTTGTTAGGAATTCACGTGAGTTAACTCGGGCGGAAATCCTGTGTAAGTGCACTAGACTAAACAGAGTTTGCGAAAACATACCTGATATGCTACTAAAAATGGGAGCATTTAGAGATTCAAAATTCAAAATTCAAAATCATTTATTCAAATAGACCTTCGCAGGCACTTATGAAAAGTCTGACTCTAATACTCTAATACCGGTTCGGAAGGTTGCATTTGCTGAGAAGAGCCGGCAATAAACTCAGCAATTACTCTTTTCAAAACAAGCTTAGATTCATTACATAATTTTACATTCTAATCGCACTGACAACAATTGCGTGCCACAGACATTATACGTGCGACAGATATTATTGTAACATAAATCTCAAGGTTTTTTTATGCATTATTAGGGTTATAATAGTACATTATGATACATGTGTGCAAAGTTGGTTATTAACACTCCAGGCGGCAGCCGAGAGTGTAATAATCAATGCACACGCGTGTCATCGACGTTTTTCAACACACTTGCGAGGAAAAGACTTGTTTTTTGCAATAAATGACATTTTACGAGCGAGTGTGTTGAAAATAATAATATCCTGGGACATTCCTCACACACGGTCATCTGTTCCCAAACTAAGCAGAGCTTGTAATATGGAAACCAGATAACTGATATAATATATATACAGATAAAATACTTTTTTTTTTTTCGTTTAGATGTTTTTTTTTTCGGTTGTTATTGTTTCCGCAGACAGTCTTTCTAGCAAAACCAGTAACAGGGTAAAGTCTTATGATAAATGATAACTATAAATAAAAGGTCACTCGTAACGGTCAACGCAATCAATACCGTATTTAAAATGCAAAAAGGCTGTGAATACACAATGCAAATCACAAAAATATAGGGCACGTTCACACCTGTACAATCGTCGGGGAATGCCTGAAAATTGATAAATATTTAACGTAGAGGAGTGGAGTGCCAGACTTGTTCAATGTCACATACAGTGGTCGGGTAAAGTGAATTAGACTCCAGAGGCTCTGGCATGACAATGCAAGTACGGGGCGCAGTGACAAATTCTAAGGGCTACCATAGATTATAATTTTAATAAAGTTTCCCAGCACAGATATATATATAAATTATTAAAAGAAACAAAAAACCCGACTGCGTAAAACATTAATTAACTGAAAAGAGAAAAACAAGCTCTTAAATCAATAGAATTTTGAATATAACTTTAATTTTATAAGGTATTGCAATCGGGGACAACCAATAACCTAAGTATGTATTTTTTTGTACTAATTGTTTATCCCCGACTGCAATACCTTATAAAATTCAATTTATATTCAAAATTATATAGATTTAAGAGCTTGTTTTTCTCTTTTCAGTTAATTAATGTTTTACGCAGTCGGGTTTTTTGTTTCTTTTAATAATTTAATTTATTTCAGACTTTTTAGTTTTATACAGAAAGAGTTGTATGTATTAGTAAGTAAATAAGCGGTACGGTAAAGGAACACTAACAACCATCGCAACTCTGTGATTTACGTATGGTAACGGCTCAGTACCTACAGTCCTTGCATTAAACGTGGTTTTTTGCAGTTTACGTCAAAACGGTAGCATAAAAGTATTACAATATATACATATATGGAATGGTCTATTTACAAGCTTTCATTTGATACCCATATTGTTATAATAACGAAACTTTTATTTTGAATACCCCCCTATTTTTTTATTCTTAAGCGCTATATAAAAATAATATACCCTATGACACTCCCCCAGTCAAGACGAATCTAACGACACCTCATATGCTGAAATCCATCAAGCCGTTTAGGCTGCAGAGCGGCACAAAGAAATAGACATACATACATACATACATACATACATACACTCGAAAAACATAACCCTCCTTCCGGGTCAGTCGGGTAAAAATATGTGTATCCCAGCCTCTTTCTGGTACTTGAAACCTGGAAGAACGAGATTATTGCTTTTTTTTAAATCTCGTTAAATTTGTTTAAAAATAATGTAAGTATAGGCATCCTTGATATAGGTATATCCTAGTTCTAGCGCTCTGCTAGTGAAATATCCAATCGTACCTAGATTCATATGACATTTTATGTTTTGCCTGCTACCAGTGCTACCGTCAAAATATCTCCGGCAACAAAATAAAGTACTTACCTATAGCTCTTATTTTTAAGTGCCTTGTAGCTTCCTGCCAATTAATTCCGGATTAAGAATTAATTCCAAAGAAGATACGAACGTATTTTTTCACCGTAATAAATAAGCCTGTTTCTCCTTTAAATCTATACAATTATAAATAAATAAAATAATAAATATCCTGGGACATTCCTCACACACGGTCATCTGATCCCAAATTAAGCTGAGCTTGTACTATGGAAACCAGATAACTGATATAATACAACTACTACTTTTTTGTTTGTAAATCTAATAATCTAATAATATATATAAAATGCTTTTGTGGGTACGTAAATACGCAGTTTTCTCAATAACCACCAACCCCAATCAACTTCCCGTTGGGGTGGTAAATACCCCTTGGTCTCCAGGTGGTAGTAAGGGAGTTTGAACGCGGTGGGTGGAAGGGGGTGGTTATGGGTGGCGAAAATGTTAAAATATATATTGCTGTCCTTTTCTAACGCATGAGGACTTCTGAAAAGATCTCAAAATTTCTGGAATGGAAAGTTCCAAAATGTGTAAAACGGTTATAATCGATCTGGAATGTTCTAGAAAGTTCAACAAATATCTGGAATGATCTAGAAAATTCTAGAGTGAATGCAAACTATTATAATCGATATAGCATGTTTTGATAAAGTTCTACAAATTTCTGGCTTCATCTAGAAAGTTCCAAAATGTCCAAAACTGTTATTATCGAGTTAGAATGTTCGAGAACGTTCTAGAAATTTCCAGAATGATCTGGAAAGTTCCAAAATGAGTGCAATTTATTATGATCGAGAATGTTCCAGAAATTTTCCGAATGATCTGGAAAGTTCCAAAATGAGTGCAATTGATTATGATCGATTTAGAATGTTCGAGAAATTTCTTGAATGATCTAGAAAGTTCCAAAATGAGTAAAACGGTTATAATTGAGATCAATTATAACCGTTTCATCTAGAAAGTTCCAAAATGTCCAAAACTATATTTGTTTATTTTATTATTTATTTAACTATTATTATCGAGTTAGAATGTTACAAAATTAGTGCAATTGATTATGATCAATTTAGAATGTTTGAGAAATTTCTTGAATGATCTAGAAAGTTCCAAAATGAGTAAAACGGTTATAATTTATCTGGAGTGTTCTAGAAAGTTCAACAAATATCTGGAATGATCTAGAAGATTCTAGAATGAATGCAAACTATTATAATCGATATAGAATGTTTGAGAAAGTTCTACAAATTTCTGGCTTCATCTACAAAGTTCCAAAATTTCCTAAACTGTTATTATCGAGTTAGAATGTTCGAGAACGTTCTAGAAATTTCCAGAATGATCTGGAAAGTTACAAAATTAGTGCAATTGATTATGATCGATTTAGAATGTTCGAGAAATTTCTTGAATTATCTAGAAAGTTCCAAAATGAGTAAAACGGTTATAATTTATCTGGAGTGTTCTAGAAAGTTCAACAAATATCTGGAATAATCTAGAAATTCTAGAATGAATGCAAACTATTACAATCGATATAGAATGTTTGAAAAAGTTCTGCAAATTTCTGGCTTCATCTCGAAAGTTCCAAAATGTCCCAAAACTGTTATCATCGAGTTAGAATGTTCGAGAACGTTCTAGAAATATTCCGAATTATCATAAATGAGTGCAATTTATTATGATCGAGAATTTTTGGATTGGTCTGGAAAGTTCCGAAATGTGTACGAGTGTTATTATTGATCTATAAAAACCAAATCGAAGTGATAATATGTACATCTAAATATTCTAGAGTGATCTGGTACTGGAAATTTCGGTATATAAATCGAAATTCAGTGACTTTTCGTCAGTTCAATTGTGATTGCAGTCGAGTAAAAAAAAGAACAAACTATTTGAATGTTCTGGAAAGTCTCTCAATATCGAAAATAGAAATCTATAATATGTTAAAAAATGTATCCTTATATATTTTTTATACCATTAAACATGCGATGTATTTTAACCCGAGCAACGCCGGGTTTCGCTGCTAGTACATACTTAAAATACATAAAAACCACAAAAAAAAACCGTCAAGTATTATGCAATATTTATATCTATAACAATAGAGATACGTTTTAAAATCCTTCTACTCAAACAAGTTTAACTAAAAAGGGCGTTTATGAACATATTTCTCTGTAAGCGGGCAGCCCTATACATGATCCTTCATTGTGTAAGGTTGGTAAGTGCAGGCTTTGTGCAGAGTGCATTATAATCCATCTAGCTGGAAGCGTTATCCTGCTATAATTATTGTGTCTCCGACATCGCTGGTTATTTGTGTATTACGGCTTGTTAATAACCCATATAATTACTAACATTTTTATGAAGTTTTATATAAGTACTGTATGTTTCATTGTGTGGTTTTACAATGCAAGCGTTAATATCATATAGTTTGGTTATTTATTTAAAACATCAAGTGCAAAATAAAGTAGCATAATTTTTATTTTTTTTTTCTCATTCAACAATAATTTTATCTGTTATTGTTGTCCGAAAGTTAAAATACGTAAAGTTTAATTAACGAATCAATACGGGAATACACAAAGTAAGCAAAAGTATCTCATCAAAACTCATCCTCAAATAAATTATTAATTTAGTTAATGGAAAGTATTTTAGTTAATGGAAAGTGTTTACGCTCGTGTGATTGTACCTTCGAGTGTTATTGCTATGCTCTAAACAACAGGAGTAACATTATTTTTTTATTGACTTTTTTGGGTACCACCGCCATTAAATCACTTCAATTTGTTCTAACAAAGGAGTTTCATTAAAACTATTCCGGAGCTTCAACAATATTCTTAAATAATTCAAGACTTTCATTTAAACCATCTGGAGCTTCAACATCTGGCGACCGTGACAGGACTGCAATTTTCGAAGAAAACAAGTCCAAATTATTGGGACGGCAAGCCGCCGGTCTAGCCATTGCGCCGCAGCCAGCTTCCGTCACAATAAAACAATATCGACGGGTTCCTTGGAGGTGTACCAGCCATTGCAGCCACCGCCGGTCAGCGATCAGCATCCAGCATCGTGCCGCAGCCTAGGCCAATGCAGCTAAGTGCCCTTTCCTTGTGATTTCCCACAATACCTATAACCTATCAAAATCTACCCAAATCCACAAAATATCCAATTATTATAGTCTTTACTTGTGCTACAGTATCCATACAGTGCTATAAAATCGCCACACAATCAATCCATCTATAATTCTATCTCTAAAATTTATAAAACCACTATTTGCATATTTCATTGTTCATTCGATTTCACCCACATTTTTTATTTAAAAAAATATATCATAGCCGTGTAATTAGGCTATTCTTGACAATTCTACAGGCTAAATAAAGCAATTACTCAGGCAAATATTTCACCTACTTCGCCGATAATTTCAGGCAAATATCGTCACTGCATTTCGGCGATCCCTAACCTGTGCGGTTTTCGTGCATCAAAGTGCCGGTGCGTGGCGGCCCGTCAGTCGGCAGCCGCGAGACACGTGCTGTGCCGTGCCTGCTACCCAGGCGTACAGGGCCGGCTTCAGGTGACGCTAGGCGAGGAGCGTGAGCTAAACTTTACTTTCATTTTTAACTATCATTTTATTTGTGCGTGTTTTAGTTTCATAATCAGTATTATCTTATTTTTTTTATTTTGAGCCATTTCATTAAGTGCATAAATTCATTTAAAATTAGATAAAATTCATACAGTATTTACAAGTTATCTGAATTCATCATGGGTAAAGATTATGGAGCTGAAACTAGCGCAAAGGATCCTCAAGATTTACAGGATCTTATGGTCAAACGTAGTTCGATAAAAGGTCAAATTACCAAATTTAAAAAACATTTAACAAATATTTCTAAAGAAACGTTATCTCAAATTGAGTTAGCCGAATTAACATTGAAACTAAATAAATTTGAATCAATTTACAATCGGTTTGATGACTTGCAAAATCAAATAGAAGTCTTAAATTGTGATAATTTGTCCAGTGAAATTGATGAACGTGATGCTATCGAACAATCATTTATTTCCAATATTGCCTCTGCTCAGAGTATTATTCAAAAATACAACTCCATTCGTAACGATGAAAGCACCAATAAAGATTTAAATTCAAGTCAGCTGTCCACAGGTCTTTGCAATAATACTGAACATCACAATGTAGGTTTTAAATTGCCTCAAATACAAATTGCAAAGTTCGATGGTTCATTCTTTCGGTGGCTTGAGTTTCGTGACACATTCTCATCTCTGGTGCATAATAATGACCGTATCGCCTCAATTCATAAATTCCATTACCTGAGTTCGTACCTGGCGGGCGATGCGGCACGCATTATTGCTAACTTGGAAGTCTCTAGCTCTAATTATGATAATGCTTGGAAGTTATTATGTGATCGGTATGACAACAAACGACAATTAATTAGTCACCATTTAAATTCTTTGTTAAACGTACAACAAGTCACACGCGAGACGGATAGATCGTTACGATTCTTGGTCGATCACATTACAAAAAACTTACGTGCTTTATCCAGTCTTGGACAACCTACTACTCAGTGGGATATTCTTATAATCCACATAATGAGTTCCAAGCTTGATAACCACACTCTCACAAAATGGGAGGAATGGCGTGGCGCGTTGGATGACATTCCCAATTTACAACAATTCTATAAATTTCTTATCGATCGCGCCGACGTTCTCGAATCAATAAATCGAAATCATTCATCCCCCAGTAGTAAATCATATACAACTTCAAAGCCTACAGCTTCAAGTACTAGGTCAAGTCAACCCTATACTAAATCGCTTGCTTCTACTAGTGAAGACAAGCCTATAAACTTTAATATGTTGTGTGTTATTTGTAAAGGTGAGCATCGCATCTACGATTGTCCCACATTCAATGCTATGAGCGTAGATGATCGTATTACTGAAGTAAACAAAATCAAGCTATGTTCTAACTGTTTAAGGCTTGGCCACACTTTACGTGATTGTCGTATGGGTCCATGTCGTATATGCAAGGCAAGGCACAATACCCTCCTACACAAACAGACTACTAACAATAATATGGCCAGTATTGACAACTGTTGTCCCGACAACACTGACGACACTATTGCAAATTTCTCGAAACAGAATGTTAGCCAAGTCTTACTGTCTACCGCTTTAATCGAAGTATCGAACCCTTCAACAAACCAAACTGTGAAGGCTCGCGCCCTATTAGACTGCGGCAGCCAGTCTTCATTCATGACTCAATCGCTCAAAACAAAACTATGTTTGCAACCTGTTTCGAATTTCCGGATTAATGTGATTGGAATAGGAAACAATACATCCAGTCTAGTCACAGAAACCTGCGTGGCGCAATTGAAGTCTTTAATGAAGCACTTTAACGTCACATCTACCTTTTTACTGTTAGCTACTATAACCGGTAACCTACCTAAACTACCAATTGATGTAAAACAACTCAATATTTCAAGCGATATATTTCTTGCAGACCCTCATTTTCACCAACCAGCGCCGATAGACATCCTTATCGGTGCCGATATTTTCTGGGACATTCTTGGCCGCGAGCAACTTTCTCTCGGTCCCAATTCTCCTCAATTAAGAAGTTCACAGTTTGGTTGGCTGATTTCAGGTCCTATAAATTCAAATTTTAATTTAAATAATAAACAAAAAAATACTAATACTATACAATGCAATCACACCACTATTTCTAATGCATCATCCGATGCCAATATTCATCAAGAACTCACCAAGTTCTGGGACCTTGAGAATGTTCCCCTAAAGCCCCTGATGAGTCATAGCGAGAAGGCATGTGAAAGCCATTTCTTATCTCACACCTTCCGCCTAGAAACTGGTAGATTCTCAGCTAGTTTACCACTAAAAGATACACCTGATTGTCTCGGTGAATCCTATTCGTTAGCTAAGAAACGACTTCTTAACTTAGAAAAACGCTTTCTTAAACAACCCCAAGTCAAGTTGCAATATATTGAGTTCATGCGTGAGTACGCTGACTTGGGTCATCTTTCAGAGTCCCCTATACATAAGCCTAATCCATCCTATTTTCTCTGTCATCACGCAGTCTTCAAGGATAGTAGTGAATCTACGAAGATAAGGGTCGTGTTTGACGGATCTGCTCCTACATCTTCGGGCAAATCGGTCAACGACCTTCTCCTGGTAGGCCCAAATATGCAGGACTCACTTTTCTCCATACTAATTAGATCTCGACAGTACAAGTACCTCCTGACCGGTGACATCGAAAAGATGTATCGCCAGGTCCTAATCAATAAGGACGATCAAAATCTTCAACTCATTTTGTGGAGAGAAGATGAGTCCCTGCCTATCAAAACTCTTCGGCTGAATACTGTAACTTACGGCATGGCAAGTTCCAGCTATTTGAGCACGCGTTGTCTTTGGCAGATTGGTGAAGAATGCTCGGATCCGATGATCAAGAACATTATACAGCATGATTTTTTCGTTGACGACTTGATCACCGGGTCTGAAAGTGAGAATGCACTACACTATATTCACCAAGCTGTAACCGAAGCACTGAAACAAGGATGTTTCAATCTCCGTAAGTTCAAAACGAACTTACCATCTATATTTGATACAATTTCAAACACAAAAGACAATCTAGTAGTTAGCGAATCTACGAGCACTTTAGGTATGGGATGGAACCCATCTACTGATCAATTGCATTTCCCTATTAAAGTTCCACTCTTGTCTAACAATAATCAGCTTACAAAACGATCTATACTATCTTCCCTATTTAAAATTTTCGATCCCTTGGGATTGATCAGTCCATGCGTAATTAAAATGAAAATTTTGTTACAACAATTGTGGCTACAAAATTTGACTTGGGATTCTCCTGTTCCACCTGAAATTCAAAGAGACTGGAATGGATTCTCTCAAGCCCTACCGTCACTTGTAACGCTAGAAGTTCCCCGACGTGTTCTCTGCGATGAACCTACTACTGTCGAACTACATTCATTTAGTGACTCATCCCAAAAGGCATACGGAGCTTGTGTGTACATGCGCTCTGTAAATGCTGCAAATGAGGTCACTGTCAAACTGCTTTGTTCTAAATCCAAAGTAGCTCCAATAAAAAATACGACGATTCCCCGACTCGAGCTATGTGCCGCTTTACTGGCTGCCAAGCTATGTAAGGCTGTAAGGGAATCGCTGCGATATCAAGTACACTATCAAGTACATTGGTGTGACTCATCTGTTGTACTTGGATGGCTCCATACTAGTTTTCAAAATCTGAAAACTTTTGTAGCCAACAGAATTTCTGAGATTTGTGAGTTGACAGATCCTTTGTCGTGGCGCTATGTGCCCACATCTGTCAATCCAGCAGACCTCATATCCAGAGGAATCAGTCCAAATCAGCTCAGCGATAACAAGCTGTGGTGGTCAGGCCCCTCATTTCTCATGGAACCTGAAAGTATGTGGCCTATGCTAAATAATAAAATTGATTTTACAAACCTATCCGAAACTAAACCTAATGCGACAACATCTATGGTTGCGATTAAAAACGATTTTCCTATAGTACATTTTAAAAACTATTCTAGCTTAACTAAATTAAAACGATCTTTTGCTTATGTACTACGATTTTTAAATAATTTAAGAAATAAAAATAATAAAATTTCTGGTTCTTTAACTATTGATGAGATAAATAATTCATTTCTTTGTTTGTGCCGTATGTCACAGCAGGAATCATTCTTAGATGAATATAATCTGTTACTCAACAATAAAGCTTTAAGTACTAAATCAAATATTTTGTCACTGACTCCATTTTTAGGCGATGACAAAGTAATTCGTGTTGGTGGACGTTTACATTTATCTAAATATAATTTTGACAAGAAACACCCGATTCTATTACATGCTTCTCATCATTTTACAAAATTAATCTTTGAATACGAACATAAACGTAATTTGCACGCTGGTCCACAATTATTACTAGCTGTTGTCAGGGATTATGTGTGGCCGATCAACGGTAGGTATTTAGCGCGACGCACTGCTCATAATTGTTGTAGATGTAGACGTTTACAAGGGAAGACTATACAGCCTATAATGGGACACTTGCCTGCACAGCGCGTCACGCCAAACTATCCATTTCAATCAGTAGGAATTGACTTTGCCGGTCCATTCCTAATTTTAAATAGAAAGGGACGTGGTTCCGTTTTGATTAAATGCTATTTGTGCTATTTCATATGTCTACGGTATAAAATCTCACATCTCGAAGCCGTTAGTGACATGTCCAAGGATGCTTTTATTATGACATTTCGTAGATTTGTGTCACGAAGAGGCAGGCCTACGGAAGTGTTTTGTGACAATGGGCGCAATTTTGTGGCAGGCGCAAAGGAATTATTTTTTTTAAAACTAATATCGATTATCTATCTGATTTTGCATGTGAGGAAGGCATAAAATTTAATTTTTCTCCGTCTTACGCTCCTCACTTTGGCGGTATCTGGGAAGCTGGCATAAAATCCGCCAAATTCCACGTTAAACGAGTGATAGGAAATTCTCATTTAACTTTCGAAGAAATTTCAACTCTTTTCGCACAAGTAGAGGCTATTTTAAATAGCCGTCCTTTATGTCCATTATCAACCTCTCCTGACGATTTCCACTGCCTTACTCCTGGGCACTTTGTTATTGGTCGGGCTCTCACCACGTTGCCTTCACCTGCTCTGGAGGACTGCAACGCAACAAATTTGCAACGCTACGCTAGACTGCAGCAAATTCACCAACATTTTTGGCGTCGCTGGCAGCGCGAATACATCGCTGAACTTCAGCAACGCCGCAAATGGAAGACAAATTCTTCAACCGTTAAAGTTGGCGATCTAATTCTATTGCAAGAAGATGATGTTCCACCTCTATGCTGGAGACTTGGACGCATATCAAGACTATTCCCTGGACCAGATGGGATATCCCGTGTCGCTGACGTTAATACCACCAGAGGATATGTACGACGCCCATTGGTTCGCATCTGCCCCTTGCCTACTGAAGAGGAATTAGAGGGTTGAAAGCCTACGAGGATGCCTTTCAACGGGGGGAGGATGTTTACGCTCGTGTGATTGTACCTTCGAGTGTTATTGCTATGCTCTAAACAACAGGAGTAACATTATTTTTTTATTGACTTTTTTGGGTACCACCGCCATTAAATCACTTCAATTTGTTCTAACAAAGGAGTTTCATTAAAACTATTCCGGAGCTTCAACAATATTCTTAAATAATTCAAGACTTTCATTTAAACCATCTGGAGCTTCAACAGAAAGTATTCGGAAAAGACATCATTTTATTTACTTTGTAAACATTTTCCGATGGTTATAATATCAAAATAATATTTTTTTTACGTTACATAAACCTTAACAAATCTCAAGAGATTTTTTTCACAACTTCAAACATTCTTATTTTCTACCTATGACGGTTCATGAGATACAGCTCACTGACAGACAGACGGACGAACGGACGGACAGCGGGGGCTTAGTTATAAAAGGTCCCGTTTGTTTTGGTACCCAAACGGGCACCCGTTTGGGTACTGAATCCTAAAAACAAACCCCTAATATATAATGCATGTGATGAATGCTAATTCAGTTCGATGGTACAAACTGCCTAACATTTAAAGGTCATGAGACGCTAAAGGCAAGAGCTATATATATATAGAGCATATATAACCATAGCCCATCAGTAAGTAGACACGTTGAACCATAAAGGAAGCAATTATAAATGTTGCTAATCAATCGTTTATAAATAGACGATAATTTAGCTTTACGGGCGTGTTGTTTATAGCGCAAGTTTCCTTCTCACTGCTCATTCAAAACATATTATGGTAATATAACCGTATTTAACACCTATTCTACACGGCCATTAAATCTGACTGATTGATAATGAAAAATCAACGTAGAGCGTAAACAGGTCCATGCAATTTTGAGAGCAGCTTTTTATAGAGTAGGGGTTTTTTATATGGCGAAGATATATGTCCACCTGATGGTAAGCGGTTACCGCAGCCATATCTACGCTTGCTACACACGGGGCATCACTCACGCGTTACCGACCCTTCCCTCTCCTCAATGAGCTTCGGTGACCTTACTCACGCGCAGGAACACAACATAAAGTTATTTGGCTGCGGTATTCTGTAAGGTGGAGGTACTTCCTCAGTTGAGCTCCTCTTTGAGCAAATAAATGCTATGCTCTACCTCTTCTAAGAGATGACTAAGAAAGGATTTTCCAAAAAGTTTTTTATTGATCGTTCTGGTGAAACTGAAACCGCTCTGAGCAAAGCGAGTAAACTAGTAAATAAAGAGATTAGACGATATATTCAAAAGTAATTTCTTTTCAATACCAATATTAAGAGAGGTCCATCAATCAGCAAATCTTTTACATGCATAAAATAGTAAATATTTCATATAACAATATGTTTTAAGCTGTGGTTTTTGGGCATCGTGCAAGTGATGTATGTACCAAATAGATAATAGTAAATATTATTATCGCCAGCTTATATTGACAAGTTTCATAACTTTGACACGTTACTTCATAATAATATGAGTTCGAGCTCAAATCTCGAGGTGTCGATTGTACGAGAACAAAGTTATGACACGAACGATGGCGTCATGCGTAGAAAATGTGACCACTCGTGTGAACTGAGGTTTACCTTATGAATGAAACAAAATGCTTGTAAATATTTATTTATGGTATATATACCTACACCTACAGTATTTAATGCGATGTGTTAAGATTTTTTCGGAGAATAGGTTTGGATTTGGCCACAGAGTTGCCCATAGATCCCACTACAGGCGTAGCTACAATATAAATTTTTAGGGTCGGCAACGCGCGAGTGATGCCCCTGGTGTTGCAAGCGTCCATAGGCTACGGTAACTGCTTACCATCAGGCAGGCCGTATGCTTATTTGCCATCTTAGTGGCATAAAAAAAAAATACAATTTAGGTTGGTGAAGTCACAGAAATATATATTATCGATGCGTGTGCGGTTACTCAAAGATAGTATTGAAATACTATCTTTGAGTAATTATGCTATGATTTACTAAGTCTGTGATGGGCTTTATTATAGTAGTGATATAAGTTTTTTTTTTTATAGTGACTAAGCCAAAGATGGAGCACGTTTGCACAGAAGAAACTTACTCCACTCTAGCTTTAAACAAAGCAGGTAATGGTATAAGAGCTAGCAACGTCGCGAAAAAAAGAACTTTAGCAAGGCTGGATTTTTGATATTTTCTTGCGCATTAAAACCTGATAGAGATGCGCCAAGTCTGGCAGCTGGAAGTGGTTGCGTTTGCTTTTGCGCATCCTATTTGTACTAGTGAAAAATTCGGATTTTTAACCCATTAAACCATTTTAGCATGAATAATTTTTTCTTCACCATTTTCTACAGCCTTTTAGCAACCTAAACTTAAATCGACAGAGCGTTATGTGGTTGCTACCTACGTGCCAGATGCTATTTTAGTTGTGAATCTTGTGAATGATATATTTTCTTCTAAACCATTTTCTAAAAGCTGAAATTTTAACATTATATAGTTATGCTATCAATGAACCTAAAACAAACCTTGCCAGACGGAAATCTGGTTGCATAAGGGTACAAAGACTAATTTAAGATCATTTCAGCACACGGAAAGCAAGTACCGGAAATGGAATTAGAGACCCAATCGATAGCAGCAATGAACAAAATGCTAACTCGAAAAAGTTTATTTTAAACCAGAGCCATTTGAAGGAAAGAATAAGATAACTTTATTTTCAAAATCCAAATAAAAAAGTTATTTATTCAGGTTAGGCCCTGATAAGGTACTTATGAACGTTACAGTTGAATCTATCGACGATTCGAAATACACTTAAACTGAGAAATCTCCGAAAATATTTTGTACTAGTTGTCCCCCGCGGTTTCACCCGTGTTCCCGGGATAAAAAGTAGCCTAACTCCTTCTAGGCGTAACAAACAAACAAATTCACTTTCGCGTTTATAATATTAGTTAGGAAGTTAGGATTTAATATTTTTTTTAATATAAATTATGTATCGGGAAGCTGAATAGTTGCTCCGACTTATTTGGATCATTACAAAGATTGATTAAGTGGCAACACTGACCATAAAATCAATAGCAAAGTTAATAAAAGTTTGCGTGTAGCATTTAGAGGAGGCAGTCTATCGCAAGCACTCGACCTAGCCCCCTAAAAAGATTACTTGCTAAAGCAATATTGCTACGGAATATATTTTTTCGATTTTCTTTTTGGTAAAATAGTTACTCATTATGTTCAATTCAATTCATTAAAAGACTCGGAATTGATGAATTACTTAAATTCTGCTGTAAATTCGAAATAATGAATTGCGTTAGCAATATTGCTTAGCTTCCTTTTTAGCCCCCCTGTGCACACCTCTAAGTGCGGTTGCTATTTCACCCGTTACTAAAACTTTTAATTTATTAATCCTGTAGGTGTAATTAAAGTGATCATTTAATTGTAAAATTACAACAATAAACATGTCGGGCCCATGAGGAGTTTCTTGCGTCGCTTCTTCTCGTCATTATTTTTTTCATTTAGATAACACGATGGTTTTTACTTTTTAATATACTTTTACTTTATTTAATTCGTTGTTTTCTTACCCTGTTCCTAATTATATGGAGTCGGTGCAATTTTGCGCTGCTTCAATTCGACCATTACATCAGCATTTCCTCCTTTCTTACTAATTTCATCTTTCACACAATTCATCTATCTCTTATTCGGACTTCTTTTCGGACATCCATCCACTATTATAAATGAATAATAACATAATGAATTTACCCTCCTTGATACCTTGACCTTATTATGGTCGATGCAATCATCTTTGAGGTCTTCAGTCACAATAAACCATGGCATGTCATGGTTAAGCACTATGTCATCGGCATAGCTTATGTTATTTACACCATTACCAGATGGTAAATCACTGATCAGTTGATCTACATAAATATTGAATAACCTTGGCGATGTCAGACCTTCACATTCCAGTTTGTATGGATCAGACATTGCATTAGACCATTTAACATAATTTATCTGTTTGTTATACCAGACGGATAGTGTAGTAACTAATTCCACAGGGACACCTCCCTTCCTAAGCTTATCCCACAGGATATTATATGATGCTAGATCAAAAGCTTTAGAAAGGTCCAGGGAACATGCATTCACGAGGGTTTTCTACATTAAAATGTTTTCTTGCTGTCTTTTGCTGATATATCTCTCCATGGCATTGGGGCCTTAAGATTATAATTGCAAGGCTTTTAACCTAATTAGCTTAATATAGCGGGCGAGCGCAAAAAGTGAATTTACTTAGTGCTGTGCCATTTCTTGGAACTGCTTTAATTATTTCTTTTTTAATTTGATAAAAAAAATATCCTTAAGATAAACAATTTGGCAGAAAAAAACGCAAATTTCCAAAATTCCAAGTTAGCATTAGTTCATTTCTGGTGTCTAAACAATTTAAACAAAGAAATTTCATTGTCATATTGACAACCAAGTGACGCCTCAGGGGTAGTAAATATTTTTCTAGACAGTCTCATTATAATTTTAATAATAATTCATAACCTCAGTCAGGAGATACATGAAGCTACATGATGCTCAATATGGTTTTCGTCAGGGGCTGTCTACTGAGAGTGCTATATTTTACCTTAGAAAATACGGTTAAATACTACACAGATAGGAAAACTCTCGTGAATGCATGTTTCCTGGACCTTTCTAAAGCTTTTGATCTAGTATCATATAATATCCTGTGGGATAAGCTTAGCAAGGGAGGTGTCCCTGTGGAATTAGTTACTACACTCTCCGCCTGGTATAACAAACAGATAAATAATGTTAAATGGTCTAATGCAATGTCTGATCCATACAAACTGGAATGTGGAGGTCTGACATCGCCAAGGTTATTCAATATTTATGTAGATCAACTGATCAGAGTGCTCATTTTGGCTGTCATATATCTATATGACAGCCAAAATGAGATTTACCATCTGGTAATTGTGTAAATAACATAAGCTATGCCGATGACATGGTGCTGCTGGTTCCTACGATTGGTAGTATTAGGAAACCATTATTCATATGTGAAGCTTATGCTGAGGATCATGGTTTAAAATATAACTCAAGCAAGAGTGAACTGTTGGTGTTCAGGGGTAGAAATAAAAGTCCGTCATATATCCCTCCAGTAACCCTAAATGGCACTACACATACACTACAACAATACACTATGGCAAAAAGTTTTATTGTGACTGAAGACCTCAAAGATGATTGTGATATAGAAAGGGAGCGCAGAGCGTTGGCAGTGCGGGCAAATATGCTGGTAGCTCAGTCAATGTCAAGATCCCACTCTTTAAGGCATATTGCCAAATTTTTTATTCCAGCAGCCTATTGGCTAATTATACCCAAAAAGCATACAACACTCTGCTGTTGAGGCTTCCTCCTTACTGTAGTGCTTCAGGCATGTTTGTAGATGCGCATACGGTCGATTTTTTCGCCATAATGCGCAAACAAGTGGCCTCTATTTTAAACAGGGTGAGAGGGAGCACCAACATCATTCTGAACGTGTTTGCTGTGAGGGCAGATGGGCCTACTTTAGGCAGGTTTATGAAGCTGCACGTCATGCGTTATGCTTCATAAACTGCCTGTCGTTCTTTTTCTGTTGTTTTAATGTTTAAAATTTGTACTAACTTAGATATTTTTTGTGTATTCACTAACAATCTATGGACCCTGTTGTCTGAAAATAAATGCATTTTATTTTATTTCATAATGAAACTAAAATATTTAGATTTTTATTACCAAGTTGTTTATGTGTCTTTATTTCAATTGTTACCGAATAAATAGCTCATTCAGAATATTCTTTACATTATTGACCGTGTATGAGGAATGTCCCAGGATATTTATATGTATTTATTGATTATTATATAATCTCTCTGATTTGGGCTTTGACGAGCTTGATAATGAAGAATCTGAATATCTAATAAATCTTAATATAAACTGATATATATCAGTTTATATTAAGATTTATATTAAGATTTATATAAGATTATATAAGTCAATTCTTATAGACGTGCTTGTAGGCATTCGTTAATTGTCATGACTTTCTCTGACAAAGTAGTTTGTTGTCTATTTTTAGGCAGTGATGGAATCCTCATACTTCTTGGTCGAAGGTAATCTAAACAGATATTCGAGTACCACAATATATTCTTAAGCCGATCTTAATCTTTGGATCGCGGTTAAATGATAACAACGAAAAGAATTGTTATTATAGGATGCGCGTCCCTCGCGAGAATCAACACTATTGGTCTGTATACTCTTATGCAACCAGATTTCCACCTGGCAAAATAATTTTACGTTCTAGCATAACTTTATCATATTAAGATTTCTGCTTTTTGAAAATGTTTTTTTTTCACAACTAAAATAGCATCTCGCACGTAGTAGTAATCACATAACGCTCATCCAATAAAAAAATTATTTGCTAAGAGGACGGAGAAAGTGATGTAAAAAAAGCTTAAATGTTTCAAACTCCGAAATTTTCACCAGTACAAACAGGATGCGCAGAAGGAAACGCAACCACTTCCGGCTGTCAGAGTTGGTGCATCTCAATCAGGCTTCTATGAGTAAGGAAATATAAAAAAATCAGCCTTGCTAAAGTTCTTTCTCGAAAACGTTGGTAGCTCTCGTACCATAACATAGAGGCTGCAAAGTTTCATTTTTTTTTTTTGCATTTTTCCGGTTGATACCTTGAATAGGTAGTGTTCCCTGTTCTTATTTCAATCTAGCCTGGGGCCTCAATATTTGGCCATTAAGCAATTTGTATTTAAATTAAGCTTCTTGATTCACTATAAATAAGAATGTGTCCTTCAACACTACGTATTGTTTCTATTAAGGGTCACTTTATTGACAAGACGTATATCTACCAAGTATATACCGTAAGATTTATTTGCTGTCCTCATAAAATATTTGGACAGAGGACAGTAAATCAATAACTGCAACTTTCTATAGACGCTTGCCTTTTAGTTTGTCGATTTCTACCAATAACTCTACTTGATCACGATTTAATTGAAGATAACTGGGGATATTAAGCTTACTATAACTTATAATACCTTTCCAATCAAACTCTAAAGAGTTAATTTCAAAGAGAGGATAATTAATGTATAGGACTTAGCTGTAATTAAATTTGATTCCAGAAGATTAGGCGTGCTTAGCGATCGTAAAACCAAAACAGTACGCTATAATTACCCATTCATCATTAAGAATACGTCTCCAACAATACTTTAACACCGCGGTAGCTTTAGATGCGTATCTTATGCGGGGAGCGGAGAAGTAGTTTTGATATTTTTAATTTTATATTGAATTCACAATCACTCTTGCTAAATATTATAATTGCAAAAGTGATTTTGTTAGTTTGTTCTTCTATCATACCAGTGGAAATACATCTTTATGCCAGAGATTTATACACTGTACTTATTCTGCTTACTTCGGACTTTTTAATTCGAGAGACCGATTGATTATGACAGTTACATACCCCCGTCGTAGACCGTGGGTTTGATTACCACAAAGGATAATAACTGCTTATTTTAAGTATGAGGGTTAATCTATATGTTATTAGTATACTAGTTCTATCACGTAGTACATGCTCTGCTTAGTTTGAGATCAGATGGCTGTGTGTGAAGAAATGTCTCAAGATATTTGTTTACATAAATTGTACCATTACTCCGAACCATTCATACTACGCACTGGCCACATGTATAAATACACGATATTTTATTTATTTTACGCCACTCAATATGCCTATTATTTTATATTCACAAGATTATTATTTGACTTGGCTTATCACATAAACTTTATTTTGTACAAAAATACACTTATTCACAAATTCTTTCACAATATAGGGGTACAATGACGGGAAAAGCTTTATGTCCATCGTGAATGACATAATATTATAGCTTCGCACGTTTTCAGGGGTTACCTATTGTACTGAGCGTTGCTCATCGGAGCATATACAGCTTTTTTCCCTTATAGGTATTTCTGTCGAAGTAACGCCATGGGAATGTCTTTTAGAAAAGGTGACGAAATATAAGAGTTGCTTTAAACGGTACTCTAAATGCAACCTTATTTATTTTACTCTAATATACCTTATGCAACTCGGTTTAACCAACGTCTCGTAATCCTCATTTGAATATTATAATTCCAGGAAAATCATTAGTTTCTGGAAGCAGGGTGAAAATCATGCATGTAATGTATGTTTAAAATATTTTCAGAATATTCAGGTAATTTTCAATCGGACTTAATAAAACTCTAACAGTGCAACAACGCAGAACCAACATTGGATAAAATAGTCTATTGTTTTTTATGTCTGTGTTTCACCACAATCTCACCATGGTAAGTAACGATGTGGCCGAAGATGGTAAACACACAGGTCTTAGAAAGAACTGGGTCTCAAGTGCAGCTGTCGGAACACACCGATAGGTGCTTCACAGATTTTCAAGTTTAGGGTGGTAGACTGCAGTTTTTTTTTCTCATTTTTCCAGTTGATACCTTGAATAGGTAGTGTTCCCTGTTCTTATTTCAATCTAGCCTGGGGCCTCAATATTTGGCCATTAAGCAATTTGTATTTAAATTAAGCTTCTTGATTCACTATAAATAAGAATGTGTCCATCAACACTACGTATTGTTTCTATTAAGGGTCACTTTATTGACGAGACGTATATCTACCAAGTATACAGGTTGTTGTTTTGGTCAGCGACGAGCGACTCAGGGTCGATAATACAACTGATACTGGTGCTAAAAAAAATATAAAAAAAATACTTTATTTTTTTTAATAATTAAAATTTAAATAATATTATTTTGAAAATCATGTAATAAGCTAAAATATAGACGTAATACTCAACGGGAGTGCGAGGGGGTATAGGGGGTGGGGTGATGGCGGCTTGTGCCTAGCTCTAGTCAGTACACGTGGCTAGTGACCATACTTTGCGGTAATTTTATTTCAAATTGAATAAGGTATTTCTCAGCGCTTTTACAGTATTTAATGGAATTAAGTCCATTTTTGGAAATTGTATTTTTTGTACTACCGCTCCTGGGTCGCTTGTCGCTGACCAAAACAACACCCTGTATACTGTAAGATTTATTTGCTGTCCTCATAAAATATTTGGATAGAGGACAGTAAATCAATAACTGCAACTTTCTATAGACGCTTGCCTTTTAGTTTGTCGATTTCTACCAATAACTCTACTTGATCACGATTTAATTAAAGATAACTGGGGATATTAAGCTTACTTTAACTTATAATACCTTTCCAATCAAACTCTAAAGAGTTAATTTCAGAGAGAGGATAATTAATGTATAGGACTTAGCTGTAATTAAATTTGATTCCAGAAGATTAGGCGTTCTTAGCGATCGTAAAACCAAAACAGTACGCTATAATTACCCATTCATCATTAAGAATACGTCTCCAACAATACTTTAACACCGCGGTAGCTTTAGATGCGTATCTTATGCGGGGAGCGGAGAAGTAGTTTTGATATTTTTAATTTTATATTGAATTCACAATCACTCTTGCTAAATATTATAATTGCAAAAGTGATTTTGTTAGTTTGTTCTTCTATCATACCAGTGGAAATACATCTTTATGCCAGAGATTTATACACTGTACTTATTCTGCTTACTTCGGACTTTTTAATTCGAGAGACCGATTGATTATGACAGTTACATACCCCCGTCGTAGACCGTGGGTTTGATTACCACAAAGGATAATAACTGCTTATTTTAAGTATGAGGGTTAATCTATATGTTATTAGTATACTAGTTCT
Organism: Polyploca ridens; assembly: GCA_951394255.1. NCBI lineage: Eukaryota > Metazoa > Arthropoda > Insecta > Lepidoptera > Drepanidae > Polyploca > Polyploca ridens. Next base: position 4,580,701 of record OX596248.1, read on the forward strand.
ATCACGTAGTACATGCTCTGCTTAGTTTGAGATCAGATGGCTGTGTGTGAAGAAATGTCTCAAGATATTTGTTTACATAAATTGTACCATTACTCCGAACCATTCATACTACGCACTGGCCACATGTATAAATACACGATATTTTATTTATTTTACGCCACTCAATATGCCTATTATTTTATATTCACAAGATTATTATTTGACTTGGCTTATCACATAAACTTTATTTTGTACAAAAATACACTTATTCACAAATTCTTTCACAATATAGGGGTACAATGACGGGAAAAGCTTTATGTCCATCGTGAATGACATAATATTATAGCTTCGCACGTTTTCAGGGGTTACCTATTGTACTGAGCGTTGCTCATCGGAGCATATACAGCTTTTTTCCCTTATAGGTATTTCTGTCGAAGTAACGCCATGGGAATGTCTTTTAGAAAAGGTGACGAAATATAAGAGTTGCTTTAAACGGTACTCTAAATGCAACCTTATTTATTTTACTCTAATATACCTTATGCAACTCGGTTTAACCAACGTCTCGTAATCCTCATTTGAATATTATAATTCCAGGAAAATCATTAGTTTCTGGAAGCAGGGTGAAAATCATGCATGTAATGTATGTTTAAAATATTTTCAGAATATTCAGGTAATTTTCAATCGGACTTAATAAAACTCTAACAGTGCAACAACGCAGAACCAACATTGGATAAAATAGTCTATTGTTTTTTATGTCTGTGTTTCACCACAATCTCACCATGGTAAGTAACGATGTGGCCGAAGATGGTAAACACACAGGTCTTAGAAAGAACTGGGTCTCAAGTGCAGCTGTCGGAACACACCGATAGGTGCTTCACAGATTTTCAAGTTTAGGGTGGTAGACAGCCAGGCGGTATTAAAAGTACCCTACCACCATGCTATAGTTTCCTCACGATGTTTTCCTTCACCGCAAGGTCAAGCTCAATGTAGGATTCGAACCCAGGACCTTCGTCTCGGCATTCGACGTCACTACCACCTCTGTGCTACCACTGAGATATCATCGTCTTATTGCATTGTAATAAGTAGGTACGGACTGGGCCAAACTTATTGGCGGCTATGATATTAGGCGCGGAACGCTACGCAGTAGCGAAAACGAAGATGTGCGGTACATTCGAGATTATTGTACCTGCGCAAAGCCGGCTCGCAGCGCACTTCACAGCCGCCATTAAGTTTGGTTCGGATTCTACCACTAATAAATGAATTTCTAGATTACTATGTATAGAATGGTATAGGCGACGAGAGGAACTCTTTACTCAGCGTTCAAAAGACATGTTATACAATCCCAAAACATATACAAAGCAAGTCAAATTAACTCTATAGATTCGCCACTAATCTCATTGGCGTCCACAGTCAGACCCCAGCTTTATTCAATACCCGGCTCGTGTAGGTATTACAAGCTTATATTAGCTTCCATCGACGTTGGATACACGCATTTATAGTGATGTATCACAGAATTCACAAACAATACGTAGATGATCGATTGACGAGATTTTTTGTTATGTAAGATTCTAGTATAGATTGACAGGCAAGTTTTCCGCAGGTCGTGGGTTCGATTCCCACCCAAGACATGCATGAACATGGCTGTATGTCTTGAGTCTAGGTTAAAAAGCAGTAGATATATATCAGTTATCTTGTTTCCATAGTACAAGCTCTGCTTAGTTTGGGATCGGATGATTGTGTGTGAGAAATGTCCCAGGATATTTATTATATTAACAGAATAGTAATCAGAATATTCTCCAGGACTTTTATAAAGGCTCAAAGCTTATATCAATAAAGCACCATTTTTATAATATGCATAAAAAAAAGATGTTTATGAGAAAAGTCATAAATTTCCTTAAGTTACGAGCACCTTTGAAAAGAGATAATTTTATATGGAGGCTGTAAATAGGCACCTACTGCGACTAATTAAGCTCAATTTACTGCTGACAGGCTGGCTGGCTAAAATAATGAGTCGACAACGTGGATATGTTAATATCATAAATTATTATTAGCCTGAATTTTGTAAGGTTGTAGACAAATAAATTAAATTATAAATGAAAAAAGAAACCCTGCGTAAAAAAAAACTGAAAATGGAAAAACACGCTCTGTAATCTATAGAATTTTTAATATAACTTGAATTTTATACGGTACTAGTTACGCCCCGCGGTTTTACCCGCATACTCGAGGGATATCCTACCCTACCGTTAAGTTCTTAAATTTTCTAATTATCTAAGCAACTTTCTTATATTTTTTTTAAAACTAATAATAATATAATAATTTAATAATAAAAAATATAAGAAAGTCTTCCAGAGTATTAGAAAATTTAAAAAAAGATGGATGAAATCGGTAGAGTCGTTCTCAAGTTATGGCGTGACCAAGGGAAATAGGGATTCATTTTTATATATAGAGACTACAGTCGGGGAGCATTTTTATCTTTTTTTTTTGTTGTACTCCACCATAAACTTATTATTAGTAGTTCGGTTCCATAATATATCAATAAAAATAAATAAAACTAAAAACTGCATATCCAAAACTAATTGAATATGGAATGAGCGTTAATTCCTACCGACTAATAATTATACCTTCAGATCGCCCGTTGAGGCAGTCACTCGTATTGTATGAACCAAATTTAATGCCCACAAAACTGGACCCTCATGACGTTGGGGAACCGGGGACCCAAGATTATGGGCACGCGTGACTTAATTTCAACATGTCTGAAATGTGTCGTGTATAGAATTTAGGTGCTTATCGATCAATAAAGCACAATAGTGCGAGTCATGAGATTAATCCTAACTATCCTACTTTCCCACTTAATATTATAATATTATTATTATAACAAGCATTCGCTTGTTACTCTTTCAACAAAAACTTCTGACCGGTTTTTGTTGAAGCTTGATACACAGAAATATTTCGGAAATACATGTGATCCTTACGCGGATGAAATTGTGGGGCGGAAACTAGTAGGATATACCTATAAAGAATTTCCAGAACCAGTACCTAGTCGTTGTAGCTAATTATGAAATTCACGTTGACAGAGCAATGAGCTCGTAGGAGAATTGGAAAATGTTTATATCTGGAGATGAGACCCCGCTTGATTAATTTATTTTCCCAAAAATATGAATGCCTGTAGAAGCCAAATAATTTTCTTAAGCCGTCAGAACATTTTTTTTAATAAGATGTAATAAAACGATATTTTTAATGGAGCCCGTTTAATAAGATCGATTGATGACTAAACTCGTCTTTAAGTTCCTTATAAAATGTAATCATATCTTATAACTGAGAATATCTGAGTAGGTATATTAGCGCTATATTTACCGGTACCTCTCTTTGTTATTTAAGTATTTCACTACATAAGCTTCGAAATATCACATTTCACATTTCACATAAAAAGGCTTTACTTCATACAAACTTTTTATAAACACGAACCCTAAACTTAAGCTTAAAATACATAGAATTTTGCCCTTTGATCTAAATATGCTGGTGTATTTTTATCCTGCATATTTCGCCGCCTTAGTTTTCCCGCATATGGGTTTTTCAACAACTACGAAGCCACAGCCTCCGAATGCGAAATCAGCGGAGCTTGCGGTAAATGCCCGTGGGACCATACGAGCGTGACTCTATGCCCCAATGATTGTCAAACTTCCAACTAATATGATTTATAGTTAAATCATTATATCGCACGTTAGGTGACGCTCTCTAGTTTCCATAATAAGTCGAATCACGTAATTGTTGCTTTTTTTTTCTTTGAACATGGAGTATTTCAAAGATGATAATGAGTAACAAAGGATTGAAATGCAATCAAATGCCCAATTATTTGTGACAGGGAGGGCAGATGATTATGATAAGATGCTATATATGTTATTGTTTGATTAACAACAAAGCTATTTCAATCAAAACTAAATTAACTATCTAAACAAAAAATATAGTTTTAATCCCCTTATTACGTGAGATGGGTTAAAGCATTCTTTCACACTTTCTTACTTCATAAGAAAAACAGCCGGGTCTATCTTAAAACCTGGGCTTTACTAGACTTGGCCTAAATCATCTCATGTAATAAGACAGTGTTTAAGATTCACAATTTTCTCACCTATCCCTATGGAACACCTTACATCTAAATTATGCGGGCAAGTTATATTAATAATAGGATTAAGTCACCTATGTAACTCGTAACATTATTACTGGCTTACTTACTCTATGAAATAGTTTTCGACATCGTAGTACTAAAAGCAAGGGTTTTACGCAGAATTCAAACTCAATTTCAGTAGTGAGCTTTGACAGCACGAGTAAAATATAATTTGCGACTGTTTCCTGAGAATTTACTAATACTGCAAATTTTATGGTCTAGTAAAAGCTATTCCTGTTGGCTTTTAGTCTTAGAATATATTTTATTTAGTAAACACTAGCTGCCCGCGACTTCGTTCACGTGGTGCTACCCTACCCTACCCTACGGGTATGAAAAATAGGTTACGTACGTCCTATTCTCAGAACTACTCATTTTTTTTACACCTTGGGTTACGTTATTGGAGTTATAGTAGGGTTCCCTAATTTAAAAAAATATATAATATAGCATATGTCACCCGGGGATAGTGAAAGAATGCAAACAATCAAATCTTTCCTCTTTATAATATTAGTATAGACAAGAGACTTGAAGTAGATTTAAAATAGAATGAAGTTTTAATTCTGGTACTAAATAATATTAGTACCTAAATCGAAGCTCGCCGTTTTGCTCGGCGCACTTTGTCATCAAAATTCATCGAGACCTCCGCAGACCAGTGACCGTTTTCCGCCAACGCATCAGCTTGGCTATCCAAAGAGGAAACGCTGCCAGTCTTCTTGCCGTTAATCGGAAGCAGCGACAGACTTGAGGAAATTTTCTATATATAGATTGTAATTTGTACATATATGTTGTAAATAAAGAATAGTCAGTATATAAGTAAATGAGAAAATTACGATATTTTCTAGTCGTAAGTCATTATACCGATGACATTACTAAGGTGCATCCCCATCAGTCACGTCAACGTAAGGTCACCATCACTGATCAGTGAAAGACGTCCTACAACATCTACATAACTCTTTTTGTCGTTGTTCCTGTGACTCGGATACATAATGGTTACGAAGTTGGATATTATAACTAGATATACCTATTCGAAATAGATTAATTAATACACATACATAGACACAACTATTACAATAACATAATTGTGCTCGCACAGTATATGGCCACATGAAAGCGAAGTTAGCAACTAATTTGATATGTCAGTCAATATGGAGTAGCAACACAGTCGATAATAACTGGCTTTTAGATACGTATTACGTTTCAAATGGCGTAATTATGGGCTTTGAACTTATTAGAATGACGCCATTCGTTAATGGTGATGAAAAAATGGACAACCTTCAGAAACAATATCTATTTCCAAATCTTCCAAAGTTCCAAATAAAAACGTACGTTTTTCACGTGTTTCACGATCCGATGACGGTAAGTGATCACCGTAGCCTATGGACATTTGCAAAAGCCCTTTGTGAGGAACCTATGTTGTAGCGCTTACGGGACACCGAAATGGGAAGCTCATTCCACATCCTAATGGAACGTGTTCAGTGAATATTTGAACCGAATTTATAAACATTGATATGCTTTGCAATCACACACAAGTAAGTAATTAGGAAAATTAAGCAACGTGTAGAGTAATAATTAATACCAGGCGAATCATAATTTTAAATGTATATCCCTGGGATACTGGTTGTACTCGAATATCTGGATCTGGGTTAAAATACATTTTGTGTAATGAATTGTGTTATATACCTACACCAACGTTTTAAACCACTCATGTAAAAAGCGTTGAGTAAATAACAAATATGAAATTCATATCGATAAAATTATCCAGTTTCAAATTCACAAATATTATGTATCAAAAATAAATTACTCAATCGCAATGAATTCAACTACAATTCATTCAGCATTAACTGTACCTTGAAAATGTTTTGCAGAAAAGTTAGATATAGCCCAACAATTACGGCAAACGGAATCCTCCAAGTTAATTTGTACCAATTATACTGATAGACGTGTATTGATTAATAAAGACGTAACGGTAGGTAACCTTTACACCTACGTAAACATGCTATGTATTCAACAAATACCGATCAACTCAATAACTACGTACAAAGTATATGTACGCGTGTAAGTGATATTTAATAAGCTCAATCTCTATTATAAAAATTAATCCCTATTTCCCTTGGTCACGACATAACTTCAGAACGACTTTACTGATTTCATCCATCTTTTTTTAAAAGTTTTCTTATACTCTGGAGAAGGATCTTACGGGTTTTTTTAAGAAGGTTGTGTAGAACATTTAAGAAAACTTAAGGGTAGGGTAGGATATCCCTCGGGTACACGGGTGAAACCGCGAGGCGTAACTAGTGTACTATAAAATTATTGCCATACTTACATTGCATTTCATTTTTTGTGCATAGTTGTATCAGTTTTTTTTTTTTTGTGTAGATCATTTTGTGCGATGTTACTAGTTTGCATTCGCGGTTTCACTAGCCTGTCCGACGGATGTAATATTTTCCTGGGATAAAAGTATCATTATATGTCATTCCAAGATATGATCTATCTTTGTGCATCATCGCGATTGATTGTATCGATGAGACGTCAAGAGTCTAAAAACAAGTATACAAATTCATTATTGCATTTATTATATTACTAGCTGTCCCCCGCGGTTTCACCCGTGTTCCCGGGATAAAAAGCCTATGTCCTTTTCAATGCATGCCAAATTTCATGATAATCCGTTGAGTAGTTGAGGCGTGATGGCGTAACAAACAAACTCGCTTTCGCATTTATAATATTACTAGCGACCCGCCCCGGCTTCGCACGGGTAAAATTTCGTGTGGTGTCGAGCGATTTACGCACCCGCGTCCCACTTGGCCCGCCCGTTCACGATATCGTGAATATTGTTTCTTGCTCATTTTAAAGCTGTGATATCTTTTAAAATATAAATGATAATGGTTTTCTGTAAAGAGCAAAGTTTATTTACATTAAATGCCCGTCGTAAATAACTTACTTAATTAGATAAGGATTAATATTATAGGGGTCAAAATAACTTCGAAAGTATAACCCACAAAATTATGAATCTCAATTGCATAAAAATGGTTACTGTGTGTTATCCATAGGATATACATATATACCATCCCGGATTTTTGTAGATATTTTTAAGATACACAATTCCGTAGTACATCATTTTGATATATCTCGTATAGTTTAGTCAGCGTTAGCAAAGAAAGCGCAAGAAATTCTATGTGTTTACGGAAAATTGGCTTTTTTATATGTTATGTATATATAGCATGGATGTCTTATATATATAAACCTTCCTGGGAAAATTATCTAACTCATAGTGAAAACCGCATCAAAATCTGTTACGTGGTTTAGAAGGAGTTAGCGAACAAACAGACAGACAGACGCGGAAAGCAACTTCATTTTTATACTATGTAGTGATTAGTTGAATTATGATGTATTTCATTCTTACATTATAAAATATCAGGCGATGAAATGTACCATATTTAACCTACAGCTAATACATATGTATTGCTGACTAGCGATAACAGTGACTTGCCTTTGTGCCCGCCGGCTCTCATGGCGTATTAAACACATTGTTGTAGCGCTAAGCTATATATACCACATATAAACGTGGTTGTAATCAGATTGACGCAGATTACGTATTCAATTATTGGGCGCCACAAGTAAAGGGATAATTAAGGTAGTAGACGGCCCCTTAACATCAGTATAATTTTATGAGGATTACAAGATATAATTTGGTTAGTGCCATGTGTCCTAATTGCTAATTTTCTTGTTCTCATAATGATAATCATGGTTTTATCAACCTAAAATATTTCAACGCAGTTTTAACTTGGATTGATTTTCATTTCAAATGAACCAAACTTTTAAAATTTATATAATGATATAAATTAATACATGCAAGTATATTATGCAGTATATAAGGTACATGCATAATTTTAACAATATAAAGTGAAAATTGCATATCACTGTAAATCCAAGCACCAATGCACGATGACTAGCAAAAATAACGAGTGCTGCCGCTGTTTTGATCCCTTTTATCGCAAAAAGACACGTCATATACACGCTACGAGACGATTAGTGCATGCCTCGTAACCACCAGTACAAAGTACTATACGTAAATACGATATAATAATATCTCATTATTATTATAATGTTCGATATCAAGGATTACAGTGTAGCCCATCTACGATTATTGCTACGAGCTACGCTTCGTAGCATAGCTACGAACATTCGCGTCAATATCCACATCAAATAGAATGGAAGTTTTATTTCTTTCGATCACTAATGGTACTTTCCGTGATACATAAACAATACAGAGCTTTCAACATTTACGAGTGGCTATAAAATACAGTGGAGACTACTTATTGCTGTTCCCTAGGCAATCGTGCTTTATTCCACTTGTGTCTTATAGAAGGTGGATTAATGAGTACACGTTTTGAATTGATATTATTAAAGTTGTGAAATAAAATTAAAATTCTTGAAATTCTTGCAGCCGGTGATGTACTGTACCTACGTACTTAGACAATCTAATATAATAAATATAAATTTATTTCCAATAACTTATCTTAGGTTACAATATATTTTTGGAATCCCCATTTAAGCAAAGATTTGCTTGTGTTAGGAGATCCCGCTCTTCCAAGACATTTCGTTATAAGTTGAAAGGTTTTTTAAACAATAAAGAATCTTAAATTAAACTAAGATACAAAAATACGAAACGCGCGCAAAGTGTATGTTTGGTGTATGTGTAAGTGTATGTGTGTGTGTGTGTGAATGTACGTGTGTGTGTATGTATATGTAAGCCTGACATTATCTTGGGATTGGAAGCTGCTGAACACAAACAACTTCCGCAAACTATACTATAGTAGCAGCCATAAATAATCATTCAAGTCAATATTCATTTATTTTCAATAATGATGCATCACATTTGTAGTGAATGTGATGAACACGGTAAGCTAATGATCTATTAGCTTCACTCAATACTATGTCGAAATAGCAGCCGTTGAGTAAGGTTACCAGAGCTCCGTCAGAAGGCTCTGTACTGGCAGTGATACTCACAGTCTCTGTGACAACTAAGAATACACAGTAAATAACTCCCAATACAATAACATTCGAGCTATCATTGTGAATGACCTATCATACGATAGTTCTTACAGCGTGAGGCGCGTCACTATCTTCAACATTTTGACATGACCACGGAATAAAAAAAACAAGGGCATGACCAAAGATCACGTGAGATTGGCTGTGACGCTTGTATTTAGCTTAGACCTGATTTCCCATAAAACTTATCACAACTACACGTAAACGAATGCCAAAGACCAATAGTAGACAATTTTTACTCACACCGCCCACGAACTCACATGTTCGTAAGCGCTTGTAAATACGCACTACCGAGCCACACCGCTCTACACACACGGATCTCGGATCTACACACACATGCGTGTATAGAGATAGATGTTCGAAACGAAGTTAGCCTTACGCTCCCGTATAAGTAAACAGCAATGTATGCGCTTCATGTTCTTTGTTCAAGTTGTAGCTTGGTAATGACCTAGCTAAAATCATTAAAGGTATTTTTGAGATTTATACTTTAAATATGTGAAAACTGAACTGAACAATACGGTATTTAAATAAATATCGTCCGCTCGCGCACTTACCTCGAACAGGTTACGACTGACGCGCGATTACTGTCTCGCTTTCCGCGTTAGATAACATCTCTATCGATCTCTGTGGACATGACCGTGGTTACTAGGGCCCTCTCACTATCACTTTGTAGCAGTTTTGATACTGCTACTGTAATTATTACAGTCTAGTTGTCGTTTTGACTTACCTGTCGTACGATAGTTGTCGCGGCGTGAGGCGCGGCCGGCCGCCGTCGTCAACTTAGCGGCATGACTGCGCCCGCGGCGGCCAGTGACTCTAAGCTCACTCGCTGTCACTGCGACCGCCTCACTTCACTGCACCACACTCACTCACTCACACATTTTTAATAGCCACACCAGGTGACGCTCTCATTTAGTTTGCACTGCACTTTATACCTGTAACAAAGGAAAACATAAATTTAGAAACAAATATAAATTTTAATTGAAATGGTCGAGAATGCATTATGTCTTATTTTTGATCTTAGGTTTTACTGTAGATAGGTTGTGTAAATACGATTTGACCGTGCTATGTGATAATAAGGCCGATGGTGTTAGCACACAAAGCCTGAATAGGAATTGTGTCTCAACTACCTCACTGGTAGGTGTTTGGCGATTAACAAATAATAAATTAACACTCACACTGATAAACAATACCGTATAGAGCTCTATGTTCATGTTATATAGGTACTAAATCGAATTAGAGATACTAAAAGCAATAATTTTGTCTGCGTACGTCTCCATAAAAGCTTATTTACCGAGTAAACCGTAACTCACAATATGACAGTCATAAATGCTTCGTAATCGTAAAACACTGGAAGAGTAGAAACCTACCAACCATATTCATATTTCGTGAAAATTGCTTGAAAAAATATTTTTTTGCGCTTGCTGTAGAACCATGGACCCTTGGTTAACAGAATCTACCATAGAAGGCTTTGTGAGCTTAGACAAGTGTTTGGTCTTCTTAGCTTCTGGGGACTTCAGAGAGACTGACTGTGACTGAGATTGACTGTTCAGCGGGACAAGCTTTTATTTTAAATATATTTTTAGTTTCCTTATTTTGTTTGTATAATATTCCTCATATTCTCCTCATATAGTTTATAACACAGAACAGATATATGTTGAATAAATAAACATTTAGGTTAAAATAATTCATCGTCACAATAATTTAACTGACTTTATATAAACAAATTCAATCTGAAGCTGAAATAACTGTTGACTTGCCGCAATGTATTTGCTGAATCAAAATACCTTAGACAATATTTATCGCTCCATAAAATACGTATTCTATAACAATGATCGTACAATTTAACTCGACTGGCTGCTCGTGAATAGAATCTGGGTCTAAGGCAGAGGTCTGACAGATTTTCTTCGCCCTCAGCTTAAGGGTACGATACCGATTGGTATCTCATTTCACACACTTGTAGAAGAATTGTGTATATATTAAATAAAATATAACCTCACTACCTTGAATTAAACATTGGTGGAGAATAATTTTAAATCTTTTTTGCACAAAAAAATATGAATTTCATCGACGATTTTCATTTTTAACCAACGAAAAAACGGAAGAGGTTTTAGGAAATTAAATTAATTACGTAAAGTGTGATGCGCGGCGGAACGGCGCGACATTTCTTTGTTCATTGAATGTTTGGCGCCGACTCAAAATTACTAAGGTATACTTACATTAGTTTAAGAACGTGTTCAGAACTTAGTTATCAAGGTTAAATAAAAAAGGATTTTTACTTCCTCCTTTTTTTCGTCGGTTAAAAATGAAAATCGTCGATGAAATTCATATTTTTTTGTGCAAAAAAGGTTTTATTTTCCGCCAATGTTTAATTCAAGCTATTAAGGTTATATTTTATTTAATATACACACAATACTTATTACAATATTTTTTGCTTTTCAGTTTTTTTGGCGTATTTTTTTTTGTTGAAAAGTTTTTTATCTACACTAATTTATAAGCCGCCCTTCTAGTCTTTATACAACTGACCACTTATGGTCACCATCATTACATATCACTGTGAGATAAATTAAGATTGTGATAAACGGTAACCTATCCATAGTTTGGAAAATGTTATGCGTTTATTATAGTTTTATACATTTTCATTTTATACAACGATGTCGGTATATAAGCATACGGCCACCTGATGGTAAGTCGTTACCGTAGCCATATAGACGCTTGCAACACACGAGGCATCACTCAACGCGTTACCGACATTTCCCCCTCCCCAATGAGCTCTGGCGACCTTACTCACGCGCAGGAACACAATATAAAGTTATTTGGCTGCGGTATTCTGTAAGGTCAAGCTGCTCTATGATTGAATAAATGCTACGCTCTACCAGTCTTAAATAATATATTTACTTTTATTTCTTTATATTGTAGTTTATATACAATATTACAACTGCATGCCACGCTTCATGATAATTAACGTACCGCCATTTTCTTTATTTTGCGCATACTTCTTTGAGGCCCAATTTAGAAATGAACAAAAAACTGTAACAGTTTAGATATTTTTTTTATTGGATAGAATAAAATATTGCTTGATCCGGGAAATCCATTCGTTACCAGTAGAACAAGGCAGAAACTGTAGATAGAAAGTTTATATTCATAAAAAAGATTGCGTCACTTTTTATTTTTTATTGCAGTTTATAAATTGCAACTCAATCACTATTGATAAAATAAACAGAAAACTAATCATGAACAAGGCGAGGCAGCTTTATTTTATGTAGGTACAATTATCAACAAACCAATTTATGTCAATCGGCCAATGGCTAAACAATTGATGTGGTCAGTAGTTTGATTGGTCTTAATAAGTGGGGAAATTGTTTGCTTCTATGTCGAAAATATTGAGAGATTTATTTATATTTTTTATACCATATATTTTTTATATTGGCATACAGGCATACGGCCCGGCTGATGGTAACCAGTTACCGTAGCCTATGGACGCTTGCAACACCTGCGGTATCACTCACGCGTTGCCAACCCTGCAGAAATCTCTTCACTCTTTTTGAAGAACCCCATTTACTCCATGGGGAATTGCTTCCACTATCGAGTCCTATAAGAATCTAGGAAAACATATAAGAAGTTTCTACTTCGCTTTTCTATAACGCCATAAACTTTAATGATTGGAAAAAGCTAAGGGAAGAAGACACAGTTGGGTGCAATGTTTCTAAACAACGAGGTCTGGAAGCTAGCATTAAAAAGCAACGATCCTCCGACTCTAACAAGGTGCGAACATTTTTCAGCTCATAAAAACAAAGATGGAGCACAAGGAATAAAATAGGTAGTGCTGCCAGCTTTGTTAACATATTTCGCCACCTCCAAGGCAATGATAGCTCAGTGGTAGTGGCGTGAATACCTTGGCAAGTGAATAATGGGCTTGAGCTTTCGGTGAGGGAAACATTAGACGAAACCCGTAGTACGGTAATATGTTACTTCGTAGTACCACTTTTAAGTTGAATCTTTGACGCTCAGCATCTACCTATAGAATGCAACTACACATGAGAGTCAGGTACTTTCTAGACTTGCGAAAGGAACTGATGAAGTCAAAAACTATAAAACTAAAATAAACTAAAAAACTGAAAACAAAAACTAAACTGAACTCCCCACTTCAGACTCTTTTTCTACTTCTTACTTTCCTTTCTTTTTTATGTTCATTTTTACCACCTTCGGCCACATCATCATAATTATAGCCTGGTGATATGGTGGTTAAACATAAGCTTAACTGCAGTAAAAAAAAACTACTTAGTTGCAAACCTCTCGCGGCTTCTTGCAGACTAATAAGTAAAGGTATCAAAATAAAGAAAATTATTATCGTAGTCTTTTAATTTATAAATTCTTTGTCTTAGGGGTTCTCTGGGGTTGCCAGAATTTTTCAATCCGTAAGGGGGTCGCGAAATCAATAAGATTGAAAAACACTGCTATAGGCTATGTACGTGCTGAACTTTATCGTAATTGGTTCAAAGGTTTAGACGTGAAAAGGTTACAAGCAGACAGAGCTACTTTTGCATGTATAATATTAGTCTGATAATAACGAATAAGGCTGGCTTCACTATCTTTACTTTTAATATCTAGGTCATAGGTTCTCAATCTTATTTCGCTCACCGACCGCCCACTTTAAGAATGATAATTTTTTATAGCCCCGTTATTTTTTTTATACGGCTTAATCAGTAAACAGTATACAGCCCGCCTGATTATGATTTGAGCCTTTACCGTAGCCATATGGACGCTTGCAATACACGAGGCATCACTCACGCGTTACCGAAACTTACCCTCCCCATTGAGCTCTGCCGACCTTACTCACGCGCAGGAACACAAGTAATTTGGCTGCGGTATGTAAGGTGGAGGTACTTCCCCAGTCAAGCTGCTCTTTGAGCGAATCAACGGAACGCTATGCTCAGGTAGAGCATAGCGTTCCGTCTTAAAATAAAATAAAATTACTAATTTAATTAAGGAACTATAATAATAATAAAAAAATGTTAGGTATTTAATTTAGTATGAAATATCACGTAAACATATCGCCCCCTGTAGGTCTGCAGCACCCACATCGTCATCTACGCGCACTTTGGAAAATACTGGTCTCGGTGAACCCACCGTAATAATACAGCGCAGCACTCACTCCATAGATTATGTTATCAGAAATTTATAACATTAGATAAGCCATGTTTTAGCCACGGTTTATTATTAATGTACTCTTGCGTCAGCATAACTGATTTTAGTGACTGTTTGAGATAAACACTTAATTACGCAGATTTATCATTAATATCAGCGCTATGTAATTTTGCATCGTTTTACCTAAGCTTTAATATCTGGGTGGATTACACTTACATGGGCTTAGTGATGCAGTGATTTTTGTTAGGTAAATATAGATAACATTGATTGGAATTTTGGATAAAAATTATGTATCTTTTAAAAAAAATGTTGATTATGAGCTCTCAAGTGCACCTACCGAAAACCACCGTTTTCAGTGTTTTCAATCCCTTAGTTAAGCAATGCTTACTTCTTTATCTAACCTCCTTCAATTTTGTCAAATGGCTACGAACATAATATTCGACACCATTCAACAAAATAAAAGCAACCCGACAAATTTAAGACTACACCCACCTCTAGTCTAGATCGCAAAGAGACTTAAAAACGTATCTCAACTCAGACAAAGGACCTACAAGACGCATTTAGTGTGAGCCTTGTGTCTACGAGTATGAGGATCTCTCAAACGTCTCTTCGTTGCTATTTGATCTGATGTAGGCTGCTATACATGCAAGCTTCGTTATTTTATAGTCGGTAGACGTTTGCATCTATGCGTTTGTGCATTCGCAGTGTTACTTATGACGTGTGCTTTACGTGTGAATATCTTGGGAAATTTTACACACACGGCCACCTGACCACAAACTAAACAGAGCTTGTACTACGGAAACCAGGCAATTGGTATTATACGGTCCCAAAATTCAACGATAAGCGGGCATACAGAGACTGGACTTCATGACAACTCGAGAAAAAAGAAAAAGAAATGTTTTTTTTTTTTTATAAAAATATATTGAATTTCTTCGAAAATATACCTTTAAGATATTTTTAACTACCATGACCACAAGTTTTCAAATATTTCTGTATCAGCAACGTAAGTAGCTATCCACCACAACCCCAGAATGCCTGTAGTTTTACACAAAAATCATTTTTTTCTCGAAGATTCATGAGCAGGTCCAGTTTGACGCTTATCGTTGTCCCGGATGAGAATCGAGACCCCAACTCGTAGCGTGACTGACTGGGTATATAGATTTAGAGGCACATCACCCTCCAAGGACTTAGATTTAGAATAAGTATAGTGAGGTAATCTACCAATATTTAAACCTCGTCGTTCTAAAGGCAATCTGAGACCTAACGACTTTTTAATGAAAATAAAACGCTATCTAAAATACTGTTCAAGTTTTTACATTTATTATTGATTACCGATGACTTTATTTTTGCGGCTGATTAATTACAAGCTTTTATTTAACTTGCAATGTATGTATGTAACTATGTTTGTTCGGATGGAATCTTGGAAGTCGAATTTCACCCACTTCCAGTGGTCGGATTGACTTGATATTTGGAGGACAATGCAAGTACAGTGTACAAAAAGTACAGTCACCAAAAAAGCTAGAATTAAAAATTAAATTTTTAACAAAAACTTATTTTAGTTTAATAGTTGTATGAGTATTAGTTTAAGGGGCGAGTATTCAATCGCTAGATAAATTGGATAAGCTATTCCTCTAATAAATCTGAATAAAAACTGTTCTCATTTTGAAATTTTGCCTTTGTAAAATCAGACCACAGAAAAACGTTCCATTTTCAAAATAATTATTTTATTTTGAAAATAGGACATATTGTTAACCTAAGGCTAACAAAGGGCTAACCTAACCTCAACCAACAGTTTCCAAGGAAGGTAATAAGTGTAAAGTCAGCATTCAACAGTTGGTTCGAATTCGGTATATAATTTCAACGTTGGTTATTTTGATAAGTAAACTGACTGTAACTTAAATTTGCCAACCTCAGCAATTACCAAATTCGCAAGCAGATTCACAATATCGAAGTTAGCAAATTTCAAACTCTGTCATTACAAAGTCTGTCTGTTAAGGACTTGGGTAATTTACAGTGAAGTCCAAGAATACATTACGCTTACCGAAACTACTTCAGGGACTTTCTACGATGCATTTTTCACAATGTGTACTCTATGTGAGAGCCAGAGATAATGAACATTTTTTTTAGGATTGGAAAATAGATTTTAATTTAAATCTTAATGGTAACAATCTTATCAAATCATGCACGATATGAGGGAAAGCAAAAGGCTGAGGCTAGCTGTTCTATTTTTACCCGACTGACCCGGAAGGAGGGTTATGTTTTTCGAGTGTATGTATGTATGTCTATTTCTTTGGCAAACTCTGCAGCCTAAACGACTGCAATACCTTAGAATTCGAATAAAGAGCTTGTTTTTCGCTTTTTAGTTAATTTTTGTTTTACGCAGTCGGGTATTTTGTTTTTTAATTTAATTTATTAAATTCTTTTTAATGTGATGATAGCTCAGTGGTAATGTTAGTGACGTCGAATGTCGAGACGAAGGTCGCGGGTTCGAACCTACAATGAGCTTGAGCTTTCAGTGACGGAAAACAGCGTGAGGAAAACATGGCACGGTGTTGCTAGCCAGGTGGGTACTATAAGGTACCACGGCTTGGTACCATCCTCTAGTTTGTTATATCTGTCGTCAAGTACCCATCGGTGTGTTCCGATAGCTGCACTTGAGAGCCAGTTCTATATAGGCTTTGTGTAATTACCACCTTCAGCCACATTATGATTGAACATGGTGAGATTGATAAAATGATTACAATTTCAAAGTGGTAGTGATATAATGTGGTCAAAGGTGGTATGCAGTCAAATCCCGGAGTGTAGCCTTCGGCAAATACCGCTTGATGCTCGGTGTTTTTTTTTCAGGGGCGTAGACAGGCTTGTTAAGCCGTGGCTACCACCACATAAGTACCCTTTCTAATATCCACTAGAAAATATCCTTCCTTCGTGCTGTAGTTTCTTCATGTTTCCTCAACTGAAAGCCCTTAATTAGCCAAACATATGGATTGACGTGGCGTACTTTATTTATATATGACAAAAAGAAAATTAAAAACAAAGCTGACACTTCACTTCTTTACGCGTCATAAAACGATACGGCCGATGGTTCATTTTATATTGTCACCAAATGACCTATTGTTTCGGAACGTAAGTGCTCCATAAATTCGTTACCTATAAAATTTACTCTGAAATCAATATAAAAGTTTATGTGCACAAAATAATAGTCCATCAATAAAAAATAAGAGGTTAATGTAAAGCTTTTATGTTTTCAATATTGCATTACGAATAAAAATCTATAGGTAACCAATAACCATAATACATACACTATCGATTTTCATCCAATGAGTAGCACTTCACAATGCCGTACTTTTTCGTCCGTTCGAACTGGCCACTGCACTAAAGAAAACAAAGAAAAACACTCAAATGTTCCTAATTCAAATGTCCCGCCATTGGTACGCGTGGCAACATAAACTTTACACGTTTGCCAACCTCACTTCAACAGGTCGCATCCCACACTGCTGTCTGGCCCGGCCCGATCTATCGTCCCGTTCGCGCTCGCGCCAAAAATAATACTCCTAGAAGGACATTGGAGGATTCCAACGACCCTGTTGCTATTGGAAAATGGCTTTCTCTGATACTCCATTGTTGGCTGTCATCTCGATGGTTTGTTATTATTTCATACCTGTGTCGTAAAGATAATTTATTATAGGAGGGTTGATAAAATGCTTTACAATTCGTAAATAGATAAGTTGGTCAACTTTTATAAAAAGTGTTTTCTTATTAACTTGTTAAAAGCAAGAAAATTGTTTATAGTTTAAAGTAAAATAGTTTATAATATATTATGCAATCTTAACTAGTCCTAATCCTAATCCTAACAAATATTACGAATGCGAAAATGAGTTTGTTATTTGTTACGCCTTCACACCTCAACAACTCAACGGATCATCATGAAAGCATGCAGAAAGCCTAGGGACAGCTAGTTAGTGAATAAAGGAAGGAATGAAAGCGAGGGCCATAGATGAATCACGAGCAAGTGAAGGATTCTAACTACTGAATCAAGACCGTAGGTAGAATCCTGAGCGACGCGAGTAATTCATGGCCCTCGATATAAATCCGTTTTACTCAAGAGTTGCATACTATGAGAAAAAGAAAGATTTAAGCGAAAATATACATTTAATGAAGAAAAAAGGAAGGCTAAATTAATTAAAATGCACATTAATATTGGAACAATTACTAAAATTAAGAGTAATTTTCTTAATTTGTATGTCGAGTATTCTTTGCACAAGGAGTTTTTATCGAGTATTTTTTCGGAAAGAGGTTATACAGGTTGTTGTTTTGGTCAGCGACGAGCGACTCAGGGTCGATAATACAAATGATACTGGTGCCAAAAAAAATATAAAAAAATACTTTATTTTTTTTAATAATAAAAATAAAAAAAATAAAATTTTGAAAATCATGTAATAAGCTAAAGTGTAGACATAATACTCAACGGGAGTACGAGGGAGTAAAGGGGTGGGGCGATGGCGGCTTGTGCCTAGCTCTAGTCTGTGCACGTGCCTAGTAACCATACTTTGTTTTAATTTTATTTCAAATTGAATAAGGTATTTCTCAACATATTTACAGTATTTAATGGAATTATGTCCATTTTTGGGGAATATATATTTTGTACTACCGCTCCTGGGTCGCTTGTCGCCGACCAAAACAACATCCTGTATAGCATTGAGATGAATTAAACTGATGTGTTCTAATTTCAAACACCAAAATAGTGATCAAAAGTGCTTTTTGTTAACTGTTTCCAGTGAACATTTAGATGGGTAATGGTATAAAATAATAATCCTTTGATTAATTAAAGTTAACAACAAGTAGAACAATGACTTTGAAAGCTACTACATTTCAGAGGATTGTTAGTTAAGCTCTACAAGTCCAATTAGGGAGAAGAGTCGAAACTCTATCCAGCTCCAGTGGCCAGCTATGAGATACAATGCAGTTTGAAACCAATCAATCCTGTGCAGACGTGTATGGATTCCAAATTTGAAGCAACTAGTATGAAAAGGACAACTCGATTCCTGCCTTTACATTATTTTTTGTGTCATAAATATTAACGTAAGTTGGTCCTTTATCTTTACTTTAGAATTAGAGGTTCGTCGTTTTGTTACCCTTGTGAATAATTTACTTAAGTTTAAGAATAAAATCTTGTGAAATATTTGCATTTCCTTTTGGGCAGCAGGTACTCCATAAACATGCATATCCTTCAGTATTGCTCACACCAGCAAGAATCACCTGCAAAAGTATTGAATAAAAATATATGCAACTTTCTTTGGGATATTATCAATATATTTATTAATTTAGACAACCCTATTGATTCTATCGGAAAGAAATAGAATCGAATGGATAAGTATATCTGAAACACAAAAAAAAATAAGAAAAAATAATTCTGAAAACTTTAATGTGGTTTTTCACCGAAACTGGTCACTCTTGAAGTTATTGTTTTACCTTTTTGTAATATATTGCAATGCCGGACAGTACCTGCATTCAAACCAGCAATATTTTGAATAGGTACGCCCAGATTGTCAAGCTGTTTTTTCAACACAGTCTAAACAATTAACATTTCGTGTCATCATCATATCAGCCTAAGGATGTCCACTGCTGAACATAAGCCTCCCCCATTTACCTCCACTTCGAACGGTTTTGAGCCGCTTGCATCCAGCGGCGCCCAGCGATTTTGACAAGGTCGTCGGTCCAACTGGTGGGAGGTCGTCCCGCTCGGCGGCCAGTACGTGGTGTCCACTCGAGAACCTTCCTTCCCCATCGGATATCGATTCTTAGAGCGATGTGGCCTGCCCGGCCTGTGGCGGTAGTTTTTGTTCTGCTACGAATGTCCTCGTTTCGGATCCTGTCAAGATTCCGAGCATCATCATCATCATCATCAGCCTATAATGTCCCACTGCTGAGCACAGGCCTCCTTTCACAAATGAAGGTGAAAGGGAATGGGCAATACTCCACCACGCGTGCCCACTGCGGATCGGTGGAGGTAGGCTAGTGGTCAACCTACTGTTGGAATTTTTCAAGCCGCCTAGGAGGCATCCAACTAGCTTAACGACTATCACAATTAAGTGATAACCGGGACCAACGGCTTTACGTGCCTTCCGAAGCACGGAAACGCTCGATTTTAAATACCACTAGGCGGTCACCCATCCAGGTACCGACCACGACAGGCGTAGCTTAACTTTGCCGATCGATTAAGAACGGCTAATCATGCTACACCACGAGCGTCTCAATTAAAAAAGATTCCGAGCATAGCCAACTCCATAGCGGGCTGTGACTCTTGAGCTTATTTATTCGGCCAGCAGTAAAAGACCACATCTCTCCGTAAGTAACGCACTGGTTGAAATAAGCATTTCCTGTCACAAATTAATAATTCCACTGAACGATTTAAAAGAAACAAAAGTTTTCATAACGGAAAAGAATGTTAGCATAATTAACTAAGTCTTATTTACTCTTATTTTGAAGAATGATAACAACTTTTGACATTAAGTAGAAAAGTTACAAACGTTATTAATTAGATAAGTTGTGTAACAATTTTAAGTTAAAATAAGTATTATCTTTGCTTTATTCATTTCATTTGATGGGCCAGTTGGTGATTCCACCTATCACGCCAAAGGTCGTGGGTTCGATTCCCAGCCAGGAGATGCAGTTGTGTGCATTTACATGTCTTTTTTTTTTTTTTTTTTTAAATTAGATGGGCTTGCGTTTGGCCACTGACCCGCCCATAAGGGGCGATGACGAAGCCTAAGATGAAACACGCTTACCCAGAAGAAACCTATTCACTCTGGCCTTGAAAGTACCTAGATTGTAAGCGTCAGGAAACACAGACGCCGGAAGCAAGTTCCACTCCCTTGCTGTACGCATTAAAAATGAGGATGCAAAACGCTGTGTCCGTATATTCGGTATGTCAACAACGTACGGGTGAAAATTTTCCCGGCGTCTTGTGGTTCGGTGTAAAAATGGGGATGGTGGAATAAGGTTGAACAATTCCTGCGCACACTCTCCAAAATATATCCTGTAGAAAACCGATAAGCAAGCAACCTTTCTTCGATGGTCAAGGCTCGTGAGTTTCGCCTTAATTAAAGACTCATCTCCAATTAGTCTCCTGGCTCGGCGATCTATTGAGTCGAGGGCCTCAAGCTGGTACTTAGCTGATCCATCCCAAAGATGGCAGCAGTACTCCATGCACGACCGGACTTGTGCTTTATATAGTTGGAGCAACTGCCCAGGCGTGAAGTACCGCTTGATGACCTTAGTCATGCATGTGCTTAGTGCTGCATGGCCTTGAGTGTAATTATGTATACAAAAAGTAGTATATGTAGTATATCAGTTTGATTTTAATAATACAAGCTCTGCTTAGTTTGGGATCAGATAACCGTGTGTTAGGAATTTCCCAGGATATTTCACATTCTGGAATTCTTTTTCTAAATTGTCTTGTTGTCAAAATGTACCCAGTAATCAAGCTAATAATAAGTTACATACACTATCGAAAATGATTTTGACCTCATTCAGGTTCTTCCAAATCCGCAAATAAAAAAGGAACTGTTTTTGGATGAAATGTTGTTAAGTTATTGTGCACGAGCCAGGATAGGTCTAATATAATAAAAAAGAGGCATTGCAGGGATTCTTTGCATTACATATTTTTTATTAATAATCACTAACGTGAACCTGAAATACCTATTCACAATTAAAAATGGAATCTCATTTTGGATCCAAATTTTGTTCATTCATAAAATAATAAGTTTTTGTTAGAAATTTCATTTTAAATACAAGCTTTTTTTGGGGACTGTACTTTTTGTTAACTGTACTTGCATTGTCATCCTATATACTAATGTATACCAAATATCAAGTCAATCCGACCACTGGAAGTGGGTGAAATTCGACTTGCAAGATTCCACCTGAACAAACATACATTGCAAGTTAAATAAAAGCTTGTAACAAGCATCCACTAACACGAATCAGACTGTTCCAAATAGCGAAGTTAGGTCACTTCCACTGCCACTTTCACATCCGCCAACCGCAATGATTCAGCGTCCGTTGATTGATTGCCTCTCCGCACGTTATTGTTAAAATATAGTCGGTCGTGTAAAACGGCCCTTTTGATTCTGTTATGAGTTGTTACAAGGTTTTATTTAGTTTCACCTGTCCGGCGTCTGTAATCGAATATTTGACCCACTTCCCAGTGTCCAATTGAGCTGAAATTTGGTATACATTAGTATATTGGACGACAATGCAAGTACTGTCACCATAAAAAGCTTGTATTAATCGCTTAGTTCGCGGTTACAAATATAACAATGACATCAATTGTTATAATAGGTCGCGCGTCCCTCGCGAGAACCAACGGGTTAAAAATGAAATTTTTAACAGATTTTTATTTATTTTTAAAGTAAAATCAATAACTTTTGATTTTAATTTCAGAGTATCATACCTAACTAAAGATTACATTACTTACCTACTTAGCACCTAACACAAATAATAACAACACATTAAAAAATTGTTTATTTTTTTTTTTTTTTTTTTTTTTATACCACTTAGGTGGCAAACAAGCATACGGCCTGCCTGATGGTAAGCAGTTACCGTAGCCTATGGACGCTTGCAACACCAGGGGTATCACTTGCCGACCCTGAAGAAACCTCTTCACACCCTTTTTGAAGAACCCCATGCTGTACTCCATTGGGAAAACCACGGCAGGGAGCTCATTCCACAGTCCGAGCGTCCGCGGAAGAAAACTCCTTTTAGCCCGCACAGTTCGAAACAATTCTGGTTTCAATGTGTGTGGATGGACTCCCTGTCGATGGCGAGAGTTGCGATGGTGAAAGGTAGCCGTGGGCATCATGTCGAATAATTCCTTAGAACACTCTCCGTTGTACAAGCGGTAGAACACACATAACGAGGCAAAGTCTCTCCTCAGACTGAGTGGCTCTAAACCGCTTGTGAGCTCGGGATCGTCAACAATTCTGATGGCACGTCGCTGAACCGAGTCTAAAGGCCCAAGCTGGTACTCAGGAGCTCCCGCCCATAGATGACAGCAGTACTCCATATGAAGCCGGACCTGCGACTTATAAAGTTGCAGCCTTTGCCCCGATGTGAAGTACTGCCTCGCTCTGTTGAGCACTCCAAGCTTTTTGGATGCCAGCTTAACCTTTTCCTCCAAATGACTTCGGAACATAACGTCGCTGGAGATGTCAACGCCAAGAATCCCGATGCTTTGACTGATGTTCAAGGAAGTGTTCTGGAATTTTGGAGCCACAGACCATGGGGTTTTCTTAGCGGTGAACGCGCAGGCTTGAGTCTTGGTGGGGTTGAAATGGACTAGGTTTAGTCGACCCCAATCGGAGACACTAGTTAGTGTACTCTCGATTTCAGACACCAGCCGTTCGCGGCTTTCCTCCACCTCGGAACGAGGGATATTTGCACGGCCCGTGTATTTAGCGTCCCCTGTACTGTCGTCCGCATAGCAATGAATGCCGTCAATAGACAGCATATCATTGATATGCAGAAGGAACAGTGTAGGGGACAGCACAGAACCTTGCGGGACGCCGGCATTTATGTCCATGCTATCGGAGCAGCTACCATCGACGACGGCTCTAATGCATCTGCTGGACAAAAAGCTGGCGACCCATTTGCATAATCCCTCGGGAAGCCCGTATGCTGGCTGTATGCTTATAAAGCTATCTGTTAAAAACTGTAAACTATCATATACGCGAAAAGAAAAACGCCTTAATTATACTGCGTCATAGTGTGACGTCACATGAGACCCGCGTCTTTCATTACCCTTGTACACAGAAACAGGTGTCTAGTTGAAATAATTACATCTCAGTCAAAGTCGCAATTTGAATATCATTAAAATGATGAGCCTCTTCAAGGCGTCGATTATTAACCGACTGCGAGAGTAATGTTTAATTACTCTAAGTGCCGCGTTGGTTGTATTTTTAATTAATTTGTCCATACTGCCTTACATTATAAATGCAAATATGAGTTTGTTTGTTAGCCTTTCACGCCTTAAGAGCAGTCATCACGCTATACTTTTCATACAAAAACTCTGTACTTATTATGCGTTGTTAAACATTTTTCGTTGGATGTTTTGAACAAATTAGTATCTTGTGCACTATATCTAGCCGTGTATCTAAACGAAATTAAAAAGAAGTGTGAACATTACGTTGGATGAAAGTACAAACTTTTAGGCTATGCGTGCGATGAAGTTGCGTTGGCCATGAAGAGCCCCCTTAATTATTCAACCGATCATATATTTGGCACGCAGATAGCCTTTGATATGGAGAAGGACATAGGCTCCTTTTTAATCGCGTGAACGCGGGTGAAACCGCAGGGGACACCTAGTTTATTATAAGCTAGCCTTTGTAAGGCATGATAGGCTTACTTACCACTGCTCTGATGTCTTTAGTACTGTCCTCAAAAAGCGTCCCTAGATGCAAACCGCATCCAAATCCGTGCAGTGGTTATTTAGTTATAAGTACATTAATACACAGAGAGATGTTGCGTTTTATTATAGAATTCTCCAAACTACCAAACAGTTTTCTATTACGGCGGATCAACGTTTAGAAGGATTCACTTCGTTGCGTTTGTTATGCTTCGTTGCGTTTCTATATCGTTTTTTCATTAAAATAATTCAATTATATAATGAAATATTTGTACATAGCTGTAGAACCTCATGGAAATAACTGTTTAAAACCGTAGAACGTGGAAACTAATTTATGTTTTATGTGTATATCGATCAACATCCAAAACTATTAGGTGCTTAGTAATATTCCTATACTATAATACACTATTGATCTAAATATTTATATCGGACAATGACTCGCATTTATTTTCGTTGACACCTCAAGGTGTCAACATATTTTTTTTTCTAAAAACTCTAGATGTAACGTTTTTATATAAAGCTATTATGTAAAAACATTCATCATCATCATCGCCTTATTTGTAAGAACAAACATTTCAAGACAAGTAACTTTAAGAGCCTAGTCCTCGAGCGTGGTAATTTCTCATAGAGCTCACACATCGACACATTCTGCCTACACAGATGCGTCTCACAGTTATATTACACATTGCTTTGAGACAGACAACTATGATTTACGGCGCAATGGAATAATTATTTATACAGTGCGAGTTCGCGCCTGTAAGATTAGTAAGCATGTTATAGAAACAGCGCAATGTATTAGCTATTCACTCGCCGCCCCGCAGTTTGCGAGTAGCCGTGGTAAAAGAGATGGCAATATTGGCAATAGAAAAGGTTGGAGCCACAGTGTTCGCGTGATTCGTGCTAATTAGGTAAGCAGTACCGGATCATTCTTGATATTTTTCTTTATTGAGAATATTGATTAACTGTGTTATTTTTATATCAATCTTAACAACTACTTTACCTTTACTTACTTAAATCCATATAGGTATATACAAAGAGAAAATGGCGTAATGACTGATCCACACACAGCTAGATCGTAAGGTCCAGAATCTTGAAATTTTTGCCACAGACTATTCTTATAACTTACTAGCGACCCGCCTCGGCTTCACACGCGTACAATGTAGTTAACTAGGTACTATGCTGTGTGGTGACATTGCACGCGCGCCGCCCCGCCCGCCGCACGAGCACAGTATGGCGAATACTATTTTTGGTACCTAATTACCCGACTGACCCGGAAGGAGGGTTATGTTTTTCGAGTGTATGTATGTATGTATGTATGTCTATTTCTTTGTGCCGCTCTGCAGCCTAAACGGCTTGATGGATTTAAGCATATGAGGTGTCGTTAGATTCGTCTTGACTGGGGGAGTGTCATAGGGTATATTATTTTTATATGGCGCCTAAGAATAAAAAAATAGGAGGGGGGGGGTATTAAAAATAAAAGTTTCGTTATTATAACAATATGGGTATCAAATGAAAGCTTGTAAATAGACTATTCCATATATTTTTTACGTGTCTTTTACTTTTAGGTTTTTTCTATTGAAATAAAAAGTCATGGTAGTAAATCAAATCAAAATCATCAATACCGGTTTGGAAAGTTGCATTTGCTGAGAAATGCCGGTAATAAACTCAGCAATTACTATTTTTAACATTTTAGATTTATTACATAACTATATATGTATACAGGTCGTTGTTTTGGTCAGCGACGAGCGACTCAGGGTCGATAATACAAATGATACTGGTGCTAAAAAAAATATAAAAAAATACTTTATTTTTTTTTAATAATAAAAATAAAAAAAATATAATTTTGAAAATCATGTAATAAGCTAAAGTGTAGACATAATACTCAACGGGAGTACGAGGGAGTAAAGGGGTGGTCCGATGGCGGCTTGCGCCTAGCTCTAGACTGTGCACGTGCCTAGTAACCATACTTTGCGGTAATTTTATTTCAAATTGAATAAGGTATAAATTAATTAATGTTCGTTAGTCAAAATTACTGGTCCTAGATACTGGTCCGATTGCTCTCAAAATCGATATTTGAGAGTCACCGGGGTCACAAAACAAGAATCTATTCTCAAAATTTTGATAAAGCGTCCTCCATTTTGAACTTTTTAGATACTGGTTCGATTGCTCTCAAAATCGATATTTGAGAGTCCTCGGGGTCACAAAACAAGTATCTTTTCTCAAAATTTTGATAGTGTCCGCCATGTTGAACTTTTTAGATACTGGTCCGATTGCTCTCAAAATCGATATTTGAGAGTCCTCGGGGTCACAAAACAAGTATCTTTTCTCAGAATTTTGAAAAAGTGTCCGCCATGTTGAACTTTTTAGATACTGGTCCGATTGCTTTTAAAATCGATATTTGAGAGTCATCGGGGTCACAAAACAAGAATCTATTCTCAAAATTTTGAAAAAGTGTCCGCCATTTTGAACTTTTTAGATACTGGTTCGATTGCTCTCAAAATCGATATTTGAGAGTCCTCGGGGTCACAAAACAAGAATCTTTTCTCAGAATTTTGAAAAAGTGTCCGCCATGTTGAACTTTTTAGAGACTGGTCCGATTGCTCTCAAAATCGATATTTGAGAGTCCTCGGATTCACAAAACAAGAATCTATTCTCAAAATTGTAAAAAAAAAAACCGCCTTGTTGAATTTTTTATATACTGGTCCGATTACTCTCAATATCAATATTTAAGAGTCCTCGGGGTCACAAAACAAGAATCTTTTCTCAGAATTTTGAAAAAGTGTCCGCCATGTTGAAAGTATCTAAAAAGTTCAAAATGGCGGACACTTACAAAATTTTGAGAATAGATTCTTGTTTTGTGACCCCGAGGACTCTCAAATATCGATTTTGAGAGCAATCGAACCAGTATCTAAAAAGTTCAAAATGGCGGACACTTTATCAAAATTTTGAGAATAGATTGTTGTTTTGTGACCCCGAGGACTCTCAAATATCGATTTTGAGAGCAATCGAACCAGTATCTAAAAAGTTCAAAATGGCGGACACTTTATCAAAATTTTGAGAATAGATTGTTGTTTTGTGACCCCGAGGACTCTCAAATATCGATTTTGAGAGCAATCGAACCAGTATCTAAAAAGTTCAAAATGGCGGACACTTTATCAAAATTTTGAGAATAGATTCTTGTTTTGTGACCCCGAGGACTCTCAAATATCGATTTTGAGAGCAATCGAACCAGTATCTAAAAAGTTCAACATGGCGGATACTTTATCAAAATTTTGAGAATAGATTCTTGTTTTGTGACCCCGAGGACTCTCAAATATCGATTTTGAGAGCAATCGAACCAGTATCTAAAAAGTTCAAAATGGCGGACACTTTATCAAAATTTTGAGAATAGATTGTTGTTTTGTGACCCCGAGGACTCTCAAATATCGATTTTGAGAGCAATCGGACCAGTATCTAAAAAGTTCAAAATGGCGGACTCTTTATCAAAATTTTGAGAATAGATTCTTGTTTTGTGACCCCGAGGACTCTCAAATATCGATTTTGAGAGCAATCGAACCAGTATCTAAAAAGTTCAAAATGGCGGACACTTTATCAAAATTTTGAGAATAGATTCTTGTTTTGTGACCCCGATGACTCTCAAATATCGATTTTGAGAGCAATCGGACCAGTATCTAAAAAGTTCAACATGGCGGACACGTTTTCAAAATTTTGAGAATAGATTCTTGTTTTGTGACCCCGAGGACTCTCAAATATCGATTTTGAGAGCAATCGAACCAGTATCTAAAAAGTTCAACATGGCGGACACTTTATCAATATTTTGAGAATAGATTCTTGTTTTGTGACCCCGATGACTCTCAAATATCGATTTTGAGAGCAATCCGACCAGTATCTAAAAAGTTCAACATGGCGGATACTTTATCAAAATTTTGAGAATAGTTTCTTGTTTTGTGACGCCAAGGTTTCTCAAATATCGATTTTGATAGCAATCGGACCAGTATCTAAAAAGTTCAACATGGCGGACACTTTTTCAAAATTCTGAAAATAGATTCTTGTTTTGTGACCCCAAGGTCTCTCAAATATCGATTTTGAAAGCAATCGGTGCAGTGTCTAAAAAGTGCAACATGGCGGACCCTTTTTCAATATTCTGAGAAAAGATTCTTGTTTTGTGACCCCAAGGTCTCTCAAATATCGATTTTGAAAGTAATCGGTGCAGTGTCTAAAAAGTTCAACATGGCGGACCCTTTTTCAATATTCTGAGAAAAGATTCTTGTTTTGTGACCCCAAGGTCTCTCAAATATCGATTTTGAGAGCAGTCGGACCAGTATCTAAAAGTTGAAAATGGCGGACACTTTTTCAAAATTTTGAGAAGAGATTCTTGTTTTGTGACACCAAGGTTTCTCAAATATCGATTTTGAGAGCAATCGGACCAGTATCTAAAAAGTTCAACATGGCGGACACTTTTTCAAACTTCTGAGAAAATATTCTTGTTTTGTGACCCCAAGGTCTCTCAAATATCGATTTTGAAAGCAATCGGTGCAGTGTCTAAAAAGTTCAACATGGCGGACACGTTTTCAAAATTTTGAGAATATTCATGTTTTGTGATCCCGAGTTCTATCAAATACCTTTTAGAATTTTATTATGTATCATCATATATTTCCGGTCGGGCTTTAATAATAATAATTAATAAGAAATGTAAAAACATTGAATAAGTTAGTACAAATACCTAAATTAAATAAAATCTCGTACCTTGATAAATCAATAAATGTATTTTCTTTCTTTATTTTACCTCAGCAGTCACGACCTACCTTTATGTCAATGACACCAGACGGTGGCGACCTTCAGCGAGCATCAAAGCGACGTGCTCTCACTTTGGACTCGAGGAGGACACTGGATGATTTTTATGCGCGCATTCGAATTTATACAAATTTAAAATATGACAACCGCTCCATAGTAATTACTATGGAAAATGGCGCACGGTTTTCATGCAAAAGCAAAGAATATTTTAATATTTTATGGATTGATATTGTAAAAAACTGAAAAGGTAGCGTTGGGGTTCAACCCTTTTGTGTTTTTATTTAACCACTAAGATTTTAGTCAATTCATTCGAAATACTATAAATGTTGCAAACAGCAAAGGTATATTTTGTGGTTTTGAGAGATTTTATCGAGTTTTTTTTTTGGAAATGAAGGATTATTTCACAAATATAACGTGATAACATTGTAGGTATACCTTTTAAGATTGTAAAATGCTTTTTAAATGTTTTTTAAACGTACGATATCGAAGATTTTTCTTACAAACCGTAACAGTCGTTTTGGCAGTTTTCAAGGACTACACTCTTAAACGAGTTCTCCCACTCAAAATTCGAATCAGCCCACTGTGAAAATATCGTAGCCAAATAAGATTACGGGTGCGATGTCTTCCTACAGAGAGTTAGGTCGCCAAATATCCTGTCAGAAAAGGAAACTTATATAGTAAAGAGTCACTATAGATACAAAAGAAATATTTATCAAATCATAAAAAATCTCACCTGCTAGGTGCAACCTGAGGGCGAACCACAAGCTCTTAAAACAATATTATTATAACCTTATTTGACTTTTGTCTTTCTTTGACATCCGGCGTCAAAACGGGACAAAAGACAAATAAGGTTATTTTAACCTTGTTTTATGAGCTTGTGGTAGGCCCCCTGACTGCAATCCGTGAAACATACATTTATCATACGTCATTGAGGCGAGATTGAGTTTGAAGAATGCCCTTTCACACTTCCATCAAAGATTGATTGAAAAAGTCTCCGCCATACATTACAGTCTTCACTTTAGCTGATTTAAAATGGGTTCGACGAATAACAAATGAGGGTTGTTCATATTCCGAGGGGTCTTACAGGAAAACAAGCCATTTTTCGAGATTCAGTACTCGAACCAATAATAAAATAAGTTATGTAGATGCACAATGTACGGTCGACCCATTTTATTTACCTTGTTTATCACGTTAGGTACAAGACAATAATCTATTCCACGGTAAACTGTAAATTATAATACTTCTGCTCTGGTTTATTATATAATACCTATAATGATTAGCAAATATTCACGCAAAGAATCAGGGCGAGATTCATACATTGATTTGTACAAAAATATAAAACATTTTAGAGGGTTTTGAATCACTTTCAATGTTGAGATTACATTACCAGCAACATGTTAATATGAAATATTTTATAAACCCCGCAAAACATAACAACAATATAACGGTCTTGGTTGCGAATAGTCGCGATTCGCCGGCACAGCATAGAAATTCGCATTTTTATCCCGGGGTTGTAAAAATATTTTAAATCCTCAAGTTATTCCTCAGGCACCAAGGATAAATTGTAACGTCATTCTCACTTCTCTAAAAATCTTTATTTTTAATTTTTGGTACAAATCTCGCCCTGATTCAATATATAAATAATAGTAAAATTCCATTTGGTCCCAGAAACATGAATAACATGTAATGTGTTTTGTATTATCCATACTTCATTATATTTTTAATAGTGAATGCTTTATTTACAACAAATATGTACAAAATACAATCTATATATAGAAAATTTCCTCAAGCCTGCCGCTGCTTCCGATTAACGGCAGGGTTCCCAGAAGGCTGGCAGCGTTTCCTCTTTGGATAGCCAAGCTGACGCGTTGGCGGAAAAAGCTCCCCGCCCGCTGGTCTCCGGAGGTCTCGATCAATTTTGATGACAAGGTGCGAGCAAAACGGCGAGCTTCTGACCCCCACGGTCCCATGGTCTCGACCGCAAAAGGTACAAAAATATAGTTGGGTCCAATCGATGCATATTTTTTGAATTTTGAATTTTCCGCACTGGCCGCAGCTGCCCCTGCAGCTTTACAAGTCGCCGGTAAGTGAGATGGCGCGAGTGTATCGACACATGTGGCATCCCACACCAGCGACTTGCCGACACTCCAAGGGATCAAAGACATACCATCCGGTCTCTTGCCATCGCCCCGCGCAATACCGACTGGTTCCAGTACGGAAGGCACGTTAGCGACAACAAGAGCCCTGCGGATAATGTCATTAATCGCCGAGTGTCGTGATATTCGACCAGCACTTAGAGAGCACGAAAGCCCATGGTGGCCGAGCTCGTTGACGAGATCTCCGCAGCGGCAGCGAATATGAAGTGAATTCATGAAGTTGGTTGTTCAAATTCAAATTCAAAAAGCATTTATTCATATTAGGCCCTGATAAGGCACTTATGAACGTTAACAAATGGCTCTACACTTGATTTATTATGTTCTTTAATATTCATTTATTTTTAATATAATGTTCTGAGATTTTGAACGTTCTACTGAATAATATGTACATATATATATATATACTAATTCTATATTATTATAAGCTAACCTGAATAATTTCACACAACACGAGTGGTAAAATCGAATTTCGTACAAAAAAGAAATAGGTGTGCGTATTCAATCTTCAAATATTATTGCATGGTATCCAGTCGCGGTCGAAATGAAACAGCCTGATTCTGAAAACCAAAGGACAAATACATTTTCCTACGGATAAGGGTGAGTTTCACTATCTCTACTTAAACGGGCAAAAATATAATGCGATAGCCAGTCCCCTTCATAGTTTTTTGGGCAATCTTTGGCCTGATTATTATAAGGTACTTCACGGTGAGATCCCGAACCAACTATCTAGTTATTATTATTGGACAAATCTATGTATAATAACGAGGATTGATTAATTGAGGTCTTTAATGAGAGGAGGGCTGACAATCCTGCCAGCTTTCCAGACACCCGCAGTGATTTGCGGCATATTTTTTAATTTTAAAAGTATTTTTGATTTTATTTTACTTAGAAAACAGTTTTACTGATTTATTGTTACGGCTTTGAAAAAAATACTAAAAGACTATTTATAATAAGTTTATATTTATCATATTTTTAGGTTTTGTTTGACTATTTTATACTTACGTAAATATTTGTTCTATTGTTAAAAATCATTTATTCAAATAGACCTTCGCAGTCACAGGAAAGTCTGACTCTATTATCTAATACCAATTCGGAAGGTTGCATTTGCTGATAGCCGGCAATAAACTCAGCAATTACTCTTTTCAAAACAAGCCTAGACTCATTACATACCTAATATTTACATTATAATCGCACTGACAACAATTGCGTGCCCCAGCGCGGCGGCAAAACCCCCCCACCAGTAGACCTGTCAATAAAATAGAGGTGCACCCATCCTTATACACATTATTGCAAGCGATGGTTAAACAGCATTCGCTTTCATATAACTTAATGTTTAGGTATGTGAAACAGATTCGATTTTGCGTTGTAAAATTACAACGAAGTTTGTGTCGAGTGCATGCGGGCAGGTATTGTATTGTCTGCCCTGCATTGTGAAACTGTATTTACTTGTACAATGTAGTTGGAAGTCTATTGTCGTTTTAGATTATAAAAAAGTAAATTCCGGTTTGTTATAAAGAAAATAAAATAGGTTCTAATTGGCGTAAAATGTCTTACAATACGGAATAGAATTTCGGAATTTTTGTGCAAGAGAGAATTTGATTGTAGATCGCATTTCTTATCTATTTTAAAACAATAATCCTATAAAAGCTTTCATAACCTTCCCTCATCGTCAGCCGACAATGATAAATGCTGATACCTTTTTTTTGCGCGGGGAAATCCTCATAGTGAAATGCTGACTAAACCTAAATATAGTAAAAACACATATTTTACCGGCAGAGACATGAAATGTTAACAAATACATGACAGAACATCGATATCGTAGCTGCATCCCCGAACTCCCTAGAATAAGCACGCTTGTAGCAAAGTTGAAAGCCAGCTATCGGCCGTATCGGGCGGAAATTGCGCCCCCAAGAAAGGGGCGATCTAATCTAACCGTTGCGTGTACCGCGCCGCAATCATTAGCGCTATCCACTGATAGTTTCACCTTTCTTTACTCTCTCTCACTTCAACTCACCGCACCTCAACGCGCCTCACCTTGATTTACATTCTTAAAGCCTATCTGTACACCCCATGCTTTTGTTCGTTTTTTATTGTTATCTTCATTTGTTTCCTTAAAAAACAAGGTTGGTTTAATGAGTAAGAAAGATATAAAAGAGGCAAAGGATGTTATTTTCGACGCACAACGGGTTTTCACACAGGTTTATAATGTACGCAAAAACCGCTGAGCGAAGAGCTAGTACCAAATAAAAATGTTAGGTCTATATAGGTAAGTAGCCTATTCATGAAATCCCGTCGTTAAAAGCAAGATTGGTCTCTTTATTAAAGTCAGGAAAATAGATTACCCTCTTAAGGGCACACGCCGGTGAATTTTCATGTAAATTAAAAGTGATGATGTGATCGATAGTGGTAAAACGCAAATCTACAAGCGTAACGCGTCTTGATGCAAATTAATTTTTTAGTACCTCTTATTTGCATTTCTATTATCTAGCCTGGGTCAGTGCTGTGCACTATTATTTATACTGTGGTGCTGCTCTAACCCTATTACCCTACATTTTTATTTTTAAAATATAGGCCAGACTTTGACCACTATCACATCATGCTCAGTGACGATGTTGCCGACAAAGCCTAAGACAATGGCTCTAAAATGAAAGAAAGAAAAGAAAGAAAAGAAAGAAAAGAAAGAAAGGAAAGAAAGGAAAGAAAAGAAAGAAAAGAAAGAAAAGACAGAAAAGAAAGAAAAGAAAGAAAAGAAAGAAAAGAAAGAAAAGAAAGAAAAGAAAGAAAAAATATTTATTGCCCCACAGGGTGAGAACACACTTGTTATAAAGAAAAAGCATAAAAATATTCTACGTGTACACATAAATACATACTCATTAAAATGCAGCTACACCGGTAGGTGCCTCGCGACAGCTTTTTTACTTGTACCCAGCCAAACGAGTACTACAAAGACCGAACCTACATTCCAAGAATTTCGAACAAAACGCACTGATTCTCGATATTCAGAATATTTATAATTATATGTGCATCTAGTTTACCACAGTACCTTTGTATATTTTTATTCCGTTTTCTCCTTTTACTATTGACTTTCTCTTGAAACTTCCCAGCGTCTCATTTATTTTGTTACTTTTTTCTACCTGTCACGTACTATTTCCTTATAATATTTTTCCTGGAATATCGATTTATGTGTCAACGTTGAACAAGCTTAAAGACTGATAAATATAGCGATTACTTTTGTGATGTGATGTCGCTTCGTAAAGACATGTATGAAGGCCAATAGGATGCAAATGATCGGGCTAAGTAGATAGGGCTTTGCTGAAAACCCTGACAAGTGATTACTATCCTAATTCACCGAAAAGATGCTACATAATGATAACCATCTTAACATTATGCGAAATGTCCATCTCAGACAATCAAAGCTATTGAAGTTACCATCAGTTCGTAAGTCGGCCTTCAACTGAGAAGAACAGGCAAGAAACTCAGCAAGATAACATTTCTAAATATTTTGCTTTTGGATAATCTGACTATATTGGCAATTTTTTCCAAAACAAATATATAATTTTTATTTACTCAATACTCTAGCTACCACACACTGTACAATTGTATAGCTTAAATCTAACATTATTAATTAAATAACTTTTAATTAATAATGTAGGTATGTAATACAGGAATGACACAAGTTATATTTTATTCCAACAAGTCATTTCTCTAATTTGTAAGGAAAGAATGAGGTTAAAGTTAACAGGAAATTTTATCGACTGGGACGAAGTAGGTTTCATATAAAATTATACGTTACTCGAGAACTCGAGTTTACAGAAATAATGTTCTACTCCGACACTGTTTCATAATACTGACATCAAAATACCTAAGCTATGGGCTAAAATATATCCTGTCACAACTTGACTGTCGCTAATTGACATGACCACAAACAACAACAAAGTGCTAGCGGTAATAGTAATAGCACTGAGCCACTCGCAACTATGGCTGCCTAGGATAATATGATTTTTGTTACAGCGGATACGAGCTAATGGGACGTAGGTACCTAATTAATGTTATTAGTTCCCTAACTATACTTCACTATGCCAGCTTTTACTCTGTGGTTTTATCCACTTAGTAGTTGAATTTCACTCTCTGCCTATGAAATTGGAAAAACATGCGCCATGGACTGGGTTTGTTAGTTACCTTTTCTCTTCACGTCATTTAAATCAAAAGCAATACAACCTCGATTTCGAAATTGTGATTTAAATTCCGTGAAAAATAATAAAAACGATGTCAAAAAAAAAGCTTTCAAACTGAAATCGTAAAATAAATAAATCCTCGATGCAATTCCACAGTCCTTTGACGAAATAAATTCTCTTGTTGCTCAATTCTGTGGCAACCCTAAAAGTAATTTTATTACATTTCAACCCAATCGATTCGATCCAGTAGTATAAAATTACAGTTCCCCGGCATTTTGTGGTTGCGTGAATTAACCTCTCACTAGGCCCTTGCTCGAACTAAATCGAGCTTAGAAATGCTAAAGAAAGTGAATTAGGAACTTTTTGAAATGAAATATTACTACTACTAGTTGTTTGACGGTGATTTAGCTCACATTAATATACATTCAGATTGAGTGATTCGTTTGAAAGAAGTTGGGATATTTATTACTGGAAGTGACTACGTTAAACCTCGTCTATGGTTACGAAAAATATTATGTATGTATTAGAATAAAGCCGATAAAGTAAAGGCAAATCATCTTCAAGATTTTTCTGAAAATCCGCTTTGAAAGTCTGTTCCAACAAAATAATGAAAGCGACAATATTGATCTTTTGATGATAATTTATCATCATAAATATTAAGCAACTTTCAAACTGGTTTAAAAATTAAAAACCTGGTGGTAGAGTGTTTTACATAACCTTACCTGGGCTTTTCCAATTAATGTTATTTATTTCGATATTGATACAAAATTTGAAATTATTTGCAGGAATGAAAGATCATAAATAAATAGAATAATAATAATCTTGTACTATGATTTTACTGAAATGCCAAACTCATTAATTCCGTCGCCTGACCGCGCGCCGGCATCGCGGCGATGCTGAACCATTTATTAATTTCACATCAAGACACTTATTTTATAACTACATTTTACTGCTAAGGCAAGCTTAAATACTACATGAAGCAAATTAATAAATTGAAATTGAAATTGAAATATTACGTCGATTTAGTTACTTTTAAAGTCATGTTGTTGAAACTATTAAGTACCTAAGTATTTTCAGGAATCATCAGATATTATTTTTTTCAGTAAAATAATAACAGTTCAGGAGTAACTTTATTCACATCTATAGAGAACAGAAGACAATTATAGTTTTCTTTCCATAGAATTTTATAGTTTTGTTCAAAATACCTGTCAAATCGCACACTTAAGATTTAAATTAGTTCGAATTAAACTGATAATTCGAAGTAATTAGTTTGACAGGTATTTTGAACAAACTCTGTGGTAAGAAAACTCCTCATTATGTAAACAGTTTTGTTAATTTTATGTCCTCATTTGAACAGTTGAGTTATCCTGCATAAAACAAATGTAAATACTCGATTTACAAATATGAAAATCTCACCGTTGTCACATATGCGTCGAATTTACCCACCGATGTGCAAACCCGCCCTTTGTTGAAATTATACACCGGAAACTTTTGTTTTTTGTTATACTTTTGTGAATATGTTATTAAAGTTGTCCTAAAACCTTTGTTTTGTTTGTTCACGGTTTCAACTAAGTATAACCAATAGCTAATGAATATTATCCTACCAATATAAACACGAAAATTTGTGAGGTTGTATTTACTCTTTCACGCACACCGATAGAATATTCAGAGAAGTATAGCATAGCGTTTATTCGCTCAAAGAGCAGCTCGCTCGACTGAGAAGTACCTTACAGACATACCATAACATTGTTGTTTTCCTGCGCGTGAGTAAGGTCGCCAGAGCTCATTGGGTAGGAGGGAAGGTTCGGTAAAGCGTTAGTGATGCATCGTTTGTTGCAAGCGAATGGCTACGGTAACCGCTTATCATGAGGTGGGCCGTATGCTTGTTTACGGACTTGGTCGTATAAAACATGTTCTGGAAGAACAATAGGTAATTTGAATAATGTATTTTTCCTTGCAACCTATCTTCTATATTTTTATATTACTGAGGTAGCATACGGTCTGGGTGACGGGTAAGCCGTTACCATCGCCTATATACGCTAGCATCACCAGAGTGTGACTCGTGCATTGTCGAACCTACAAATATATTGTTTGCCACCTTAGTGAAAAAAAAAAAACAACGGGTTGCACGGAGTGCCGGCAGAAGTAAAAACTTGAATATTAACGACGTGGATTTTTGATATTTTGGAATGGTTAGGGAATAATTTTGCACGAATTGCTTTAAGTATCAGTATAAAAGTGATTCAGTTAGTGTTAGTTAGTGAGTCAATTATGTGGTAAAATACAATATTCATTTATTGCGCTATCGTACATAAACATGACAATTTATATTACATTATAAATTTAACATTTCAGAACTGTTACAATTATTTTACATTAAAAAGTTTATCTCTCAGAACAATTGGACTGTTTTTCTAAAAACTTAAACCGACTTCAAAGTACACTAAGAAGTCATCAAATGATCTGACAATGGGACCAAACGGGAAGTGTGTCCCTTTCAAATAAAAAAAGAATTTTCCAAATCGGTTTATAAATAACGGAGTTATGAGGTAACA
This sequence comes from Polyploca ridens, assembly GCA_951394255.1. Lineage (NCBI taxonomy): Eukaryota > Metazoa > Arthropoda > Insecta > Lepidoptera > Drepanidae > Polyploca > Polyploca ridens. Next base: position 4,619,118 of record OX596248.1, read on the forward strand.
AACATAAAAAAAAATACAACCGAATTGAGAACCTCCTCCTTTTTTTTAAGTCGGTTAAAAATCAACTTCCATCCATAAACACACACGAACATTCGCGCAAGCGCCCTGCGCCGCCTAAACGAAACAGCAGGCGCAGGCATACATTTTCGCCGCACGCTAGAAAGAGAGGGGGATACGTCCTCTCCTACTCTCCCTCCGTCTTACGAATTTTCGATCAGGGTCACGTGACCTGACATTTTATACCCATCACAAAAAAGTATTCACTTCAAAAAGTGCACAACGCAGCTTTCACTTCACTTCACACATAATGATCTCTTCACACCTTCCTAGTTGAATTCTGTTCTATAATTCTTTATAACCTCCTACCAATATAAACGCGAAAGTTTGTGAGGATGTATGAATGTTTGTTACTCTTTCACGTAAAAACTACTGAACGGATTTGGATAAAATTTTGCACTCAAATAGTATGTTCTGATTTAACACATGGGATACTTTATATCCCGCGAAAACAATATATGCCTCAGGAACGCGGGTGAAACCGCGGAACGGAAGCTAGTCCATACAAATTTCATAAATGCGAAAGTAACTGACTCTCTTTTACCTTTTCACGTCTAAACCGCTGAGCCGATCGCGACAAAATTTGGGACGTAGATAGCCTATGGTATGGAGAAGAACATACTTTTTATTCCAAGATCGCGAGTGAGAGCTAGAAATTTTACTAAAAATAAAGATGACTCCAATATTTATTTTCCAAATAATAGGATTAACTAAGGCGTTACAAATTATACCAACTATATTCTACGGTTAAATATTTTATAACTGTTAGATAAACAAACGGGCATTATGATTACCACGTTGTAAGTAGAACCAGATTGATTAACGTTTCATTTTCTATGTAATCAATCACTCTACTCTTTGATATATTTACCGTAGTGGTATTTAGCACAGATGATTTATTTGCGCTCAAATCTTATTTAATTAGGAAAACATTCTTCTTATAAGTAAAATTAAACCATACCTACTTAGGATTTTTTTTGGCTCTCAATTGTAGCGTGTCGGAACACATACTGCCTTATCAGGGCTAAATTGAATAAATACTTATTTATTGTGATTTTATCGTTTTGTCTTATTCATCATCATCATTAGTCTATAATGGTGCCGATTCTGTTGTAAATCGCACTAAACTAATTTTAGTCACATCTCATCTCTTTCTCACGAACATTATTGAAAAAGGATAGAAGATATTTTAAGTTGTCAAATTAATCTTTGCCGTCTTATTTTGCGTGTATTTAGGCGTAACCGCGATAGATGGCGACTAAATTTATATTGAAAACAAGCATTGGACTAATTTGACAGGACTAAATTTCTTACATCCTTTTCTTATGTTCTTTGTTAGAAAGAGACATAGTGAGATTAAAATTAGTTTAGTTGTGAACAACAGAATCAGGGCCAATGTCCCACTACTGAGCACACGTCTCCTTTTACAAATGAGGGTGAAAGGGAATGACCAAAGCCAAGTAGGCCTCCACCAACGGCTTTACGTGCCTTCCGAAGTACGGAAAACGCTCGAGTTAAAATACCACTAGGCAGCCACCCATCCAGGTACCGGCCTCACCAGTGGAAGCTTAACTTTGCCGATCGATTCAGGACGGCTAATTACTGTTACATTTACAAGAATTAACTAAAATTTACCTAAATTTCTTTTATCGTTTAATTTCTATGATGTTTTGGAAAACCAAACAGATTCACTGGAAAACAATATCGGTAAACCTAACTGAAATATCAATACCATACTTACTGATTTGATTTCATACCCCTATGTGAGTTTTAGTAGTCTACTAACACAATATCGTCATAATGGCTCCATAATAGCTTTCAGATGCTTTTCCACTGAAACTACAATCGTGCTACAATGATCTTTTAGTTGTCAGTGTTGACAGTTTTTGTACTAAAATTCTTTTCGTTAATTATGAGACCATTATGGATTAGTAGACTGCGCACATCGCCTCAATGATAATTGTCATTATCAATTATAATTGGAATTGAATAGTATCATGTCAGTATGCCATTTTAGCAGACTTGGCCAACAGTTGGTGTGAAAAATAATAAAACTATTCTATACACTAGAAATCGTTCAGAAATAAGTCGGTATGTGTCGTATTGCCACCCATCGTTACGTGACGGGTCGATGGGTCATATCGTCATATCATTATACAGGTCGTTGTTTTGGTCAGCAACGAGCGACTCAGGGTCGATAATACAAATGATACTGGTGCTAAAAAAATATAAAAAAAATACATTATTTTTTATAATAAAAAAAATATTTTTTTTGAAAATCATGTAATAAGCTAAAGTGTAGACATAATACTCAACGGGAGTACGAGGGAGTAAAGGGGTGGGGCGATGGCGGCTTGCGCCTAGCTCTAGTCTGTGCACGTGTCTAGTAACCATACTTTGCGGTAATTTTATTTGAAATTGAATAAGGTATTTGTCAACATATTTACAGTATTTAATGGATTTTTTTGGGGAATATACAGCGTGTAAGTGGAGCGTGGATACCATGGGTCCTGGGACCTGGTCCTGGGACATGATTCTGGACCCACCCATGTTGGAATTTTTCGTCGGTTTTTCCCAAGTTTTTTAATTATTATTTTTTGAGTTTTTTTTTTACATTAGACTGTTCATAATCGTTATTCTTACCTAACCCAAAGAGATTTAAAATAAATAAGTTATTAATTCATTACTTTCACTAAAAGTAGCAATGTAAATAAAACTAGAAACGGTGTCTTATGGCGATATTCGCCTGCAGTCAGCGACATACTACGTAGGCACAACGTTATCGCGCGTTTAAATCGCGGTGTTCACAATACATTGCGCGCTTGAAAATGACAATTTCTATAACCGATCATTAGCGAGGTGAATGACTTTCACAATTTGATTAGTGGCATTAGGTGTAGCCTTTTCGCGAAGTTTGCGTTACCATGCGAAATACACCCTGAATATTTTGTACTACCGCTCCTGGGTCGCTTGTCGCCGACCAAAACAACAGCCTGTATAGTCCATTCACCATCTACTTTTATTGACACTTAATCGGAAAAGTTCGATTCATATTGGTTTTGCTTCGTCCATCACGTCAACCACAAGATAGTTAGGAGTCAAATTCAAATTCAAATTCAAAAAGCATTTATTCAATTTAGGCCCTGATAAGGCACTTGTGAACGTTAACAAATGGCTCTACACCGGTTCCAAATATAACTTGAACTGAGAAGACTCCGGCAAGAAGTCTAGTTTTATAGTTCGAGTTTAGTATTGGCATGCTCAATATAAGCAACGTGTCACAACACAACGACAGCGTCACATGCCCCAAACATAATGTTGTAGTGCAAATGTGAATTGCGTTATCCTAATTTATTTTTATTGAGAAGTTATCATATCTCTGGCCATCGTCGGGGAGTCCATCCTCACACATTGAAATCAGAACGGTTTCGTACTGTGCGGTATCAGAGGAGCTTCCTTCCGCGGACGCTCAGACTGTGGAATGAGCTCCCCGCCGTGGTTTTCCCAATACCTAGAGTACAGCATGGGGTTCTTCAAAAAGGGTGTGAAAAGATTTCTGCAGGGTCGGCAAAGCGCGAGTGATACCCCTGGTGTTGCAAGCGTCCATAGGCTACGGTAACCACTTACCATCAGGTGTGCTGTTAGCTTGTTTCCAACATTAGTTCGTATAAAAAAAAATATAATGATTTGAAATTAGATTTTTTAATGGTTTGAATATTATTCCTGGTATATTTTGATTAAAATAATGCTACTGGAAATCGTACCTACTGTACACTTTTAAAATATTATTTTAGTTACCCCAATCCCTAAACCATTGTAATCAGATACTGAAGATAGTCAACTGATAGTGACTACTTAGGTCCAACCACAGGGTCCAACATATATTACTAATTTATGTATTTATTTTAAGAGAGGTAGACTCCACCTTACAGAATACTGCAGCCATATAACTTTATGTATAGTTCTTGTGCGTGAGTAACGTCGCCACTCGCCAATGCTCATTGGAGAAGGGGCGAAGGTCGGTAACGCGTGAGTGATGCCTCGTGTGTTTCAAGCGTCCATATGACTACGGTAACCGCTTACCATCAGGCGGGCCGTACCGTTGATTACCAACTTTGTCGTATATTTTTTTTTTTATTTATTCTAGGTTACACCTTCTTTAGTGTTCCCTATTCATACTACAATATATCCTTAATATTAGGCTAATAAGTAATTTAAATTTAACATAAACTTATATATTGACTATTTCTAAGAATGTGTCCATTAACACTTTTCTTATTGTCTCTATTAAGGGGAAGACACTTTGTTCTTGTGTTCTTTATAATAGCACTTGGACTACGTTACACTATTATAACTATCACTACACTAACTCAAAAGGTTTAGTTCTTTTGACTCGTCTCACTATGTCTGTATGATCGAGGAGCTGGATTGCCTCAACGTTCACATGATGATGAAGCCGGTTGTGGAGAGCTTCTGCATATTCTTTTGTCGTAATAAAAAAAATAAAAAAATATTTTTTATAGTACGATGGAATGGAAATGACAGTATACCAATAAATAACATTACAATATAAATTATTGAGTACACTGTACTTATTCAGTTCCCTAAAACATTTCATTAATTATTCGAAACATAACCTTAAAGGCTTAAAGGTTCGCTACAGGTAATTAATGTATTCATATTTAAGTCTCTGGCTTAATCAAAGCCAATTAAGTTGATGAATTTGGATTTGTAATTCAAAGTATCGCGAAATCAGTCTTGACTCAAACATCAAAGACTTATTTTGACGAGGTCTTGTAATATTATTTAAATGAAATATTTATGAATCTATTTTATAACCTACAGTGTTACAAACAATTTTACCAATACATTATTTTACAAGTTTTTTAATGACTTGCAACGTAAGTCTGTATGTATATATGTACCTATGTATGTATGTTCGGGTCAAATCTTGCAATTCGAATTTCACCCACTTCCAGTGGTCAGTAAAACCACGTAAAACTTATTTAAATTAACCTGGTGGTACCTTTTTTTTTTTTCCGTGGGGAAATCCTCATAGGATACCCTACCGCCCCGGGGGTAGCGGCCAGGTTATGCCGGACTTTTACCGGCTAAAACCCCACGGTGGTCGCCATTTGCGCTGTAGAGAGGGGGGCGGGCTCTCGTGTTGAACGCGTACCTGCTCACCCCTCCAAGCGCGACGCTTTGATAACTCGTCCCGGGGGAAGTCTGACACCTCCCCCCAGCACCCTCGCTGTGCTATCGCACGATGAGTCGTGACCACATCGACTCATCGTCCTCCTTAGGGTCGCTTCTGGGCGCACAGAGCCCCCGCTCTGATTGCCCACGACCGCAAAGGCCCCAAAGGCCCTGGTGGTACCCTACTAAGTAGTACAGAATTAGGTAGGTACGTACTGAAGCGATATTTCCTCAAAGATGGGTGGAGCATTGTGGAGGTTTTTTTTAGATTACAAAAGTTAGAAATTATACATGATGTTATAAAATATGGAAACTATACACACCGGCACAATTAGCGGAACAGAAAAAAAAGTGAGACTATGAGATAATAACGCATATATTTGACGAAAATGTAATTAGACACAAAATAACAAATTGATTAACATCTTTTAACAACGACTTTGAAAAGTCTTCGTTATTTTTTATTGAAAAATAAAGAAATTTGAAATAAGTGAAATTTTTAGATGATTATGAACCATCACAAAAAATAAAAAAAGTAAGCATTAAATGATTTAACAATAAAATTAAAGCAAAATTAATAACGAGTGTTTCCCCCTCATGCTCTGATTACGGTTTCCATTCGTCTGGGAATGCTACAGATTGTGTTATCGATGATTTCTTGAGGCAACCGCTCCCACTCCTCAAGTAATGCGTTTCCAAGTTCATTCAGATTGTTGGGGGGTGGCATTCTGGATTTAACCCTTCTTTTTAGCAAGTCCCAGACATGCTCTATCGGATTCATATCGGGGGAATTTGCTGGCCACTGCATCACCGGTATACCTACGTGGCTCAGATATGCCTGTACCGATTGTGCACTATGAGCACGAGCATTATCTTGCATTAGAATAAAGTCGTCACCAATAAATGGGGCAAATGGTACAACATGTTCTTCTAAAATGTCTCTGATGTATCGATCTGCTGTCATGGTCCCTCCTGTGACTATCACTAACTCCGTGCGAGCTCCCAAACATATCCCTCCCCAAACCATAATCGAGCCGCCACCATAAGCCACTGTGTGTTCAAAATTAGACTGTATGTGGCGTTCTCCTTTGCGTCTCCATATTCGCTGTCTCCCATCGATCTGTTTTAAAAGAACTCTGCACTCATCAGTAAAGAGAACCTGCTGTCATTCGTTCAAATCCCAATGACGATGTTCTCGCGCATAGCTTAATCGGTTTACGCGGTGACGTCTCTCAAGTTTTGGGCCTTTGGCAGGTATATACGACCCTAAACCAACTTCCTCAAATCTCCTGCGAACTGTACGCTCACTTACTCGTACTCCTCGAACGTCTTCCAGTTCATTTCGAGCTTGTACAGCCGTTAATCGCGTATTCCTACGAACTCCAAGTTGTAAAAAACTGTCATCTCGCCTTGATGTACATCTTTTTCTACCTTGACCCCTCCTCCTCACAAGAGAATTAGACGATCTGTACCGCTGGATGCTGCGATGAATCGTTGATACTGGTCGACGAAGCCTTGAGGCAATCGATCTGTAGGTATGGCCATTTCTTCTCATTTCATCAGCCCTAATGATTTCCAGTGATGTTAAGTCAGGCATAATAAAGAGCTTTTAATAAACAAAATTGCCAATAGAATAACAAATTTATAAAAAACAATTAAGTGCAATTTTTCAAAAAAATTACAATTACGTAGTTATTACTCGAACAAGTTGACAAAACGTATTGTTCGGGAAAATAAAACAAATGAATGAGAAAAGTGTATGTTATCTAATTTTCTATATTCAAATTTGACAATAAATTAAAAAAATATCATAACTGGCCAGTTCCTCAAGTAAAAGATTTTAAAATCCTGCTTTTTTTGTGTTCCGCTAATTGTGCCGGTGTGTATATAAAGAATTGATCGAAAATTCTTTTCTTCGATTTAACATGATAAACATTAAATAAAACTTTTTTTTTTAAAGAGATGTAGAGCAGAGTTCCTTCAGAATACCGCAGCCAAATAACTTTATGTTGTGTTCCTGCGCGTGAGTAAGGTCGCTACAGCTCATTGGGGAGGGTGGAAAGGTCGAAAACGCGTGAGTGACGCCTCGCGTGTTGCAGGCGTCGATGTGGCTACGGTAACCACTTATCATCAGGCGGGCCGTATGCTATTGTTTACCGACTTCGATGAACTAAATACATACACATTTTTTTTGATTGAGCACGTTGCCAACTTTTTAATCAGAGTAGCTGTTTATGCTCCATGAGGACATTACCAGTTTTGTAAACATATCGATAAAATAATAAAAATCATAATAATCGCAATATAGACGAACCATTGAAATGCAACAGTGAATATTAATGCAGTGAACACGCAGTCAATATGTCAGTGTGCAGTTAGCTGTGAACATGTTATTGACCCTATAACTGGGTTCAGGAGACGCCATATTATTTCCGTACATGATATTATTTTGCAACCCCTACTTTGGCTTACCTTTTACTTATCAAAATAACGTAAAAAAAAAATTAGAATCATAAAAATATATCATAAATCCATAATACTTGAAATATTTTTTTTTAAAGTTTTTCGGAAACATAAGGTAAAACACAGCTTATTCTTTCTATTCCTTGATAAAATTAATCGTATATTATTACTAGTCATATCTAGTAAAAATAACACAATTTAATGGTATATAGATCAAATATCTTTTGGGTTAGTTCTAAGTAAATCTATGTTTTAGGGTTCCGAACCAAAATGGTAATAAGGTACTCTTATGGTGCCACTCCATCCTTCTGACATCGCTATATTTCAACCATTGATGTTATTGATTTGAAACTTGGAATTTTATAAATATTGTTGGCCCACACATATTGAAAATGAAAACTTCTAACAACACGCGTGTCATACGACGTTTTTCAACACACTTGCGAGGAAAAAACAGACTTGTATTTTACAATAAATGTCACTTTACGAGCGAGTGTGTTAAAAAGTTATTTGGCTGCGGTATTCTGTAGGGTACACTTCACTAGTCGAACTGCTTGTAGCGTATATGAACCAATAGTTATAGAAATGTTAGGTGGAAATGTAGATTAGGGATTAAAGGCTACATTTGCTTTGGTGCCAGGGGCCCAATTTTCACTGCCCTCGAACTAGCCTTCGAATCGAACTTACGGTTCGAGTCCTATTCGACTGTAAAATTTCGAGGGGCGGAGTCAATTCGAACGGTCCCGACCAATCAACGCTCTAGCTGACTGGTTTCCCTTCTAAATATGCCGGCCTTGAAATTGCCAGAATAACGGAACGTTCGTAAAAGTTAGAATTCGTGCTTTTTTCGATCGAGCGATCAGTTTCGATTGGGTGAGAATTGGGCCCCAGGTTAGATACGGTTAAAAATACTGCGCGTTCGATTTTCTAGCGTAACGTTGTGAGCTAAGCGAAAGAAAGAATTTTTACTATCTGTAACTAGCTGTTGAAGTAGCCTTAATTATCTACGTGATAAGTAGATATAATTTAAAAACATTTCCTATTTTACAAGTTTTATTTACTTTCACCCGTCCCGTTGTAATGGAATTTTGCAAGTTAAATTTGACACACTTCCCAGTGTCCGATTAATGCGATTAAACGATTATCATAAATCGTATAAATATTTTCAATGAAAACTCTGAACAGCTCCCGTTTTAATTCATATTTATCTTTAGTTTATTAATTACATTTTTAGTAGCTACCTTTGTGGGTGCTGTCGACAATATGCATAAAAGAATTTACCTTTATACATATATTCAAATTTTTAAAGAGAAACGAGTAGATTTTCTGGTGTCACACGAAATTATTACCGGGCACAAATCCAATTATTTTGGGTCTTGAATCAATTACGCGGATGGAAAATGTGGTCATTTGGTAAAGATGATTTTCGCTGTGGTCGCTGTGGACCAATATGCCCTGAAAATTCCTAAACTGAACCGTTAATGATGATATTATAGCGAAAAATCGATTTGTTTTTTTCATACTTAAGACATATATAGAATTTTCTTTCATAATCAAATAACACAAATTACACAAGTTCAAAATATTTTTACCGAAAATAATAAAAAGGCGATGATTGATAAAAGAGTTTCGACAGGTTTCTGTGAATGAATGTTTCGTTCCGATATTCGCCCAAGGCTTATTTAATTGTTTAAGCTACAATGGAAATAACAACCGTGCTGAAACGAATGCTTCCTGAAATTGAAAACATTAAATCGAACTCATTTATTAGATACCTACTCGATTTTAAACTGTAAAATATTGCATATTTATCGGGTAATTCAATCCTGATATCGACAAATTAATGTTGCATTGATAGTGATTTTCATTTTCCTGAAAAAAGTAAAGTAGGAAAAAAACGTGTTTTTAAAATAAGACGCAATATTCAGGTGACTGATATTTTTCCGACCACAAACGAAACGTGTAGGTATTATTATAACAATACCTGTTACAATAAAGCAAAATTTGACGGAAAGAGATGAATTTAGATTTAAAAACACAGGCACTCACCTAATATAAGATATAGATGAGAGAGAGAAGAGGTAGAGCATAGCGATTTTTCGCTCAAAGAGCATATGGAGGTGCAAGGTCGCTACAAGCAGTTCGACTAGTGAAGTGTACCCTACAGAATACCGCAGCCAAATAACTTTTTAACACACTCGCTCGTAAAGTGATATTTATTGTAAAATACAAGTCTGTTTTTTTCCTCGCAAGTGTGTTGAAAAACGTCGTATGACACGCGTGTTGTTAGAAGTTTTCATTTTCAATATGTGTGGGCCAACAATATTTATAAAATTCCAAGTTTCAAATCAATAGCATCAATGGTTGAAATATAGCGATGACAGAAGGACACCATAAGACCACCTTAAGGCACCATAAGAGTACCTTTTTACCATTTTGGTTCGGAACCCTAAAACATAGATTTATCATGTTTTGTTTTGTGTTAGCAACCGTAGCTAATATTCTCATGTATGTTAGCATCAAATGGAAAATAATAAATCCTTTAACAAAAAAAAACAACTCTGATATACCTCCAAAATCACTTATATCTACATTATACGAATCGGGAATAAGCCGTATGTGCGGCATAAAGAAAGCATTATGATAATTGCTCCGTCAGGTTGGCTTGTTTCTCTCTTGTCGTATCGCGTTTTGATGACGTTCAATATTTTTGTAATGGATTTACTGAATCGGGTTTACATTTATAGCTGTTTTAGGATTCTGAACCAAAAAGGTAAAAGCACTGAATTTTTTAATAGAGATTTTGCTTACCCAATTTATTTCCAATAATTTGACTTATAATGAAAAATTTCTAAAATAATATTTTCCCCATCGAACTCGCACATCCAAAAATCAGAAATAATTACAGTAAATCTAGACACGTGGTATAGCGTGTCAAGCCAAGTTCAATAGATATTACATATACAAACATGAATTTCATAGAATGAATCAAAACAGACAAAGAATAAGGCATAAGTGTTTTTAATTAGTATGGAGTGATCAACTCGTGACGTCACGATCCATATTACCATATTAATTTGTATGAGGCGAGGTATGCATAATATATCTTATATTTGCCACAAAAAAGTGCATATTCACTATTTATCTTTAAAACAATAAGAAGTAATAGTAGTAGAATAGAAATCTGCATTGTCCCAGAGTTCTATTGGCAACTTTTCAACCCGGGTAAAACCGCGAGAGACTAGTTTTAGCATTTAATAACTGCAGGAAAAATTGTGCTTTCGTTTTAATACAATATTTCAAATAATTTAATAAAACTCGGAGACTTTTGAATGTGCTTCAGGTATATAAGTTCTTTACCCTACAAATACAATTTTATTTTGAGTGACGTTCGCTCGTCTTCAAAATCCTTCATTTCAAAATGTCGCAAGTAACGAAAACATTGGGGGGACAAAACAAAGAGCCTTATACGGAGGTAATGGGAGGTAATGGATTTTCCCGAATACTCACCGAGTGTCAGATAAGCTGAACTAAACATTTTAAATGTAGTATTATACAAGAAGAAATAGATAAATAGTAATGTATATAGGTATAATTAAGGTAGGGTTGTATTTTCTGTCTTTATTAACATCTATTTTAAATAACACGGTTATTAAAAATATTTAGAAGTATGCAGGATGCTGCACAGTATTCATAATAAAATAAACTTTATCAATTCTATACGAAACTCTTCTCGCTGTTAATTTAAATTGGATATGGGAACTTCATGAAGGCGTCAACTAAAACCCCGTCCAGAAGGGGCGATTTGGCCCGACTCTCTCGCGCGTATTACGAGTCAAATGGGGGAAGTGCACGCGATTTACGCGCGATGCTTGTAGACGCAATGTATTGGTGACTAGTCCTAGCCAACACGCGTAATGCATTCGCGCGAGTGAATCGCGGCGATTTCGCCCCTTCTGGACAGGCACTATGACTTACAGCAGCGCTTATACTCTATCGGTACTCTATCGCTGATGTGTGACGTATCCACCACAACTCATGGCTTACATATTGACAGAACCTTTAAATTAAATTCCATTTTGCTATCAATCAAAATCTAAAATCGGGTAATCAATGTATGTATTAAAATATTTACCGTTCTAACGTTTAATTTTTTTTTTAAATAGTAAACTATTAATTTACCTACCTAACCTACCCAAATACTAACATACATTTTTGTTTTTTTTTTCATCTCAATCACGAGTAAACAAATCATTAATTAACCGCAATTTTTCAAATCCATCAACGCCTTGGATGATAAACCACCGCCAGCTTATCACTCGATATCATCATTACGGCTTGTTGGAAGCCTAACGCACCCAGATAACGCATAAATAATCCTCGTGTCGCGTCTGCGGAAGTAATTTCCAGCGCCAAAGTGATTTGGAAGAAGGGAAATCGGAAGAAGACGTGCAAAAATGAATAATGTTACCTTTCTCGAGGTTTTCTTATAATATTGAATAAATAGGCTTTTGACAAAGTCACAGTTGATGTTACTCAAGGCCGATAACTTAATTAAGTCAAGTTTCAAACATTTTTGCAATAAAAGTTTGTTATATTATAAGCCTTGCGTTTGGCCAATGACCAGCAAATAAAGGAAGATGGAGAAATACTACCAGTAGTCTTTTCCTTGTACTCAGTTTGTTCAAATGTCACAATTCACCCAAATAATGACGTTCATTTTGTTTTTGAAATCTGTTCCGCAAATCCCCATACACTCTGATTGGCTAAAACCCGGTTCCTATAAATAAAAACGAATCGTTTTGCTTACCAATGGTAGGTTTTTTCGTAAGCTAATTTTACTTTCATATGAGAAGGTCTGCTATGCAAAGCTTTGAGGTCTTTACTTCATTATTAGTATAGATATATGAGTCTTCATTTAAACCGATAACGGTCCGTAAATTATAGGAATCGGCCATAAGTCAACGACACATGCGCTCTCATTAGCTAAGTCTAGGACACACTAAATATTTAGATGCATTGATTGGTGTCGTTAATCAGTGCAAAAACACTTACTAGATTAAGATTGCTCGCTATTACTACTCTATAGGGAGATTTCCTCGATGTTATACAGATTATCGGAAATTATAAAGACAATTGTATGCAAAAACATAAAAAAATATATAAAATAAAGATCAAGCAAAAGGTTTTCTCGTGTAAACTTGGAAACGTTTTATGGGATTAAAGTTATATATAAAACGTTCCGAGGCATTATTTGCTCATAAATTTATTAGAAAGAATATCGAATATGTTCTCATTTTACTGAAAAGATTATAGCAATACGCTGTTATTTAGAATACCTATAGATAGGTCCTAAGAACAAAAGAAATTAATTATTTTATATTATTTGACTAATTTTCGCCTTGCAGTGTCACTTCATTTCCCGGGATAAAGATAGCCTATGTTACTTTCCTACTATCTGCTGCTTGTTTGCTACGGAAAGAAAGACAAAACACTGATACTATAATTTACTATTTTAGTGTTTATTTATACCACTAATGTGGCAAACAAGCATACGGCCCGCTTGATGGTAAGCGGTTACCGTAGCCTATGGACACTTGCAACACCAGGGGTACTCCAGGAGTTTCTTATTTAAATGGGACTAAATTATCACACATCCGAAAAAAATACGACCATAATAAAGTCTCAAGTAAAATAACATCCAAATATTTAATAACTTTCAAATATTTAATAACTTTCATAAATCTAGGATTTTAATTATAATAATTATAATTTGTATCGTGGAAATAAGAAATGTATTTTTTACGATTTGTTTTTGTCTCCACGTTTGACATGGAAAATTAAAGCGCGTCGCACTATGGTTATCTAAGACTGGTAGAACTACCCAATACAGTAGCGATGAGATTTTCTTGCCGGAGTCTTCTGAACCGGTGGTAAATTCAACTGTATGTACCAATATAACGTTCATAAGTGCCTTAATAGGGCCTAAATTGAAAAAAAAAAACCTTTTAAACAAACTATATTACACGAACATCTGGAACACGTATTTAATATAACCACGCCTAAAAAAATACTTGGGTAACCAATACTTTGGTTAGGTTTTAGGGAAGAAAAAGTTTTAATTAAAACTAGCTTCAAAAAGTCATGACATAATCTTGAAACCATAAAACAGTTCCGTTCGAAGCTTGAAGTAGTACAAAACGTTAACGCTACTGGATCAGTTTGTAATTTAATGGAATAAAGCTTTATTTGTTTCCCCAATACAAATAATCCAACCCGAAAAATAGTTTATTCATACAACTTGCTCAAAAAAGTGACATTCTATGCCACAAAAAGCGAACATAACAATAGTCATTTTTAACCTGTTAAAAACAGGGAAAGAAAATTGTACTGAATTTCATTCATCCTCTAGGGGGAGAATGTGATTTAAATTTGGAATACTTACCGAAATTTATACTGAACTACATCTGTGTTTACACCATTGAGTTTGTTTAATAAGCATTATACATCTTTTTGAAAAAGGAATACGCAAATCAACTCATCAACAATAAATGTACCGAACAAAAATGTAACTCTCTCTATAAATAATTGGACCAATGTTTCGAATGTTAACTTTTACTTTTAATTGTCATTATTTTTAATAAATGCTTATCTCATATTATTATTGTGTTAATTTTTTCGCAAATGGTACGAAAAGTAGAGTATTTTCCTCGGTGATAAAGCTGTCTTAGTCTTAGGTGAACTTAAATCCCTCGCTAAACTCAGGATTCGTCTTAAATCCCTCGCTTCGCTCGTGATTTAAGTTTTTAACACCCTCGCTACGCTCGAGAGTAAACCTCGAGTCCTTCGTTACGCTCGCGATTTAAATCGTCACCAGCGACAGAAGACACTGCGTTATCCCCTTGGTTAATAATCTACTATTTTTGTCTTGGTAATATTCGATATAACAAAACTTATGAAAAAGAACCGCGTAGAAAGTTACAGAACATCAATTTACGTGTTTCAGACGGTAGAAGTCTAATACTCAAAGGAATGGAACCGTTTTAAAAGTTTGTATTTTTTGTCAAATCAGGACCAAGTTTTTCCCGTCGGCTTCATTGGTTTTTTATTTGATATTTTTAATAACTTAGCCCGCCACAGATATTAGCATTTCAGAAGTAATTTTTATTTAAACTAGGTTTCAACTTTAAAGGTATTTGTAGAATTGTTGAATTTATTTTTGCCTTATTGTACATTTCCAACGCAGCTGCACGATGTTAAAACCTAATAAAATAACAAAACGATAATCAATCAATTATTATTACTCACTTGCGCACACTCACTCAATCCATCAATATCAATCCATTAAAATCCTCGAAAATCACGGACTATAGAAAAATACACACCAGAAACTACTCACACTGAATTAGAGTCACTACTGGCAACTAAACACCCAAAAAAAAAAACACCTGATCTCACATATTTTTTAAAATTTCGCGGGTTGACGAAGCACAAATCTGCCCGTCAGGCGTCCTTACGTACATAAATCGCGTCGCTCACTGGAGTTGAGTTCCCGGAGCACGCGCGCAGTTTTCACCCAATACGAGGCTCTTCACAGTGATGTAAAAGTAAGTACTAAGCGTGCCTCAACTGTTGCTTTTGCACTTGAGGATTTGAATAAAGACTCCTTTTTGGTGCGGAAATAAGAAAAAAAAGTTTGAATAATTTTCTTCGGGCTGATGACTTTTAGTCAGGTGTTTTATGGACTTTTTGGCGGGCTTTTCAACAGGGCGGTCTAAAAATTTTCCTCATTTCCAATTTATTTATTGTTTGTATTTATTTGTGTATATTAGTAGTAGTAATTATCGTAGCTGCTCTTATAGGTAAGTTTTAACATTTTTATTCTATTATTATTGTTAAGTCTTAAAAATATGGACGTGGTTTCGGAGCCCGAAGAGCCACCCGACCCCTTAATCACACTATTAAACGCGGCTAACAAAACTGATGATGTGCCTTTTGAAATTATATGTCGTAATAATAAAAAAGGTAAAAATAAAATTTCAAGGAATACAATATGTAAAACAAAAGAAAAATCGTTTCCCATGCGGCCCTTCCACCATGCCATATCCTTCACAGGAAATCTAAATAAAGATTTAGTTATGGTTAAAACTATTACTAACAAAGATTCATGCGACACTTCTAAATCTCAAACGGGAAACATTACAAATAAAGTAGAGTCTCAAACGGAATATATTATAAACAAAGTAGAGAAAACGTTCAGAACTCTTTATTTGGACACTGACCCTGGTCCTTACATTGTTCATGTGGAACTTATATCCCCTGATTTGAATTCTGGCTCTACCTTACATACTATTAAATTTGGACATTTTTTATATAAGAATAAGTTAGGAAATGTTTTGGAAGATGGAATTAAAAGAATTGGTAGAAACAGAGTGTCTGTCCAATTTAAAACTTGCACAGATGCAAATATTTTCCTAAATAATGATTTACTAAAAAGTACATATAAAACCTTTATTCCTAATTTCAACATTTGTAAAATGGGCATTGTCAGAGGGATTCCAACAGATTGGTCTCATGATGATATTGTCCAAAATGTCAAAGTCCCCAAAGGAATTGGAGAAATAGTTCGCACACGCAGATTGAGCAGAAAACAAGTCAATCCTACAGGAGTGACATGGATTCCTACTCAAACCGTTGTTTTAACTTTTGATGGTCAGGCTCTCCCTACACGTGTATTCTCCTATTTTTCATCTCTTCCGGTGGAACAGTATGTGTATCCAACAATACAGTGTTTTCATTGTTGTCGTTTTGGGCATACCAGAGCTCAATGTAGAAGCAAACCACGTTGTTTTAAATGCGGCTGCGACCATGATGGTGCTTCATGCGTTTTGGATAATTTTAAATGTATCTTCTGCACCGGAAATCATCAGGCAACGGACAAAAATTGCACTGAATACAACAGACAAACAAACATAAAAAAATATATGACTGATCATTCAGTTTCTTATCAAGAAGCTTCCTCTCATTTTCCTATTGTTAAAAAATCTTATGCTGAAATTATCTCCACTCCTCAACAAGACTTAGTTTATGATTCTTCTACTACATGTACTTTGAATTATCCAAGAACCAATATATCCAATAATAATACCTCGCATAAAAAGACTGTTTTCCTTAAGCAAAAAACTCACTCCCCTTTGCATAAGGGTTATGATAAAAAAGCTCACAATGATTTGATCAGTAAATATTCTATACCTTCCCCAAAGAATGGCTGTGGAATTTCTTCTGAAACCATTATAAACAATAATAATGAGACTTCTGATTTAAATAATCTCTTAGCATCATTAATAAACATTATTACCAATTCTTCCATACCGGACTCCGTTGCAGTAGTACTTATTAATAATATGTCTTTGACTATATTTGACTTAATTAAAAATGGATCACATCCTTCAGTGGAATTGTAGAAGTATACTTTCTAAATTAACCGAATTAATATCATTAGTTAATCAATTTAATCCATTTATTATAGCTATTTCTGAAACCTGGTTGAGGCCAGGATCTCACTTTCGGTTTCCTGGTTTCACAGTTATCAGAGATGATCGAGATGATGGATGGGGAGGGGCTGCCCTTCTCATAAAAAAAAGAACTGTTTTCACTGCTCTGCCTCTTCCTCAATTTGACAATTCTTTCCTTAGTGCTGTAGCTGCACGCGTAGGTGGGGTATCATATGTTTCTATATATATTGCCAATAAAAATATATCAGTAATTCCAATATTAAAAAATATATTGGAATGTTTGCCATCTCCAGTTGTTATATTAGGCGATTTTAATGCCCATCATTGTTTGTGGGGTGCTCCGAATAACGATAGACTGGGTACAAATATAGTTAATTTAATAGACGACTTTGATCTATGCATTTTAAATGATGGTTCACCGACCCGTTTTGTTACCTTTGGCCAAAATCAAAGTTATGTAGATATTACTTTATGTTCTTCAATTCTTTTCTCTCTCTTTACATGGAAGTGCTTATCTGTTACACATGGTAGTGATCACTATCCTATTCTTATAACATTGCCCAGTACCGGGAGTGTAGTCCAACCATTGCCACCTTTACTTAAATATAAGCTATCTGATTGTGATTGGGAGTCTTTCAGTGCTACTTTAGAAGAAAAGATAACTTCACTCCCCGATGTAAATTTAGAAAACTCGATGGATTCGTATGATAATTTCATTTCTTGCATGCTGACATCAGCTGATCTTTGTTTTCCTCGGAAAAATGTTGCCAGTGGTAAGTTATCTTCACCCCCGTGGTGGGATAAAGGTTGCACTGAAGCTGTGAAAAAAAGAAATGATGTAGAAAAATTATGTAAGAATAATCTCAATCTTCAGTCCTTCCTGCAGTATAAAAATACTACCGCTGCAACTAAAAGACTGTTGCGGAAAAAGAAGAAAGAGGGCTGGCAACGTTTCTGCTCTTCCCTTTCCCCTGATTCCCCGCCTTCTTTGATTTGGAGTAATATAAAGCGTTTTCGATCGTCTCTCAGTAATACTCCTACAACATCTTTTTCTCTGGAGTGGGTAGAACCATTTATTAATCAGTTAGCTCCAGATACTGTCCCAAATAGTAATCAAATGCCATTCATTTATTCTTCAAATGTTTCATGTAATAGCAATTTGAGTGATCCATTTAGTCTACAGGAATTAAAGTTTGTTTTAGGTCGTGTATCTGACTCATCCCCAGGTATTGATGGTATTCCATATTCTTTTTTTGTGAATTCCAAATCAAATACGCTTTCATTTATTTTAAAAATCATTAATTTTGTAATTGATACTGGTCGCATTCCTACTTCATGGAAACATCAAATTATCATTCCGATTTTAAAGCCTCATAAAGATCCTTCTCTTCCGTCATCATATAGACCAGTGGCACTATCTTCAGTAGTATCAAAATTAGCTGAACATTTAATAAAAAATAGACTAGAATGGTTCTTAGAGCATCATAATATTTTACCCAATTCACAATTTGGCTTTAGAAAAGGGAAAAGTGTTACAGATAATCATAGCATATTTTCAACTGATATATTGTTATCTTTTAGCAAAAATGAGTCTGTTGTTGCAGCATTTTTAGATATTACAGCAGCTTATGACAATGTTGATTTAAGTATTTTAAAACAAAAGTTAGACTCTTTAAATGTTCCATGTAAATTTTCAAATTTTTTGTTTAATCTTTTTTCTGAAAGGTCGATTTCGGTTCGTTTTCCGGGTATAGATCTTAACCCTAGAGTTCTGTGGAAGGGCGTTCCTCAGGGTTCTGTGCTGAGTCCGTTGCTCTATGATGTTTACACATTGGATCTTGATAAGGAAATAGCTCCTCTTTGTTCTACTCTCCAATATGCCGATGATTTACTTGTATATTCATCTGAGAGTTCCATTGAGTTAGCTGCTTCTAAAGTACAAACATCTTTATCTAATCTTGCAGAATGGCTATCTCATCATAATTTATCCCTTTCCACTTCAAAGAGTGTTGTTGTTGTATTTACTAAAAAGAGATCCATTCCAGATATTAATATTAATATAAATAATTCATGTATTCCTGTCTCTAGTGAAATACTTTTTTTGGGAAGGAAATTCGATACTAAATTTAATGGTATTTCTCACATCAACTATATTGTAAGTAAATGTGAAAGACATATAAATATTTTAAGAGCGCTTGCTGGAGTTTGGTGGGGTGCTCATCCTCTTTCTTTAAAATTAGTCTATAATGCATTAATTAGAAGCCTTTTGGATTATGGGTCTTTTACGCTAATTCCAGCAAATAAACAGGCTTTATGTAAATTAGATGCTATGCAGTCCAAAAGCCTGCGAATTGTTATAGGTGCAATGAAAAGTACTTCTATTAGTGCTTTACAGGTAGAATGTGCTGAGCCCCCCCTCCATCTTAGGAGGCAATTTTTGTCTGACCGCTTCTTTTATAAGTCACTACAATTCAGGGGTCATCAACTACTTCCGAAAATTCAATCCCTTAATGATTTAATTGCTAACAATAGTAGTTTCTGGCGCAATAAAACAATTCCTTATTTGGTGCAAAGCTATAGAAATTTTCTGAGTTTAAATTGCGAGCATTTAAGTTTTCATTGTTTTCCTCTTTTTTATTATGATTATCAGGTCCTTACATTTTGCCCTGATGTAAAACTTTCAATTGGTATTGATAAGGATACATCAGATGCAAACTCGAAACTAAACAATTATATTAATAATAACGCTCCAAACGCAGAGGTGTTCTTCACTGACGCCTCAAAAACTCCAACGGAGTATTCGGATAATGCTAATTCAACAAATGCTGGAGCAGCATTTTTACAAAAATCGTCCGGTTTTTTTAAGCTTTTTAAATATTCATCACTATTTTCAAATTTCTCCGGTGAATTTATGGCAATCTTAGAATGCGTTAACTTTATAATTTTTAACAAATTTCCCAATTCCTTAATATTTTCAGATTCTTTGAGTTGCCTACAATCTCTTTTATCCAATCCATTTAAAAGTAATAATATTTGCCCTATTACATACGAAATTAAAAGTAAATTAAAAGAATGTGCAGATTTAAATTTAAAAGTTATATTGGCATGGATTCCTGGTCATTCAGGAATTCATGGTAATGAAAATGTAGACAAACTAGCCAAACTTGCTGTAGTTAAGGGTCGGTTTGATAATAAAGTGTACTGCCAAGATTTGCTTAGTTTACCAAAACAAAATTTAATTAAAGCATGGAATGAGAACTGGGCAGGGCAAAGCAAGGGAAGATTCTTCGCTCGCTTTCAACCTGAGGTGTCCCTGATTCCTTGGTTCTCCAAACTTAAACTTAACAAGAAACTGTCATCAACAATTGCTCGTTTGAGGTTTGGTCATTGTTCATGTCCTCAACACTTACACAAATTAAGAATATTAGATTCTTCTTTGTGCGAATGTGGTCTGGAGGAAGGTAATATTCCACACTTATTGTTTCAGTGTCCTTTGTACCATTCCCTTCCCTTGTACAACATTTTGATCAATTATAAGGCTCCTCTTCCTTGCGACCTATCATCTATTTTATCACTAAATAATAAGTTGTATATAAAGTCGCTAGTCAAATTCCTAAAGTTCCATGATATATCCTTGTAGTCAGTTTCTTCCTATTACTTATATTTATATATTGCCCTTACTGTTCCAATACGGCCTAGTCATTATCCTCAATACTCCATACCTACATATCCCACTTGACACTGGCAGTAGTAATCCTTGGTCAAGACTCAAGATCGAGAAGGCCTTTGAAGAGGATTGGGTTGCCATACCTAAAAATAAGAAGAAGAAGAAGACTTTTAGTCAGGCTTTCAGTCGATTTCTTTTTGAGAACGGTTGGCTTTATTTTGAAATAGTTTTTTTTTTATACCTGGTATGGATCTAGTATGGGTAATGCTACAGACAGACCACAGTACACATGTAGGTACTTCCCCAAGTAGCAAAATTTGGTCCTTTAAGTGTCCTAGGAGCATGTATTTTTTGTCCTATAGAACTCTTGAAAACGCTTATAAAGCTGGATTTGGGCGCAGGTTATAAGATTATTACGCCCTTTAGTCGTTTTGTAACAGTCCGGTAAAGTGCAATACAATTTTATAACTATCTTATTAGGTGCAGTTACAAGATAACATGTCCTATAAAGATCCGGTAAACGCCCTGAATACGCGCGATTAGTCCTCTATAGATCTGGAGAGCGCCGCTACTGGTGTAATTAATCCAACAGTGATCAGCGTGATGCTATTACTGGAGCATTCACTTTGCATTCTTATTGTTACGGTGCCATTCTAGTGTTTCGACAAAAAATATAATATTTTCAAAGGATAGTAAGCAGATCACGAAGCATAACATACGTAACTTTTGTCTTTTGACTGTTGTATAAAGAAGGCCTACTCATCTTGCGAAAATAATTTTATTGATAAAGTGTTCGATGATAATAAACATATCTTCATGCCCCTTCACAACTAAACATATTTATTATATCTTCGATATATTTTTATTCGATAATATTAACAAATACTGAGACCGCCATATAGGATCGGATCATGTCCGATTGCTGCATTTATCAAAACCTTTATAATACTATTTAGTCAAATTTAACTACTACAGGACATACCTACTTTGCCACCATATTGGTTTTAGGGTTCTTTTTAACAAAATGGCCGATTACTCTAGTAATAGCAAATATAGGACACATATAAGTAGAAACTTACATATAAAAATCGCTGGGCATGCTAGTTTGGTGCTAATAATCTATTTGAAGTCACGACTAAGACAAATCAATCCTATAATACCTTTACCTATAGCAGCTACACCGAGGACATTTATAGAAACTCATGTCTTATAGAATAATGAAACAAGACGCTAACAAGAGTAACTAATCTTATTAATTAAGCTTATAGTCAAAAGCCACACTTTGCTTATTAGTTTTATAGCATGCGCTTACAAGATTGTAATAATTACAAGTTCTAGTAACTATCTTATAACATTATCCTGTAAACGTTTATATCTTATGTAATAGGATCTAAAGTACTTGTAGTGCAAATCGTCGTATAAGATGTTGTTGTGAGAACAGTGATCTTACTCAAAGCGTCTATTAGACTCTTAAAAGATGTTAAGTCTTATAGGTCGATTGCTGTAGGACTATTTTGCTACTTGGTCCATATATTACTATTTGATTGTGCCTTTCCAGAACAAACTTCCCAATCGAGACATAAATATAACTTGGCAAGATTTCCAACTACATACATACAATTTTTATAATCTTTTAGCGAGGCTTTTTGTATTTCCATTGTCCCTAACTGGACAAAATAAATTTTCGTACCTCTCCCAATTTGCGCGTAACTGTCGTAAATTAGCAAAGGTATCCAGGTGGAGTTCCGACCCTAGTACCGAGTGTATTTCTCCGTAACCAACTTACTCCGTGATTTTCATGATTGACAATATTCAGCCAAAAATAACTACAAAATGCTTCAAAATTCAGGAAATCTGAAATAAAAATATCTTTACAAATTCAGGCACTTACACTGAAAAAAAATAAACTACAAGTGACTACAAAATTTTATTTAACAGTAACACAAAATTTGACGACCATTAACCTAAACAGAGTGACTTGCGAACTAAACTTACCAGTAACAAAACTAGTTTTTACCCGACTGACCCGGAAAGAGGGTTCAAAATCGTTTTATTTTTATTGTACACAGATTTTATTTTGTTTATTAGTTATAAATACATTTTAATCACGAAATCTATAAGAATAATCAAATGTGTAAGTTAATTTTATAGTCAGAGTTTAACTTATCGTAAGAGAAAGAAAAGCCCCGGAACTCTTATGAGTTTTACAAATGCAAAAAATATTGATTTCGGAAGTTAATTTTATAATCAGAGTTTAACTTATCGTAAGAGAAAGAAAAGCCCCGGAACGCTTATGATGAGTTTTATAAATGCAAAAAATATTGATTTCGGAAGTTAATTTTATAGTCAGAGTTTAACTTATCGTAAGAGAAAGAAAAGCCCCGGAACGCTTATGATGAGTTTTATAAATGAAAAAAATATTGATTTCGGAAGTTAATTTTATAGTCAGAGTTTAACTTATCGTAAGAGAAAGAAAAGCCCCGGAACGCTTATGATGAGTTTTATAAATGAAAAAAATATTGATTTCGGAAGTTAATTTTATAGTCAGAGTTTAACTTATCGTAAGAGAAAGAAAAGCCCCGAAACGCTTATGATGAGTTTTATAAATGCCAAAAAAATTATTTCGGATGTTTGTGTAAGCGACAGTAAAATTGACTCTAGCGAAAGTGTAAATTACGCAAAAGTTACGCTGACGCATGCTTTTCAATAAAACGGATTTAGAGTATTCGCACCTTATTTAATAAATATTAAAGTTATTCTAAAAATCTATATTGTTATATGTTATAGACAAACCACGGGAAAAACAGCTGCCAAAAGACAATGCTAAAAAAAAACAGGCCCGGCGCAAAAAAAAAAACAGCTAAAGAAACGCTATTTCAGAGCATTATTGTTCCTGTATCCACGGCAAAAGGACTTTGGGCAGCGGCGCCCTTGTTATGACTGTGCTGTATTACTTGCGTTGGGCCAGACACCAAGATTTTAATCATCCCAGACACAATTTCGAAGATGTAATCCTAGGCTTAGAAAACCAATAATCTAAAAGCCATACTGTAATGTATGTACTTAATAATAAAATAATTTGCATTTTGGAAAAAAAAAACATTTTATTTTTAACTAGCTGTCCCCCGCGGTTTCACCCGCGTTTCCTGGTTAAAAAGTAGCCTATGTCTTTCTCCATACCATAGGCTGTAGGCGATGGGAGAGAAATTAAAAAGCAAAATGTTAAACTTTGTATTTTATAAGTACAGAAAAATGCAGAAAAACAATAACTTGACAACTCAAACCTTTCAATTTTTTTTAGAACATTCGAATTTGAGCGGCAAAGAGGTTATGGTATTTACTTTATTTTGAATAAGTAGTTTTATTTTTATTAATAGGTCGCATCGCAGCGCAACTAAATATAATGAGGTTTTACTTATTTTTATAGCATGTAAATATTTGTGTTTTTAAGACAATTATTTTAATAAATTGATTTTATAATATTTCGGGTATTTATGCTTAGCACTACTATCTCTGTCGTCTACAATAGGCTATCTCTATGCCTCATAGCGATCAGTTCAGCGGGATTGGCGTGAATGCGTTACAAACAAACAATCACATTCACATTTATTTCAATTTTGGTGTAAATGTATACAGTGTAAATATAAACTTAATCGTCTTAGCAAGTAAAAAGTAAGTTTTGTACCCCTTTTTGTGCAAGTTCTGCCGCGTTCAGTTTCCTACTTTCTTTTTATACTGAAGTATATTTTTTCCTCGAGCATCTTACACCGAGGCACGATCGTGATTTGAATTCGAAATCAGATAAGAAATATTGGAAACCTGCTTTGAGGGTTCTGTACCATTAATAGAATTAGTACTTACAGATATTTTATTTTATTTTGATTTAAAAAAATGGAATAGAGTTTTCCTACTTTAAACTTAGCTGTTCTCAAAAAAATCTAATCACTCTTAAACAATTACCCCCTTACTCATAAAACGTTATTTAACTTATAAGCTGATTAAGTGGTCACCAAAATAATTTCAAATTGTTTGACAATGACAGCAAGGTTTTCCTAAAGCGAGAGTACAAAATTGTGAAAATATACAAGATCGAATTGGTAGTTTTTGTACTATTAACAATTTTGATAATGAAAAGTTTTTTTTTGGTTTGTAACTGGATTTAAAACATTTCCCTATGGATGCCGTGTGTGAATAAGAACAGTTATCTATCGTCCAGCTTCAAGAGAGCTTGATCAACAAAAGTAAAGTCTTTTAATAATTTTATATTATTCCCAGAACCTTTTAATTCAATATCTACTACACTAGACAAGTGGGAGCAAGTAGGCGAGTTCAAAAGACGCCATATCCGCTACTTTATATCCCTGGATACATCGACTTGTTGTAATAAATTATTATAAATAATCTTTTTTAATGGCTGGATATAATAAAGTAAGGACCAAAATAATACGTAAGAAAGAACTGAAATAAATAAGTATCCCACCAAATTTTTTTAAATGTAAAATGTTGCCAAGACATATGGCTTGCACTGTCAAAAAGTTATCAGATCTCATGTACAGCCAAGCTTATAACTCTACTTGCCCTTACTCTACAAGCTCTAACTTCACAAACTCTACACACCGTAGTCAAAATATGTGGCTTGGCCTTTTCGCTACCATCACATGGGAATAAGGTGAAAAATGTATTCACTCCCCATAACTTTTTTGTTATACAATAGTTCATGTAGTAGATTTATACTTATTTGGATGAACAAAGTTACCTATTTTGTGTTTTTCAGTAATTAATTTATGTTATAAAGATAGGTTTATACAAATATAGCAACATTATACACGGTAAACAGACTAATCTCTTTCGTTCTTTCTTCGATTAAATTTCTACTTTTTTTAGGGACGGAGCGGCACCATAAGGGTTTCTTTTGACCTTTTTGGTTCGGTACCCTAATAAGAACATTGAAAGATATTTCGGCGAAGTAATTAACGAGATACCAAAATAGTACCTTCATATTTTAATTTAGTGAAGGTTGGAATCTACACAGGGTTTAGTCTAATTTATTTGATATTATTTAAAAAAAAAACAAACGGTTGGCTCTATTAATCGCACAGAGTATGTTATAAGTTTTCGTGTAGCATTTCTACAGAACCTAGATAAATAGTTCAGTGAAATCTAAATCAAATGAAATGGACTAGATGACTGCACAGCAAGAGTAAATACGAATTTCTCTGCTTTGAGTTCAAAGAACGTTCATGTCTGAAGATATTAAAAATATAGATACGTGCACAGCATTGTAAAGGAGTAATAAATATGGGATATGCCATTGATTTTATGTACCTTTTTCTGGGATCAGTGGAAAATAGATGTGGCATATTTTTAAATGAGCTTCTGCCGCCTGATTGGGGTTAGTAAAAGTACCTTACGGAAAATCGCAGTCATATAACTTGATTGATGTGGTGTTATTCTTGCGGTGATTAAAGTCGCCAGCTTTATGAGGCATTAGCTTACGGCGGCGTCGCAGCGTCGTGTGACGGGTCGCCTTTTCCTCCAATATGGCGAGGAGGGCGACGGCTGCCACACGCGTCATAATTGTAAACATGTGCTGCTTGTGGTGGCAATCTGCTTAAGTTTGCTATTTACTTATTAATATACATACACTCTACCAGTGTACTCTCTAAAATAATATTTCATATTTATCTATAAATCGTTCACTTACCGATATAATATTTAATAGAATATCGAAGTTTTCCTAACTCCGTCCAGTCGTGATGAAGACTCTCAGACTGCACTGTACAAACCGCGATCGGTTTCGCAGCAAATTGGTCTCTTATGACTAAACTTCGCTCTACCGGGGAAACTCATACGACATTCACAAATGCAGGAAAAATAAATGTTGAAGATGAATACTAGCGTATTTAGAATTTTCCATGATAGTGGTTTGTTTTGAGTCGAAATTCAAACAATTGACATAATGTTTATTTCCAATAAAAATAATTGTGACAGTTTTGATTCTCATTTCATTTGTTTCCTTCGGCCAAGATCGTTAAAACGTTTAACTATTTACTTTTTTTAAGAGAGGTACGTAGCGTTTATTCGCTCAAAGAGAGCTCGACTGGGGAAGTACCTCCAGCCAAATAACTTTATGTTGTGTTCCTGCTCGTGAGTAAGGTCGCTAGAGCTCATTGAGGGAGAGAGAAAGGACCAGTATTGCGTGTGTTGCAAGCCACCATATGGCTACAATAACCGCTTACCATCAGGCGGGCCGTAAGCTTGTATACTTACTTCGTAATATAAAATAACTGAGTACTCGGCAAAGTAAGATTTTGATACTTCCCACCGAATTGCCCCTAATTAGTGAGACTGAAGTGGCAATGGGCAGGCCACATCGCTCGAAGAGCCGATAACCGCTGGGGAGGAAAGGTTCTCGGGTGGCGACCACGTACTGCAAAGCGCCGAGCGGGACGCCCTCCCAACAGTTGGGCCGACGACCTGGTCAGAGTCGCTGGGCACCGCTGGATGCAAGTGGCCCAAAACCGTTCGAAGTGGAAGTCAATGGGGGAGGCCTATGTTCAGCAGTGGACATCCATAGGCTGATATGATGATGATGATGATGAATGAGACATAATTACCTTTTGGAAATATAACACTTTTATTAAGAGACATAGCACAGATAAATGTGGTCATAGTTTTATGCTTTTAGAGGCATTTATTTATTCATTACTTTGTAATAAAAACCTAACCAGTTAATAATACATTCCCCTGTGGTGTCGTGAAGATAGACGAAGTCTTCAGCCAAAGTTAAATTGTGTTTTGTTTCCGTCCATCAATGTCACAGTGAAGCCGAATCATATCCGTCAAAACCAAATAATTTGCTTACGAATAATGTATACCTGTATAACAATGCTGCTCGCAGACGAGAAACAAATTATAGAAGACATTATTTTAGTTGCTTATTTTCTGTAGAAGAACTTAGTAGATTTTATTAGTGTTGAAATGTGTCATAGATTCAAAGAAATGGAAACTTACAACAAATAAATTTATAAGATTTTAATGGAATACACATTTCTACTGTATAGTAAGCATAGAATTAGAATATCATAGAGTGATAGTGATAACAATCACAGATATATCGTACATTAGTTGATTTACAGTCAGACAAAATGTCGATATAGATGCCTTCTCATTTGTTCTTGGTAATAGTATCAATAAAAACGAGAAATTGGCATTAATTGTACGTGCACTTCGTTTCAAGGCATTTAGACCGTACCCGTGCTCACAGACCGTACTCTCATACAGTCGCTCTATAATATTCTAACTCTATGATAGTAAGTGTGTTCTCATAACATGGACGACATGGACGTACGCTCTTCTATATGAGGAACTCCTACAAAAATTGTATCAAAAATGCTAAGAATGATAGTAGGTGCCCTTGAGAAAGATTTAACGATGACCATTGTATGAAACAAAACTGTAAACCAAAATTATAGAACAGTGACTGATCCTATAGTAGCAGATATCACACCTAACATCAAGACAATAATGTTCAATAAAAAAACTGAAAAAAGGTTTTTATTTATAAGGGTAGGTACCTATTCTAAGGACTCAGGCTTATCCCACGCATTCAAATAATATTATGTCTACCAGATATCTAAGTGAAAAAAATATGTATCAAGATAGTGAATAAGACTACTTATTTATTTCCTTGTGACCCTATTAATCCCTGTGACAATGACTATGTAATGTAATGACTGTGTGTGTGTGTGGGACAGTGTAACCCAATTTAAAAAAAAATTGGTAAATTTAAAAAAAGGTAGTAGGAGTATTATTTCATGGTGTAATTCCATTGGTAGTTTTAATCCCATTTGACGATGAAGCCTTAACTTTAAGGGGAAATGAGAAAAGTTCAGACATCGCAACGTGCGTGGGCGATATGAGGAAACACGACACACACGTTTTAGTTTTAAGGATGCGATTTTTAGGGTTCCGAACCAAAAAGGTAAAAATGGAACCCTCATTGTACCACTCCGTCCGTATATCACAGCGTTATATTTCAATAATGACTAATGCTATTGAAATGCAATGCCTTATTGCAAATTTAATGCCTTACTGAAAATAAAAAAAATCAAAAAAAAAACTGTGGGGCCGAAATAGGGGACCAAAATTTCAAAGTTCAATATTAGAAAAGATTGGTTAGTTCATTTCGAAACAGGATTTATTTTCTTTTGTATTTCGTAGTTTTTGAATAAAGACGAAAAAAGTTCGGAGATAAGGGGTACCCCCTTATATCCGAAGTTTGCAAAGCGAAAAATATGTAAGAATTACAGTTGATATACATTAATGTAAATATTACAGGAAACAGAATGAGGTTTAGCATAGTTTTATCGAAATCACAGAGATCGATCGAAATCAAACAAACTTACTTATGCGGTCGGGTTTTTATGGGTAACAACAATTATGGCCCAAACCAGGAAATATAGGTACGCATAAGGCAGGCAGGTCGGAACTCGGAACCCTTGGTTAGCAAGTCAGACACTCGCACTTGACCGATTTTATTAATTATTAGTAATGGTGATAAATGCACTATTATTTATCAAACATTATGCACAATATTAAGAAAAAATTTACCTAAAAAACAATTAGAATAATTAAGTTTGCTTTAATGCATGTTCATACAATATTTTTAAAATATTGCTTTGCTGAGTATCATGGCCAGTTCTCAGTTGTAGGCTGATCTTCGTAACAGCTTCAATGCCTTTGACATAGTGGCCTTAATGACTAACTTGCATTCCAAAACAATCCATATTATTCAATGACGGTAACTTATTGAAATAATATCTTTTTCAAATTGAATTTTCAATAGTTATTTAATGCCTATATGGAATGTGCCTGTAAGAAATTAGGCTATAATACTTCAAAAACTAAACTCAATCCACTGAAGTAAATATCTAAACATTCCAACTGAATTCTGAAGCCAATTATGATCCAGACATTGAGTGTAACTCGGCCTAGTTACAGAGATTGTCTGACCGTTCAAAATGTCCTTATGTAAATTGAGAGACATATTCCCAATTTGTGGTAGTAAAGTTTAGTTTCCAGTTTGAAACAGGTTGTATTATGTCAATGGGTTTTGGTTGGCCTGTTGATGAATTGGTGAAGTGGTTAAATACCATGAGGGCTAATTTCGCCAGGTTCGAAGGTCATATAGGTAATAATGTTATATATCAGAGTTGAATAAATAAAACTGCTACGAAACCTAGTGTTAATATTTACGTACTAATTACCAATTAATCCTAAAAAACCTAAGTACTTACCTATGTCCAATAATAATAATAAAATAAATAAATAATTAATATCCAGATTACATACAGCAAAAGGCAGATGGAGCGCGCGGAACACTGAAGTGAGGCCAAAAAAGCATTGCTTTTGAATTTGTATTTGCTTTGTTTAAACTTCATACTGTAATAAAAAACACTATTTTAAACTTTGTTTAAACAAAGCACAGAGCAGTAACTAGTTATGTAGGTATCCCCGCAGTTTCACAGGCATTCGCGGGATAAAAATAGGATAGTACACTCGGGGATAATGTAACTAGGTATCAGTGTCCTAATTAGTGAAAGAATTTTTCGAATCCGACTCGACTATTTCTAGAGATGCGCAATGAAAACACCCAGACTCAGGACTTGATGCACAAAAATCCTTGTCCTGGGTGGGAATCAAACCCGAGACCTGCGGCGTGATATGTAGAATCTTAACCAACCGCGCCAACTAGTCCGTCAATCGATTCATACGTGAAGCATATTGAAATGAAGCTGCCCAATGGTGATAACGCACCTTACCCATCTAAGACCAAAAATTTTGTGTGCATTTAGGTACTGACCGTCACCATAATGTCAAACTACTAAACATAACTAGGTATGATAGATACCTATTTACTTAGAAATTTTCAATCTAGGAAAAGAATTTAATCCCCCTTGAGTCCATCTCAATTGTGTCTATGGAGTGAAACCGGGTAGGTATTGTATTATCCGTATCTCTTTCATGTTACGTTTCCTCTATATTAGATCACAAATGCTGGTGAACAAAATCCTTAGCTATTGAGAGAGAATGATTGAATCACAGAAATATAAAGGATATGTAGGTTTTTTTCCTGTCTGTCGATTAAATCGATTGTATAGTTTGATGATATTTGTGAAACAAAAAGTAGGTGACTACTTGGTGCATACCTAACGTGACCATACGACCCGCTTTGGGTGGAATAGTCCCGCTTTCAGGCTGTCTGTCCCGCTGTCACCAGCGAGGGCAAAAATGTCCCGCTTTCGAAAACAAAACTCTACTATAGTTTAATTTACGCTAATCGTCGAGTTTTTTTTCTGCTAGGTATGAATGTTTCTACAGTAGCTGTAAATTATCATCAGGGGG
Source organism: Polyploca ridens (assembly GCA_951394255.1). Taxonomy (NCBI): domain Eukaryota; kingdom Metazoa; phylum Arthropoda; class Insecta; order Lepidoptera; family Drepanidae; genus Polyploca; species Polyploca ridens. The sequence goes on from OX596248.1 coordinate 4,650,426, forward strand.
ACCGTATTTTTATACCACTTAGCAAATAAGCATACGGCCCGCCTGATGGTAAGCGGTTACAGTAGCATATAGACGCTTGCAATACCTGCATGCTTTTCAGCCTTCAGACGTAAATCAGACGAGAGTATCTAAAGGCCCTGAGGAGATATTTGTAGGTACCTACTATAAAACATATTTGTATATTTATTTCTGTTACTAATAATGTTCAATTCCGCTATATCTCACTCAAAATAATAACTTAATAGAAATGATACGGTGTTTGAACAATCATTCGACATACCGCCCTGCGGATGCCGGCTGTCTGTCGCGACACCCAAAAAAATAAAAGAACATTGAATTTTGCTCGGATAAGCTTACCATGAAATAGGATTTGGATGTTTTCGAGAAACAGGGTAAAGTGGGCCACAAAATTATTTATCAATTATTGTGCTAGAAATAGACTTTGGCTGGAATTTTTTCATTTGTTTTTTACGTTTTTAGACAGATTTATTGACTTTGTTAGTTTCTTCTAAGATTAGGCTTAGGAGTCTCGGTATTTGGCTATAAGTATCTCCGATAGCTAAGAGGTTCTAAGCCACCTGAAGGTCGGGATCGTCATCTTCAACGATACGAGTGGGCCGCCTTTACACCAAGTAACTTCGTTCTTACTGGATGTCTACATCAAAAAAGGATCATAGGATCTCTCCTACATTGCTTAGTGCCCAACAGGGTCTTTAGTATATAGTGTTATTTATTTACTTTAAGGCTTATGTAACATTATATATGTAAGGAAAGCAAGATAAATAAAGTATAAAGCATTGTCCACGTGTTTCTAGCTTCCGTAGTTTCGATCTGTATAAACTTATATGGATGAGTTTGATGATAGCGTGGATTTACTAGGTCCAATCGAATATCTTTTTCAACAATTAAGGTCATCACTCACTATATCCGCACCGCTCCCACCGCAACAACAGCCCGTCACCGCCTCAAATAAATACAACCACTAGCAGCCAGCGCGCCGCCCGCGCGGTGGTAGCTCGGGGGCAGCGCACCGTTCGGCGAGATTGGTAGCGCGGCTTTGGCAAGCATACAGCTTGCAGGCGCCCCACGCCGCAAGGGAGCGGGCCGCTCGCTGGAAACACGTGGTCAGCAGGACTAGTGGCCTGTAGCGGCAACCGCGTTTGCAACGAGCAGTCAACTGTTTTATCTTGTCATTATAAAATTGACTTTAAAGGTGTCACTTGGATGGCAAGTTTTTGCCGAGGCCGCTGATATAGTGAGTGGTGGTTACTCTAATCCACAAAGTCGACTAAAGCTCTTCAAGCATCAATACTGTACCAATATCCCCAAAGGTGTACGCTGACCTAATTTATCCTCTACCCACATCTACTTCGCATGTGATAATACTCGTAAACGATATCTATTCATAGGGACTGAGTACGTATATACTGCAAGCGTTTTTGTGCTTGTGTTTTTCGAATTATCAATATTACCACTTATATATATTACTAGCTGTCCCCGCGTTCCCATGATAAAAATAATACTCTGGGAAAATGTAGGTTCCTATTAGTGAAAGAATTTTTCAAATCCGACTGGTAGTTCCAAAGATTAGCCCGTTTAAACAAAAAAAAAAAAACTCTTCCGCTTTTTTAAATAAATAAGTATATATAGAATATGCACGTTTGTTAGCAAAATATAAGTTATACTTCGTGCTTCGTCCTCGAGATTAGTAAGCTGTAAGATAATTCTGTATTCACATTATGTAGTTACGCTAAGTGACACCACTCATATACACTAAGTTGAGAGTAAAACTCGTTTTTTTTTTTTTTTTTGTGGGTACTTGTTCTACCTGTTTGTCACCGGCACTCGCCAGTCTCATTCGCTTTTTAGTGCTCCACCGCTCAACACTACTTTTAAAATAGTCTGTAAAAGTAATAAGTAATGTGTAAGTTTTTAATTACTTAAAAATACTTGTTGTCTACTCAGTATTTGAATGACATGCAGAACCTACACTAAGATAAACAATCTTGTGTCGTACGTGCTTGCGTTCTCTTCATGTGTGCAGTTGAGTAGTCATAGTATGATACAAAGTAAAATAGAAAGATAATAAAGACAAATTTCACTACAAAGAGGTACAAATTATAAAGTTGCATTTGAGTTATAATTTAATCATAAATTTTAGTGACCGACAATAATTTTATAATTTAATTAAGTATACATCGGCCTTACTCATAAACGCTATTTAAAGTTAAGTCATACTTAAAACAGTTATTTAAAAAAATCTTCACTCATAAACGGTATTTATCCTTATTCACTACTTAAAAACGTTACTTAAAGAGCTGTCAAATTAAACAACCTACGACCCTTGTTTAACGAGCTAAATAGCAAAATGGCCGCCAAATAAACAGCTGCTGCTTGATTGTTGTAAAATATTTTTCATTGATTTCCGAAAATATGCTGGGTATATGATGTTAGATTATATAGAAACACCTTAAATATATAAATTAAACTTTTACCTCGATGACCGAGCTTTGCTCGTTTTTTTTATTTGGTAAATCATATTAGTAGAAAAAAAAGCGAAAAATATTATCATCTGGACTCGAACAGGGTCTTCTGGTTTCGGGACCGCCCGATTTCCCACCTGGCTATGATAACCTTGTAAATGGTGGCGAAATTTACCTTCGTATTCTAATGATATTGAAGCAGTTTTTCATTGCCTGAAAACACGGATAAAACTACGTTTTGTAACAATGAAACCTAGCTAGATCGAGTTATCGCCCCCGAAACCCACTGGAGCTGTTTCCGAGGTTCAGATCATATACAATATAATATTATCATAAAACACATAATAAAACTTTTCAAATTGTTGCCGTTTCTTTTTTTTAAAACCTCCATAACTGTCAAATTTATGGTCTTGACGCTGGTGTCGCCATATATAATATTATTTTTGCTCTTTAAATCCTTCAATAACTAAATCATGATTAAAATGCGTTTATGAGTAAAGAAAAGTTAAACACTGACTACAATTTTAAATAGTATTTAGCTATATACTATTTAATCCGTTATTTAAGAGATTTTTATGAGTAAGACCGTTAGGTGTTAGCTATTTAATAGTTTAAGGTAAGTAATTTATTTAAAGAAACGCTATTTCAGAGCATTATTGTTCCTGTATCCACGGCAAAAGGACTTTGGCTGCGCCCTTGTTATGACTGTGCTGGCTGTATTACTTGGGTTGGGCCAGACACCAAGAAGATTTTAATCATCCCAGGCACACTTTGGAAGATATAATCCTAGACTTAGAATACCAATAATGTAAAAGCCATACTGTAATGTTACTTAATAATAAAATAATTTACATTTTGAAACAAATATATCATTTTATTTGTAACTAGCTGTCCTCCGCGGTTGTACCCGCGTTCCTGGATAAAAAGTAGCCTATGTCTTTTTCCATACCATAGGCTATCTCTATGCCTCATCGCGATCGGTTCAGCAGGTTTGGTGTGAATGCGTTACAAACAAACACTCACATTCGCATTTATTTCAATTTTGGTTTAAATTTATACAGTGCAAATATAAACTTAATCGTCTTAGCAAGTAAAAAGTATTTTTTTACCCTTTTTTGTGCAATTTCTGCCGAGTTCAGTTTCCTACTTTCTTTTTATACTGAAGTATATTTTTTCCTCGAGCATCTTACACCGAGGCACGATCGTGATTTGAATTCGAAATCAGATAAGAAATATTGGAAACCCGCTTTGAGGGTTCTGTATCATTAATAGAATTAGTACTTACAGATATTTTATTTTATTTTGATTTAAAAAAATGGAATAACAAGTAATTTGGTAAGAACGAGTTTTCCTACTTTAAACTTAGCTGTTCTCAAAAAAATCGAATTACTCTTAAACAATTACCCCCTTACTCATAAAACGTTATTTAACTAATAAGCTGATTAAGTGGTCACCAAAATAATGTAAAATTGTTTGATAATGACAGCAAGGTTTTCCTAAAGCGAGAGTACAAAATTGTGAAAATATACAAGATCGAATTGTTAGAGTTTTTGTACTATCTCAGAGTATATAAATACTACGTTACTATCAACAATTTTGATAATGAAAAGTTTTTTTTGGTTAGTAACTGGATTTAAAACATTTCCCTATGGATGCCGTGTGTGAATAAGAACAGTTATCTATCGTCCAGCTTCAAGAGAGCTTGATCAACAAAAGTAAAGTCTTTTAATAATATTATTTTATTCCCAGAACCTTTTAATTCAATGTCTACTAGACAAGTGGGAGTCAACGAAGCAAGTAGGCGAGTTCAAAAGACGCAATATCCGCTACTTTATATCCCTGGATACATCGACTTGTTGTAATAAATTATTATAAATAATCTTTTTTAATGGCTGGATATAATAAAGTAAGGACCAAAATAATACGTAAGAAAGAACTGAAATAAATAAGTATCCCACCAAATTTTTTTTAATGTAAAATGTTGCCAAGACATATGGCTTGCACTGTCAAAAAGTTATCAGATCTCATGTACAGCCAAGCTTATAACTCTACTTGCCCTTACTCTACAAGCTCTAACTTCACAAACTCTACACACCGTAGTCAAAATGTGTGTCTTGGCCGTTTCGCTACCATCACAGGTGAAAAATTTATTCACTGTCCATAACTTTTTTGTTATACAATAGTTCTTGTAGTAGATTTATACTTATTTGGATGAACAAAGTTACCTATTTTGTGTTTTTCAGTCATTAATTTATGTTAAAACGATAGGTTTATACAAATATAGCAACATATTACGCTATTCTGTTGCCGACTGGGACCAAATACACGGAAAGAAAAGATCTGACGGATCTGACCCAAGAATACGTAATTGAATGCTGCGCGATAGAATTAAAACCTAATATACTATTGATTAGTGTATATAGGGTGGATCGCGAGATTGACCAATTTTTCATATTTCTCGAGTCGCTTCTCACGAAACTAAAATCGCAACTTTATCAAAAACATGTGATTATAGGAGGTGACTTTAATATTAATGCTTTACTTAACTCTAATAATTACAAAAAACTTATAGAAATAATGTTAGAATACAACATGCACCAAATAGTCAAAAAAGCAACAAGAGAGACGCCTACGAGTGCAACATGTATAGATCTACTATTTACAAATAACAAAAACTTTTCTATATGTGTTGAGGACCATGGAATCTCTGACCATAAATGTGTATCCTACAGCTTTGAACTAAAACCTAAGACAAAACTCAAACCCGTATATAAAAATATTCGCCAAATAAATAATCCTAAATATATGTCCCCTCTAAAAATAGAACTAAACAAAATAAACTGGAATAATGTTCTACCATCTAAAAATAATATTAACGTAAACTACAACATTTTTGAAGATCAATTACAAAAAATTATAAATGCTACTATTCCCCAAACCCGCATTAACATTACGAGCAAGAAAAACATTAAATATCTAACAAACGGATTAAAAATATCGTGTAAACATAAAAGGATACTACGAGTACTTGCCAATCAATCTCAAAGCGAAACATTAAAAAACTATTTTAAACAATATTCAAAAATCCTAAAAAAGAGTGTAAAATTATCTAAAAAATTAATTTATGCACAAGAGATGCAAAAATCAAATAACAAAACAAAAAAAATGTGGAATATAATAAAACGTATTACACAAAACTCTAATAATATACATAAAAAAAATCTTAAAGTTAACTCTAATAATATTTTAATAGAATGCCCATATTCTGTTACAAATACTTTTAATAAGTACTTCGCATCAGTAGGGAGCCCACTAATACAAAGCGCCAGCAAATCCCCGGAACCTCCGGGCCTCACAGTTATGACTCCTACACTCAACTCTATGTTTCTGAAGCCTATTTCTGAAGATGAAGTATTTAAAATAATAAAAAATCTTCCCAACAAACATAGCTGTGGCATTGATGAGAGAGACCCCCTTCACTTATAAAAACCTATGCAAATGAATTAACCCCCCCAATAACCTATCTAATTAACCAATCATTTTCAGAAAAAACATTCCCTAACAGGTTAAAAATTGCTATTATTAAACCTATATTGAAAAAAGGCGGTAAATCGAGAGATCTATGTCAATACAGACCGATAGCTCTTCTTCCAGCGTTTTCAAAAATATTTGAAAAGGCTATGGCAAATCGCATATGTAAATTTATGGAAAAATATAGCATTCTCAATACAAATCAATTTGGCTTCCGGGAAAAACGATCAACGACCCTAGCAGTTTACAAATATGTACAAGAAATTCTCAACTACATCAGAGACAAAAACTACGCTATAGGAGTAATGCTCGACATGACTAAAGCATATGATAGGGTTTCACACTCGATCCTGCTCACCAAGCTGCATGGAGTCGGCATCAGAGGAGCCGCACACGAGTGGATGCGATCTTACCTCTCCGACAGAAAACAATGTGTACAAATTGAACACCTGGATGAAGACACTTGTGAGTTACAAAATGTGCGTTCCGACACCTTAACCACGAATTGGTCCATACCTCAAGGAAGTGTCATTGGATGCATTCTCTTTCTCATCTACATCAATGACCTTCCCAAAATATGTGATCCACTCTGTGTGTTATTCGCTGATGATATATCCCTCTTATTTAAAAGCCCCACTAACAATTTAGATGATGACCGCCTCATAACTGAAACTTTTAATGCTATTAAATCCTGGCTACAAAACCATAACCTAGAAATTAACAATAAAAAAACAAAAATAATGCAGTTTAAACCATATCAAAAACAAAAAGTAAATTTAACAACATTAACAACTAAAATTAATATTGATGAAGTAGACAGTTTTAACCTACTAGGAATAACACTAGACACCCACTTAAATTGGAAAAAACATATTGAGAAAATAAAATTAAAAATATCTCAGTTTCTTTACGGGCTTAAAGTATTAAAAAATAATACAAACACCGGTTGTGCACTATCTGCATATTACGCATACGCTTACTCATGGCTCCGCTACGGGATCATCATGTGGGGCCATAGCACTGACGCGAAAGACCTATTTGTTGCTCAAAAGAAATGCATACGCGTTCTGGTAAACATACAGCCTAGAGATAGCTGCAAACCTTTCTTTTGCAAACTGAAAATTCTAACCCTACCCTCTATATATATATTAGAAATGGCCATGTTTGTGAGAAAAAATATTAACTTATTTAAACTTATTTAGTACTTATTTAGTAAAAATAAATTAGTTCTTTCGGCACCCAGACTAGAAATGTTTAGAAACAGCCCCCCATACCGATGCGTCCAAATATATAATAAATTACCGAATACTATAAAGGATATAAGCAATGATAATATATTTAAAAATAAGTTGAAGCTAATTCTAATAAACAAATGCTATTATAACATTAAAGATTTCATGGATGATACATGGTAGAGTATATGTTAGTTATTAAGCGAATAAATATTAATAGAAGTACCTATTAAATACGTACAATAGTAATTATAGTAAGTTTTTACCATAATATAGTCTAATAGGTATGTTCCAGAAATACACTATTAGTAATACTAGGAAAGTTCAATTACTTTTATTGTGTGCACATTGTGCAATAATACATAAAGAAATAAATATTATAATGTTTAGTTTAGGTAATAAGTTTATATAATTATTAATATAATAATTGACATATATATTACGTGAGCAACAAACTTTTATTGTGTGTACATTGTGCTATAATAAATATATAATATTTAGGTAATAAGAAAATATATATTAATGTAATGTATAATTATTAATTATTATAAGCCTTTGCAACACCCTAACAGGGTATATGTATACATATATACTGTATTGTGTTATGTTGTGTACATTGTGCAATAAAGAATAAATAAATAAATAAATAACATTATACACGGTAAACAGACTAATCTCTTTCGTTCTTTCTTCGATTAAATTTCTACTTTTTTTAGGGACGGAGCGGCACCATAAGGGTTTCTTTTGACCTTTTTGGTGCGGTACCCTAATAAGAACATTGAAAGATATTTCGGCGAAGTAATTAACGAGATACCAAAATAGTACCTTCATATTTTAATTTAGTGAAGGTTGGAATCTACACAGGGTTTAGTCTAATTTATTTGAGATTATTTAAAAAAAACAAACGGTTGGCTCTATTAATCGCACAGAGTATGTTATAAGTTTTCGTGTAGCATTTCTACAGAACCTAGACAAATAGTTCAGTGAAATATAAATCAAATGAAATGGACTAGATGACTGCACAGCTAGAGTAAATACGAATTTATCTGCTTTGAGTTCAAAGAACGTTCATGTCTGAAGATATTAAAAATATAGATACGTGCACAGCATTGTAAAGGAGTAATAAATATGGGATATGCCATTGATTTTATGTACCTTTTTCTGGGATCAGTGGCAAATGGATGTGGCATATTTTTAAGAGAACTTCAGCCGCCTGTTTGGGGTTAGTAAAAGTACCTTACGGAAAATAACATGATTGATGTGGTGTTATTCTTGCGGTGATTAAAGTCGCCAGCTCTATGAGGCCTTTGCTTACGGCGGCGTCGCAGCGTCGTGTGACGGGTCGCCTTTTCCTCCAATATGGCGAGGAGGGCGATGGCTGCCACACGCATCATACTTGTAAACAGGTGCTGTTTGTGAGGGCAGATCTGTTTAAGTTTGCTATTTACTATTATTAATATACTCTCTACCAGTATACTCTCTAAAAGAATATTTCATATATATCTATAAAGCGTTCACTTACCGATATAATATTTAATAGAATATCGAAGTTTTCCTAACTCCGTCCAGTCGTAATGAAGACTCTCAGACTGCACTGTACAAACCGCGATCGGTTTCGCAGCAAATTGGTCTCTTATGACTAAACTTCGCTCTACCGGGGAAACTCATACGACATTCACAAATGCAGGAAAAATAAATGTTGAAGATGAATACTAGCGTATTTAGAATTTTCCATGATAGTGGTTTGTTTTGAGTCGAAATTCAAACAATTGACATAATGTTTATTTCCAATAAAAATAATTGTGACAGTTTTGATTCTCATTTCATTTGTTTCCTTCGGCCAAGATCGTTAAAACGTTTAACTATTTACTTTTTTTAAGAGAGGTACGTAGCGTTTATTCGCTCAAAGAGAGCTCGACTGGGGAAGTACCTCCAGCCAAATAACTTTATGTTGTGTTTCTGCTCGTGAGTAAGGTCGCCAGAGCTCATTGGGGAGGGAGGAAGGACCAGTATTGCGTCTGTTGTGAGCCACCATATGGCTACAGTAACCGCTTACCATCAGGCGGGCCGTAAGCTTGTATACTTACTTCGTCATATAAAATATCTGAGTGCTCGGCAAAGTAAGATTTTGATACTTCCCACCGAATTGCCCCTAATTAGTGACACATATATTACCTTTTGGAAATATAACACTTTTATTAAGAGTCATAGTCTTATGCTTTTAGAGGTAACATTTATTTCTTCTGAAAAAATGTAACCAGTTGTTAATACATTCCCCTGTGGTGTCGTGAAGATAGACGAAGTCTTCAGCCAAAGTTAAATTGTGTTTTGTTTCCGTCCATCAATGTCACAGTGAAGCCGAATCATATCCGTCAAAACCAAATAATTTGCTTACGAATAATGTATACCTGTATAACAATGCTGCTCGCAGACGAGAAACAAATTATAGAAGACATTATTTTAGTTGCTTATTTTCTGTAGAAGAACTTAGTAGATTTTATTAGTGTTGAAATGTGTCATAGATTCAAAGAAATGGAAACTTACAACAAATAAATTTATAAGATTTTAATGGAATACACATTTCTACTGTATAGTAAGCATAGAATTAGAATATCATAGAGTGATAGTGATAACAATCACAGATATATCGTACATTAGTTGATTTACAGTCAGACAAAATGTCGATATAGATGCCTTCTCATTTGTTCTTGGTAATAGTATCGATAAAAATGAGAAATTGGCATTAATTATACGTATTTTTGTTATTCAAACTATGTACGTGCACTTCGTTTCAAGGCATTTAGACCGTACCCGTGCTCACTGATCGTACTCTCATACAATCGCTCTATAATATTCTAACTCTATGATAGTAAGTGTGTTCTCATAACATGGACGACATGGACGTACGCTCTACTATATGAGGAACTCCTACAAAAATTTAATCAAAAATGCTAAGAATCATAGTAGGTGCCCATTGTATGAAACAAAACTGTAAACCAAAATTATAGAATAGTGACTGATCCTATAGTAGCAGATATCACACCTAACATCTAGACAATAACGTTCAATAAAAAATCTGAAAAAAGCTTTTTATTTATAAGGGTAGGTACCTATTCTAAGGACTCGGGCTTATCCCACGCATTCAAATAATATTATGTCTACCAGATATCTAAGTGAAAAAAATATGTATCAAGATAGTGAATAAGACTACTTATTTATTTCCTTGTGACCCTATTAATCCCTGTGACAATGACTATGTAATGTAATGACTGTGTGTGTGTGTGGGACAGTGTAACCCAATTTAAAAAAAAATTGGTAAATTTAAAAAAAGGTAGTAGGAGTTATTTCATGGTGTAATTCCATTGGTAGTTTTAATCCCATTTGACGATGAAGCCTTAACTTTAAGGGGAAATGAGAAAAGTTCAGACATCGCAACGTGCGTGGGACGATATGAGGAAACACGACACACACGTTTTAGTTTTAAGGATGCGATTTTTAGGGTTCCGAACCAAAAAGGTAAAAATGGAACCCTCATTGTACCACTCCGTCCGTATATCACAGCGTTATATTTCAATAATGACTAATGCTATTGAAATGCAATGCCTTATTGCAAATTTAATGCCATATTGAAAATGACAAATTCAAAAAAAAAATACTTTGAAAATGGCGTCGAAATAGGCCCCAAAATTTCAAAGTATTATATGAAAAGGATTCGTTAGTTCATTTCGAAACAGGATTTATTTTCTTTTGTATTGCGTAGTTTTTGACTAAAGACGAAAAAAGTTACAAAAAAATACCTTCGGATATAAGGGGGGTACCCCTTATCACCGAAGTTTGCAAAGCGAAAAATATGTAAGAATTACAGTTGATATACATTAATAGTTACAGGAAACAGAATGAGGTTTCTAACTAGCATAGTTTTATCGAAATCACAGAGATCGATCGAAATCAAACAAACTTACTTATGCGGTCGGGTTTTTATGGCTAACAACAATTATGGCCCAAACCAGGAAATATAGGTACGCATAAGGCAGGTCGGAACTCGGAACCCTTGGTTATCAAGTCAGATACTCGCACTTGACCGATTTTATTAATTATTAGTAATGGTGATAAATGCACTATTATTTATCAAACATTATGCACAATATTAAAAAAAAATGTACCTAAAAAACAATTAGAATAATTAAGTTTGCTTTAATGCATGTTCATACAATATTTTTAAAATGTAACCATGCTGAGTTTCATGGCCGATTCTCAGTAGGCTGACCTTCGTAACAGCTTCAATACCTTTGACATAGTGGCCTTAATGACTAACTTGCTTTCCAAAACAATCCATATTATTCAATGACGGTAACTTATTGCAATAATATCTTTTTCAAATTGAATTTTCAATAGTTATTTAATGCCTATATGGAATGTGCCTGTAAGAAATTAGGCTATAATACTTCAACAACTAAACTCAATCCACTGAAGTAAATATCTAAACATTCCAACTGAATTCTGAAGCCAATTATGATCCAGAAATTGAGTGTAACTCGGCCTAGTTACAGAGATTGTCTGGCCGTTCAAAATGTCCTTATGTAAATTGAGAGACATATTCCCAATTTGTGGTAGTAAAGTTTAGTTTCCAGTTTGAAACAGGTTGTATTATGTCAATGGGTTTTGGTTGGCCTGTTGATGAATTGGTGAAGTGGTTAAATACCATGAGGGCTAATTTCGCCAGGTTCGAAGGTCATATAGGTAATTATGTTATATATCAGAGTTGAATAAATAAAACTGCTACGAAACCTAGTGTTAATATTTACGTACTAATTACCAATTAATCCTAAAAAACCTAAGTACTTACCTATGTCCAATAATAATAATAAAATAAATAAATAATAAATATCCAGATTACATACAGCAAAAGGCAGATGGAGCGCGCGGAACACTGAAGTGAGGCCAAAAAAGCATTGCTTTTGAATTTGTATTTGCTTTGTTTAAACTTCATACTGTAATAAAAAACACTATTTTAAACTTTGTTTAAACAAAGCACAGAGCAGTAACTAGTTATGTAGGTATCCCCGCAGTTTCACAGGCATTCGCGGGATAAAAATAGGATAGTACACTCGGGGATAATGTAACTAGGTATCAGTGTCCTAATTAGTGAAAGAATTTTTCGAATCCGACTCGACTATTTCTAGAGATGCGCAATGAAACCACCCAGACTCAGGACTTGATGCACAAAAATCCTTGTCCTGGGTGGGAATCAAACCCGAGACCTGCGGCGTGATATGTAGAATCTTAACCAACCGCGCCAACTAGTCCGTCAATCGATTCATACGTGAAGCATATTGAAATGAAGCTGCCCAATGGTGATAACGCACCTTACCCATCTAAGACCAAAAATTTTGTGTGCATTTAGGTACTGACCGTCACCATAATGTCAAACTACTAAACATAACTAGGTATGATAGATACCTATTTACTTAGAAATTTTCAATCTAGGAAAAGAATTTAATCCCCCTTGAGTCCATCTCAATTGTGTCTATGGAGTGAAACCGGGTAGGTATTGTATTATCCGTATCTCTTTCATGTTACGTTTCCTCTATATTGGATCACAAATGCTGGTGATCAAAATCCTTAGCTATTTTATTCGAGCGTAGGTACTCGAGTAGGCTTCTTTAATATTGAGAATGATTGAATCACAGAAATATGTAGGATTTTTTTCCTGTCTGTCGATTAAATAGATTGTATAGTTTGATGATATTTGAGATACAAAAAGTAGGTGACTACTTGGTGCATACCTAACGTGACCATACGACCCGCTTTGGGTGGAATAGTCCCGCTTTCAGGCTGTCTGTCCCGCTGTCACCAGCGAGGGCAAAAATGTCCCGCTTTCGAAAACAAAACTCTACTATAGTTTAATTTACGCTAATCGTCGAAAGTTTTTTTTCTGCTAGGTATGAATGTTTCTACAGTAGCTGTAAATTATCATCAGGGGGACCGTATTTTTATACCACTTAGCAAATAAGCATACGGCCCGCCTGATGGTAAGCGGTTACAGTAGCATATAGACGCTTGCAATACCTGCATGCTTTTCAGCCTTCAGACGTAAATCAGACGAGAGTATCTAAAGGCCCTGAGGAGATATTTGTAGGTACCTACTATAAAACATATTTGTATATTTATTTCTGTTACTAATAATGTTCAATTCCGCTATATCTCACTCAAAATAATAACTTAATAGAAATGATACGGTGTTTGAACAATCATTCGACATACCGCCCTGCGGATGCCCGTCTGTCTGTCGCGACACCCAAAAAAATAAAAGAACATTGAATTTTGCTCGGATAAGCTTACCATGAAATAGGATTTGGATGTTTTCGAGAAACAGGGTAAAGTGGGCCACAAAATTATTTATCAATTATTGTGCTAGAAATAGACTTTGGCTGGAATTTTTTCATTTGTTTTTTACGTTTTTAGACAGATTTGTTGACTTTGTTAGTTTCTTCTAAGATTAGGCTTAGGAGTCTCGGTATTTGGCTATAAGTCTCTCCGATAGCTAAGAGGTTCTAAGCCACCTGAAGGTCGGGATCGTCATCTTCAACGATACGAGTGGGCCGCCTTTACACCAAGTAACTTCGTTCTTACTGGATGTCTACATCAAAAAAGGATCATAGGATCTCTCCTACATTGCTTAGTGCCCAACAGGGTCTTTAGTATATAGTGTTATTTATTTACTTTAAGGCTTATGTAACATTATATATGTAAGGAAAGCAAGATAAATAAAGTATAAAGCATTGTCCACGTGTTTCTAGCTTCCGTAGTTTCGATCTGTATAAACTTATATGGATGAGTTTGATGATAGCGTGTACTTAACTAGGTCCAATCCAATATCTTTTTCAACAATTAAGGTCATCACTCACTATATCCGCACCGCTCCCACCGCAACAACAGCCCGTCACCGCCTCAAATAAATACAACCACTAGCAGCCAGCGCGCCGCCCGCGCGGTGGTAGCTCGGGGGCAACGCACCGTTCGGCGAGATTGGTAGCGCGGCTTTGGCAAGCATACAGCTTGCAGGCGCCCCACGCCGCAATGGAGCGGGCCGCTCGCTGGAAACACGTGGTCAGCAGGACTAGTGGCCTGTAGCGGCAACCACGTTTGCAACGAGCAGTCAACTGTTTTATCTTGTCATTATAAAATTGACTTTAAAGGTGTCACTTGGATGGCAAGTTTTTGCCGAGGCCGCTGATATAGTGAGTGGTGGTTACTCTAATCCACAAAGTCGACTAAAGCTCTTCAAGCATCAATACTGTACCAATATCCCCAAAGGTGTACGCTGACCTAATTTATCCTCTACCCACATCTACTTCGCATGTGATAATACTCGTAAACGATATCTATTCATATAAAATGTATTGTCGTCTGTTCATCCCATGGGACTGAGTACGTATATAGGTACTGCAAGCGTTTTTGTGCTTGTTTTTCGAATTACCAATATTACCACTTATATATAATACTAGCTGTCCCGCGCGGTTTAGCCCGCGTTCCCATGATAAAAAGTAAAAATAATACTCGGGGACAATGTAGCTTCCTATTAGTGAAATAATTTTTCAAATCCGACTGATAGTTCCAGAAAATAGGCCGTTTAAACAAAAAAACTCTTCCGCTTTATTAAATAAATAAGTATAGATTAGTATAGATAGAATATGCACGTTTGTTAGCAAATATAAGTTATGTTTCTTACAATACTTTAATGGCCCTGATTCTGTTGTTCATAACTAAACTAATTTTAATGTCACTATGTCTCTTTCTAACAAAGAACATAAGAAAAGGATATAAGAAATTTAGTCCTGTCAAATTAGTCCAATGCTTGTTTTCAATATAAATTTAGTCGCCATCTATCGCGGTTACGCCTAAATACACGCAAAATAAGACGGCAAAGATTAATTTGACAACTTAAAATATGTTCTATCCTTTTTCAATCATGTTCGTAAGAAAGAGATGAGATGTAACTAAAATTAGTTTAGTGCGATTTACAACAGAATCGGCACCATTACCTACTTACTAAAAAATAAGATATTTAGAAATTGTGCTAAGTCCCTATTCCACCTATCTATAGACAAGTAACTTTATAAACAAACAAACCTCTCTCGTCTCGGCCCAGGAAACGAACCTACCATATTTTGTTATTCTAAAACAAGAATCACTAACTTTATGAGGATATTAACTAATAAATTAGTGTTGGAAACAGGAGAGTTGTAACTTTGCTACACTGCGGAACGTGGTCTCACAAAATAAATTAATTAGACAACCCTGAACCCTTAATTCCCGCGAGATAACTTTAGCAATTTATTCGCAGTTACAACTGGATAGTGTGATGATCCATATCTAATCGTGAAAAGTGAAATATTTATTGTCAGATAATTCAATGCGTTTTTATTTTTTAGACCTTTATAATTGCATTTCTTAGGTCATACAAGTACTTTGCCATTTCATACTTATTATTTGAGATTTCTGTAATAATTAATAAGTATTAGTTCAGTTCATATTTTTCTAGTATTCTCAAAAGATCGTCGTGTTTTGAACAGGTGATGGGTGTGTACATAGGTTACGTACTCCGTTGGTAATAAAATAAATACAATAAAAACACAATTTATACAACTACTAAATTTTTAATTGCATCCAACAAGTTTATTCTTAAGCGGAATTCTTAACTCAAAATCTTAAAATAAAACATAATGGCTAAACATTTCATACGTTTCTCATTTGCATGTCAGATACAAAAATATTTATATCTTATAACAAAAATGCACACAAGCCGATGTATTATACTAAATTAATAGAAATGAAACAACGTAATATGCACGGCATTCAATGTTCAAGGTACCATGTCGGGTATCTTATATAAAAATGTATTCACAAGCCAGTGGCGCCTCGGCTTTCAATATGAAGCCGCCTTGTACAGATCACGGTCTGCTTGGGAGCCTGGAACAAAATATGTTGCAATAATTAAGACATTCCTAGGAGGTAAGTATGATTGACTATACATGGTGGACATTTCAGACGGATCAGTGAGGGCAGCTACCACGCGAATACATAGTCTTGGGAGACTATCCTTTACTTTTTGAGTTATTGCTATTGGCATTTACAGATTCGAAAAGAAATTACAGTCAGCGAGAAAACGGCGACATTCGAAAAAAAACGTTTCAAAAGGGTCTGTGGGGCAAAGTTAAGTTAGGGTACTTAAAATGTCACAAATCGAAAAAATCTTTTTTTTAATCAAAACTCAAAAGTTAGGGATAGTTTACTAAGACCATATTCGCGTAACTTCAACCCTTAAGAAAGTGTGTCCTTACTGACCCGTCTAAAATGTCCACCCTGAAAAGGGAAGCTTTGATTGTGAGGTATCCTGTATATCCAAGAAGTACAGTCAGCCTTACATCAGTCACGGACCTGCAGGCATTTACAAGCACCATGTGCTAGCGTAGCTCAGTGCTCAACTTTAGGTATAGGAAAACATTGTGAAGAAACCATAAAATGATGGTAGGGTACTTCATACTTGTCCTAACACCGTAAAGTCGAAAATCAGCACAGCGACCTACCGGAGTGCTCTGGTAAACTGCATTTGAGAACCAGTTCCCTTCTTAGCCATAGGCCAGATCATCACAACAATGGTGATTGTCGTCAAGCACAAGAAGATCCATAGTAATGAAAAACTATGTGAAGATGATATGAGAACTCCATAAATAACGTATGGAAATGCACCTTCATCTACTTCGTTGTTATTGATGATGAGATTGGTAATAAATGTGACACAAATTTATAGTAACAGTAAAAATATTAATGTTTCAAGTACATTTAGATTTTACTTTTGCTATTGACATCTTTTCAAATAGTGCCGTTTAAAACTTTACAGGATATATTTTAGAGTGAACTAGGAAATATTCAAACTGGTTCCACCGTCTTCATTCATACACTGAACCAGGAAAATTGACAACCCAAAATGTGGTTAAGATACCAATTTATAATGCGGAGAGCAATGGAGTGGATCTTGCTTCCAGCTTTTATTTCCTTACACAATTACCTTATACAATCTAGGGACTTTCAAAGCCATAGGTCTTCAGGCAAGCATGCTCCACTAGGCTTCGCCTTAAATGTCTGGGTCAGTGGGCAAATATAAGCCCATTTTTATTTACATTATACACAAGCAGCTAATCCCTGATTAAATGGTTATCACAACGCATTCTTGAAGAAGTTGTCATTGACTATTTTTAAAAGTTCACTGATTCGAACTGATATAAGTCGCAGTTTTTTTTATACCACAAAGTCGATAAACAAGCATACGGCTCGCCTGATGGTAAGCGGTTACCGTCGCCATATGGACGCTTGCAACAAACGAGGCATCACTCACGCGTTACCGAGCCTTCCCCCTCCCTAGTGAGCTCTGGCGACCGCAGACCGCAGGAACACAAAAACATTATTTGTTATTTGGCTGCGGTATTCTGTAAGGTGGAGGTACTACCCCAGTCGAGCTGCTCTTTGAGCGAATAAACGCTATGCTCTAACTCTCTTAAAACGCAGATATGAAAAACATGATAAAAAATACTTACAAATATAATTAAATCAGTTAAGTATCACTCTTCCAAAGCTTGATAGTCTTGTCGTTCTCTAGCGCTGCGGAGGCGATGATGTTCTCGGTGGGATGACACGCGGTGCACAACACTGTGTCGGTGTGTCCCGAGAGCCGCTGAACTATCTCCTTTGACTGGAGATTCCATATGTACACCAGGTTGTCTTCTGACCCTGATACTATCCACTGTGGACAACAGTTTGAATTCAGTTCAGGGTTGGTTGAATTATCAAGATAATTATCTAATGGTACTGATAATTATCAATGGTAATAACCTATACATGCGTGTGATATTATGCGTAAGTCTATAGCGTGTATCCGAACGCGGGTAATATTGATGTCACTTTTTTGTCGTAACGTCATATGGATAGTGTATATCCGAAGTTCCAAACACGATAAAACATCATACCCTGGCAGCAGGACATTCTTCTCGTCCTCAATGATTAGTTTTAACAGGTTTTGTGTGGTCTTTTTTGCAAATAAATTAAATATACGTAAAAAACATTATGCCAAGAAAACTAGATCCCCTGTGGTCAGCATGACTATATAAAAACATTTTTTTTTAGTTTATTTTCGATAATAACTGGATAATTATGGGATAACTATCAATAAACATAATTATCTTGATAATTGCCAACCCTGATTAATTTGGAGATGTGTTTTTGATTATACTTTACTAAAGTGTAGCAATGAAAATAATTTGTGCATGAAAACAACATGTAGCTTTTTTACAATGAAAATTTCAAAATCATCAGCACCCTTTTCCAGGCAAGTATTAATAACAGTATTAAGGCGAGGTAGTGACGTCGAATGCCGAGACAAATGTCCCGGGTTATGTGCTTGAGCTTTCGGTGAAGGAAAACATCGTGAGGGAGCCATAGCACGGTGGTAGGGTACTTTTTAGTACCCACGTGACTGGCTACCACCCTCAAGTTGAAAGTCTTTCGCCAAACAACTATCGGTGTTCCGACAGCTTCATTTGAGACCCAGTTCCTTCTAGGCTTCGTGTGCTTATCACCTTTGGCCACATCATCAATTACCATGGTGAGATTGCCTAAATAAAAAATAACAATACAGTAACAAAATTACCTTTCCACCAGTAACGCTGAAATTGGCAAAGATGCAGTACTTCTCATTCTTATGTCCCGTGTAAGTCTTGAGGCACTTGCCCCGGCTGTAGTCCCACAGTTTGAGTGTGTTGTCGAGTGTCGCCGCCAGTATGTACTTGCCGTTCGGTGAGAACTTCACAAAGGAAACTGGTGGGTTGTCATCGTCTATGAGTGTCTTTAAACATTGTCCTGATGCTGTGTCCCAGATTCGACTGTAAAAAAATTAAGTTGTGTAAGTATTTACATTCATGTAGTTCTATAAACCCCCAATATTTTATTATCTATAGAATAACTATTGTATATTTTATTGTTATGAATATGGAGTTGTCTGACCACAAATGTAAGTAATGATGTGGACAAAAGTGTTTAGCGTACAAAGTCTAGAAAGGATGTCAACTGCCAGATGCGTGCTGGGAACTTTTCCCTTCAGCTTTCTCATTATCTGATGTTGCTCAAGCTCATCAAGTAACCGAATCCCCGATTTTTTAATGGCACTCAAAATCACTACTATGGAGCTAATTAATTAACAATTTAACTGAATAATCATTGAAAGAAAATACCCACCATAATCCGTCATAACTTGAAGATACAATAAGGCTCCCATCTCTATTAAAATGCACTGCCGAAACTGGATCCGAATGCGCCGGTAACGTCTTTAAACATTTACCTGAAATTATTATTAATTTTAGTAAAACACAATTTAAGCTTTACCACATAAAGATTAAAACAATAAAATGGTGTTTATTATTGGAACATTTTCTTTACAGAAATAGATTTTTACCGTAGCGAATAGCATTTAAAACGTTAATAGTATTTTACAAGGTTGGCAACGCATCAGCGCTGGTGGTTGGCCCCAAGGTCGTAGTTATGGTGACAAACTGCAATACTTAGTAATGTTGATGTTTTATGAACTGTCTCATGCTAAAAATACAGGACTCGTACTGGACTTTCATTGTCATATATGCTCCTCTCCTTTCCTGACTTGTCAGTACAACGGCACGGCGTTGGTTTGTTTGATACCGACACATTTAAATATCACTTAAAATATCTCTCTCAGTCGCAATTTTGTTGCAACAATTTCGTAATACTCTTGATGAGCAGTTACGAGGATATGGATGCTAAAATGCATAGGTGCCAATAAGCTTTCTGTACCCAGTAGGTAAACCATGCACACGGATGTCGTGCCGACCGGCAAGTCAAAAATGGCCTTAGCGTTAGTAAAATTGAAAACATGATGAATTAAAACAATTACACAAATTGTAAAGAGTAATTGCCGAGTTTATTGCCGGCTCTTATCAGCAAATGCAACCTAACGAACCGGTATTAAAGTATTAGAGTCAACTTTTCATAAGTGCCTATATGAATAAATGATTTTGAATTTATATTTAACTAGCTGCCCCCGCAGTTTCACCCGCGTTCCCGGGATAAAAAGTAGCCTATGTCTTTCTCCATACCATAGGCTATATGCCTACATGCCAAATTTCATGATGATCCATTGAGTAGTTAAGGCGTGAAGGCGTAACAAACAAACAAACTCACTTTCACATGTATAAAATTAGTTAGGATTACCTGTTCTTACGTCCCATATCCTAACACTTTCGTCGAAGCTGCCAGAAACTATGAGGTTGCTTTGTGGATTGAAATTACAGCAAAATACGTAATT
The DNA here is from genome assembly GCA_951394255.1 of Polyploca ridens. NCBI lineage: Eukaryota > Metazoa > Arthropoda > Insecta > Lepidoptera > Drepanidae > Polyploca > Polyploca ridens. Next base: position 4,671,062 of record OX596248.1, read on the forward strand.
ACTGTGTCCTTTTAGTGTCTTCAAACATTTGCCTGAGCTCAGTTCCCATACCTGAAACAAAATCATGTAATAGATAAATAAATATCCTGGGACATTCACACATAGCAGCCTGAGGGCGAACCACAAGCTCTTAAAACAACTTTTGTCTTTCTTTGACATCCGACGTCAAAACGGGACAAAAGACAAATAAGGTTATTTTAACCTTGTTTTAAGACCTTGTGATAGGCCCCCTGATCCCATACTAAGCAGAGCTTGTACTATGAAAACCAGATTACTGATATACTACTTATACTACTTTTAGTTTGTAAAATACATACTTCATGTTCATAAAGACATGTTCATGCACACAAATGCATGTCTTTCGTGGGAATTGAACCCATGAGTTGTGGCGTGTTAGGTGAAATCTTAACCAAACATGCCAACAGGAATCTTTTACTTCTCAAAAAAGACTAATGTTGCCCATTGATGACCAAACCAATAAAAATGCATTAGCTCTAAGAATGCACCAGGCCTTAAGTAAAGGGTAACATCTTGTGTAGACATAAGTAAGTAGAAGCATCTAGTTCCGTAAAAGTTGTCTTAGATAGTAACAAGTCAACCTAAATAAACAATCTTATCAGTGTGAACAGAACCATGATAAAGTTCAATCACCGTGTGAAACATCTCTGAGCATTCAAATTTCTTATATGTACCTCACTGATAAGCTTTAAAGTTTAAAGAAAAGTAAGCCAAAATATTTTTAACATAAAGCTTATTACCTACAGTTACATATTCATTAAAATTCATTCATTGATTAAAAGCATATTATTGTGATTTCACCTAAAATTAAAATAATTTTATTAATATTTTATCTAGACTGATTGCCTACTCAAGGTTTGTTTGATTGAAGGTTGTATACAAATTATTTCCTGCTCAAAGCCATTATAAACATTTTTATTTTTTACTGTTTATAGGCGTGTGTTTGACCGCAATCTCACCATGGTAGGTGATGATGTGGCCGAAGGTGGTAAGCACACAAAGCCTAGAAGGAACTGGCTCTCAAGTGCAGCTACCGGAACACACCGAAAGGTCCTTGGCGACAGATTTTCAACTTGAGGGTGGTAGCCAGCCAGGCGGGTACTACAAAGTACCCTACCACCGTGCTATGGTTTCCTCACAATGTTTTCCTTCACCGAAAGCTAAAGCTCATTGTAGGATTCGAACCCGGGACCTTCGTCTCGGTATCCGACGTCACAACCACTGAGCTATCATCGCCTTAAACTATTTACAAGTTACGAAGATATGGGTGTTCATTCTATTTACTTGAATAATGTTTTTAAAAGTACAGGCATAGCACTTAACTGAGTAGGTTCCTGTGGTAGTGGAGCAGTTAGACAGTATCAAAACTGTCTCGCTATACACATGATAAATGTTTAGTTCTCTTTTGTCATTTGACGTAGTGAAAACACACCTCCTGCAGCACTACACTACTGCAGGAATTTATTCAGATATGTGCTATACCTGTAGTTTTGTATATTACTTCATGTCAAACTAAGTGTAGGTATGAGATATTTTTATTGCCAGTTGTATGTTGAAGACATTCAGGAATACTTATGTGTAAGATAATATGTGTCATAATATTAAAATGCCTTAGGGCAGGTCTTGTTACTTTTATCATTTCAATCTATTAATTGTTGAAAATTTTGTGACCATCAGATGTAATCTTTATTAGTTGCTAAAATAGGAATACCTTTTTTTAAATCAGTTAAATATAATTGATCCTGACTATAAAGTACATTACGTTAGTTAGTATTTAAATATCATAGATTAGTGGTCAGGGTACTCACTTTTAAAGTCTTATCATCACTGGCGCTGACTATCAGCCTGCTATCTGAGGACCAAGCCACGTCGCTGATGCCCATCTTGTGTCCTGGTATAGTCTTCTCAAATTTGCCATCATAAGCACCCCACACCTTGATAAGTTTGTCAGCAGCTGAAATAAACATATTATTATGCTCAGCATGATTTTCTTATGATAGTAGCTTATGCTGGGAGCTCCACCCATTTATTAGTGTTTGTACTTATATTTTTACAAGTTGGGTTGATCAACTTTTTCTAGTACCTCGTTGCCATGGTTACATTCCCCGTTGTTACTTAGACAACTCATGAAAACCATGATTTTCTATGTTTACAATACAATACAGTTTAGGTTACAATGCACCAAACATATTTTTTTGTTGTAGTTAAAAGCCCATTATTCTATGGACTATCTCCTAAGCACATTAGTAGCAATATATAACAATTTTTTAAGAAACTCAGTCACTAGTGTCTCTTGGACAATGGGAGAGAATAACAAACAAGAAAAAGTTGATTGACCCAGTTATCTTACTTCATAATATTAGAATGTTTAGGTATTATTGATAAATATTTATAACCTGCTGTTGCTTTATTCCACGGTTCCACCCACTTTCCCAGGATAAAAAGAAGTCTATGTCCTTCTCTTATAGCTTTTATAATTTTTTTTTAAATAAAATATCATTGATAGTACTGCTGTTATTCTGATCATTCTAGGTAGGTAATTTGTGTAACTTTGCATTGTTACACAATATTACACAAGAATATGTCACCTCCATACCATAGAAGCTAGGGAGCATAGTTATGCAAACCGAAATATTTAACCTTTTGGACACCTGCCACACTATGGTAACTGTTACTGAGCACCAAGTTTATTTTTAAATTGTTTAGACATAGTTTAAACATGACAACTAATTACCACCTTTGCTACATTTCCATTTGATATAATATTGTGTAAATCTTATCTGATAACAAGAAGGTATATCTACAGTTGACCTTTGACCTTGTATCCTTTTAAAAACTTCTTACAGTCTTAATGTGACTAATAAACCAAAATAACTTTTGATTTGAAAACTGAAGAAACACAAAGGTCAATTGGTCATTTTAATTACCAGCATAGACAATAATTGTTAATATAGAAGAGGTTACATATAAGAGCAATGCAAAGTCAGATCTGAGAGAAAAACTCCCTCTGGAACATAGAACACATTGTGGATGGATGGCGCTAAATATAATCCATCAAACATTGCACAATGTTTCATCAATGTATACAATGGTACCGAACTTTGCTTCAGTTCATATACTGTGTTACTATGTGCACACTACAAACATGCCCTAAATAGAAACAAGTTCTTATTACAAAAACTTTATCTAGGACAGAGTTAAATTTGGAATAAATTATAATATTTATCAAGGCTAATGTCACTTCTCATCAGTTTTTCTGAAAAGAACATGCTATTAGTGATAAGAGGTTTTTATTTTAATTTATGGATGTTTATATTGTATTATAAATCTCAAAGATTAAGAAATAGTTATTGTTCATTGAATTTTGAAATCAAAGGGTTAATTAGTCAACTAAACTTATAGCAAGTAACAATTTTTTTAAACTACTTTTTTATTTATTTTTTTAAATACCCATATTCTTTGCAAGAGCACTTTAAGAATTCGTCATACTTCTTTTGTAACATAGAATTCAGGGAACTGGTTATTGGAAATGCATGGTATAACAAACAGGTCATGCTAATATACAGTACAGTTTATTTAGTTACACAGTAACTTAGCAATTTGCTTGCTATTATGTTCCACTAAATAGTTAGCACCAACATTATTGAGAAATTCACACCGTAATGTAACTGTATTTGTTACAAATGCAGAGTAAAATTGCTGATATAGCAAGTTAGCAACACAAGGAAGCAAAAAAGTATGAGTTTTATATATTTGTAAATTCAAGGCCAAACTTTTTGTGTAAAATTTTGATGATACAATATAGACTTGCCATAAGGACAACTAACACTGTTGACCCAGTCTCTGGATATGTTAAATTGACTGTATAATGGTAGTTACAAATACCTAAAATAGGCCATATGAAATGGACGTAAATAAATAATTAATGCAACGGATTATTGACATGGGATACTCACAGGAGCTAGCCAGCCATTCTCCATTTGGGCTGAATTTAACTGACGACACGGCCTTCGTGTGTCCGGCGAGGGTGAATTTGAGCGTGTAATTCGGCTTCTGAAAACCGATATATCGAAATTAGCGCCAAATCGCACGTGCTCGCTCACACAAAGTTGAAGTTACATAAACATGTGCCGCCCGCCACTGACGCAAACGGTTGAAATACCAGCGAAGGAACTCCAACTTACCGCCACTGAAGACTTGTTTGATTGTGGAGCGGATTGTGACAGCGAATTTGGGCCGGAAAGATTGGTGGAGGGCCCACCGTGTGTTTGATGTGCAGCAGGATGGCCTGGCCCGGGACCTAGCGGCACCATGTTTCAACTTTCGACGCACTAAGTTCTTCTTTGTTCGTCACCCAACACAGTCACAAATACACAATAAATCACAACTTAGGTCACACTTTAGATCGGGTATATCACGTAACTCGACTCTCACTGTACTTTTTTCACAAATTTCAACGAAGATTTTCAAAGAACATTCTAAATCCGGGCGTCCCAATGCGTGCATATTTCGCGAAGAGCGATCAATGGTACCAACCTAAGTAGCGTAACGACGTATCAAAAACCTCCCGCGATCTCTTGCGTTCCTTTGTCTATGGTCACATTTGGCCAGCACTGTCAACACAATCAGCCAACCATTAGAAAAAAAAACACAGTTTTTAGGTTTTTAGCAGATTTCAAATATCATAAGTTCGGTGACATGCTATTTTTACTTATAAGATTTCTCAATGATTATTTCGATATGGGAATATCGTAATACAACAAAGTTTCATCAAATATTTTAAATGTATGGTATCTCAAACTCATAGTAATCTAACTCATAACTAAAGGTATTAAACTCATAGTAAAGTGAAATAGATCCATCTTAAGGTGCTCGGCATGAGGCGGGAAATTTGATATTTTTCAAGATTTATTGATTTTTACCATCGTAGAACAATATGGCTAACTATTTCAGAGATTAGCGACCGTAGTAGTCCATTTGGCATATTATATTACACCTGTAAGTTTATTGAATTTGTTGCCTTTTTCATGGTATGTGTAACACAAGAATCTTATTTATTAGAATAAGATTCTTTGTGTAACATCATTCGCTTGACAGACCTAGCACAACGCAACACACGACATATTGTGGCAATACTGTTTTAATTATTTATTGTTATGTTCACTGGCAAGTATATTTGACCTCTTTGACACATGCAAGGTTAAATTTGACATTGCGTGATTAAACGCCGAAAGGAAACTGAAAAGTTTTGGAAAATATTAATAAATCAATAAAAATGGCCCTAAATAAACTAAGTATTGATGCCCTTAATTTGAGTGGAAAGCGAGTTTTAATGAGGTAAGTTACTAACACAAATGTATTGTATGTTTAGTAAAAAGGTCGTTATAAGAAAGTTATTTTATTTTCTAGGGTAGATTTCAATGTGCCTTTGAAAGAAGGTGTGATCACAAACAACCAGCGTATTGTTGCTGCGTTGGATACGGTGAAATATGCCCTGGAAAAGGGTGCTAAGTCGGTTGTTCTTATGTCACACTTGGGCAGGCCCGACGGTAATGCCAACCTGAAATATACCTTGAAGCCGGTTGCTGAAGAGCTCAAAAAATTGCTCAGCAGGTATGTACACAATTCCGCAAATATTTAACAAATGTGCAATGCTGTTTTCCTCTTTTCATTAATTTTACACACAAATATCTGCAGCAAGCAACAAATGCAACAAACAAAATAAACTTATTTACAGATAATATTATAAGTAACAATTTGATGTATCATACATATTGTTTCATACAGGGACATAACTTTCCTACCAGACTGTGTAGGCGCAGAAGTAGAAGCCGCATGCGCTGACCCACCAGCTGGCTCAGTAATTTTGCTGGAAAACCTTCGATTCCATGTTGAGGAAGAAGGCAAGGGAGTTGATGCTTCTGGTGCTAAGGTCAAGGCTGACCCAGAGAAAGTTAAGGCATTCAGAGCCAGCTTGAGGAAGTTAGGTGATGTTTACATCAATGACGCTTTTGGTAAGTTAAATAGAACAATTATTTAATATTAAGTTATGAATAATTGCATAAAAATACTGTTCTCTATATTAAAAATAAGGCATTAAAATAGTATAGTATAAAATAAGTTGATGGTAGGCAAAAAGCTACATGACGCATATGTTACTATAATTAGCTGTTCAATTAACAGCCTAGCCTTTTAACTAAATAGAGCTATTCAACAAGGGGCCTGAATTTCATTCAAGAAGAAGAATAAAACACAAATATACTATTCAATCTGGATAGTTAAAAAAGGCAAGTAAATTAATTCTTAATTTCCACAGGCACAGCACACAGGGCTCACAGCTCAATGATGGGAGAAGGCTTTGAACAGAGAGCCAGTGGCTTCCTACTCAAGAAGGAGCTGCAATACTTTGCTAAGGCTCTTCATGAGCCAGAAAGGTAAAGCATTTAAATTGTCTCAAAATTATTCATTTTGGTTTTAGCTCTGAAATTAACAGTGTTCCATCTACCTTCCAGTTTTGATTTAACCTTGACCTGAACTGAATTGTTTTTCTGTCAAATATCAGATTTTCCCCTACTTACTACATATAAATATAATTAAGGAGGTAACTTTAAAATATTGGTTGTTTATTCAATTATAATTTATATTTTATAGTATCCACTTCTGTTCTTAATAATATAAGGAAGGTCTTCTTTTACAAACATTTCAACTTCTGATGATGAATGCATGCTATTGGGTATTAAGCTATGAAAGCATATTGTAAATGTATAACTACTTATGTCATATTAGCTGCACTTTTGTACATTTCTTTTGTTATGAATAAATATGATTATTATATTTTAAAAAAAGCAGAATCCACTCTTTTTTTTTGTCAACTTAGCATTTACAATCTGCATTTTTGGCAAAGGCATTCAGAAAATTTTGTGTAATTATATCATGTCATGTCATGTCATTTGCGGTATGATTCCTGTAAATAATCTGTTGCTTATTATCCGCAAGACATTGTGAATTGTCCTGCTGGTTAATATCCAGCCAGACTCAATAGAAAATATATTGTTAGTGAATTCACCGGCATCCTTCATAGGTTTATAAACATATATTATAAACTTTTAGGCCATTCCTTGCTATCCTTGGTGGTGCGAAAGTAGCTGATAAGATATTACTGATTGAGAATTTACTGGACAAAGTTAATGAGATGATCATTGGTGGTGGTATGGCATATACTTTCCTTAAGGAGACCAAGGGTATGACTGTAAGTATCAAGTGTTAATACCTATCCAAAGTTTGTTCCGTCATAATAGAAAACTGCTAAAGCATTTAAGTAATAATCGCTTTATCCTATTCAAATAGTATTCTAGAACATTTGATCAGTTCAGCTTGAAAAAATTTTTTTGATATGAGTCCTTATGTTTGGTTTACTTATTGTAGATTGGCAACTCCTTGTATGACGCTGAAGGTGCGAAAATCGTTGGCAAGCTAATGGAAAAGGCAGCCAAAAACAATGTCAAAGTTCACCTTCCCGTTGACTTTACCACAGCCGACAAGTTCGATGAAAATGCTCAGGTAATGTACTAATAATTGCAACTTATATACAGACACTATATCGGTTGAAAGCATTTGTATGAAATTTGGCACATACATCTTTCTCAAGATACATTTTACCCTGTGAACAATCCCTCGGGAACAGGTAAAGCCGCAAAGCAGATGCTAGTTAAATGTGACATAATATACTCTCCTATTCTAGCTAACTATTGATTTAGTGATTGCCGTTTATCTTAAAAATCTATATAATTAAAATTATTCCAGGTTGGTACTGCTACAGTAGATTCTGGTATTCCTGATGGCTGGATGGGTCTTGATGTTGGACCTAAATCTAGGGAACTTTTTGCCGACCCTATCGCCAGAGCTAAGGTCATCGTATGGAATGGGTATGTAATTTCAAATGAATTTCGATTTATTTTCTTGATGTTAAGTTTGTTACAATGTAGTTAAGAGTTATCGTCATCTGCCTGCCTGCTTTTTCCATTCTTCTCTTCTATCCGTCATACCAGCATTCACTCCTTTCTTACCCATATCATCTTTCACACAATCCATCCATCTCTTTTTCGGTCTTCCTCTACCCGTATATCCACCCACTTTTATATTCATAACTATTTTAGTGACGTGGCTTTCATTTCTCATAATAACCTGTCCATGCCACGCTAAACGGTTCCCTCTCAACTTTTCAGTCACTATCAAGCTTCCCCTTATATACTCATTCCTTATCTTATCCATTCTTGTCACTCCACAAATCCATCTCAACATCCCCATTACAATCGTAATCCTCGTTACAATGTAGTTGAGTCTTATTACTTATACATTAAGTTTCATTTTTGTTCATTAGACCTGCCGGTGTGTTCGAATTTGAGAAGTTCGCGGGAGGCACCAGGGCCCTGATGGATGGTGTTGTGAAAGCCACTGCTAATGGAACCATCACTATTATTGGTAAGGAATGAAAATAATCGCAAACATTTTTGTAGGTAATTGCCGAAACAACGACTTTGAATCAATTACAGTTGCCAGGCCTTCAATCATTCCTTTGATAGTAATTAAACAAGTTTGTTATTGCCTGCTCGTCACAGCAAATACAACCAGGCATTAGAGTCAGAAATGTCTGTGACGGTGTATATATTTATCTCTTTCCCTCAAAGGTGGAGGCGACACGGCGACATGCTGCGCCAAATGGGGCACAGAAGACAAAGTGTCTCACGTATCAACTGGCGGTGGCGCTTCCTTAGAACTGCTTGAGGGTAAGTTATTAACGGTTATTACGTCATTAGGAATCTTTTTGTTCCCTTTGATTTTATCACAATGAACTCGTCGCCAATGAAAACAGAAATATTCGCGCGCTGGAAATTACGGTTTACAAAATTTTGTTCTGTTGCCTTTATATTGAGAAGAGAGGAGGACATATCGATTGAGTACCATTTTATATAATTTACATAACTATTTGACCCAATCACTATTAGTAGAATAGAAAGTAAAGTAAAAGATCAAATACGTATGCAAAAAAAAACATGGTGCCTGAGACATAATTTGAGGCATTTAAAACGTTTTTAATACCCCGAAAAAATAAGGAATGATATGTAAATTTCATATGACTGTAGAAACTTATTTTAAAAATAATTTTGATTATCTGATATTTCATTATTATAAAATGTTTCATGTACTGACATTGATGCTGATTCTGTTGTAAATCGCACTAAACTAATTTTAGTCACATCACATCTCTTTCTTACAAACATTATTGAAAAAGGATAGAACATATTTAAAGCTGTCAAATTAGTCTTTGCCGTCTTCATTTGCGGGTATACAGACGGCAATAGATGGCGACTAAATTTATATTGAAAACACATTGAAAAAAGCATTGGACTAATTTGACAGGACTAAATTTCTTTCATCCTTTTCTTATGTTCTTTGTTAGAAAGAGACATAGTGAGCCTACATTAGTTTAGTTGTAGGTAAACAACAGAATTAGCACCATTTAATATATTCAAATACTTCTAAAATTATTTTTTGTGTAAATATAATATAATGTTTGGTTCTTTGACAATCAGTAGTTATTTTGTAGCGTAGAGCTAAAAGTTGATACACTATAATACTATGTAGACTAAACCAACCTAACTGCACTACTTTCATTACTTTTAACACTTTCAAAATAACACTAACGTTACACTGAAAACATTTCTATATAGTTTTGTGTCAACAACAACTTTCTGGATGCGATTGAAATTTTGACTTTAATTACTTGGCTTAAAGTATATAATTCAATGTTTTATGTACAGTGTAGATGTATTTCAGCATACAACAACTATACTGAATGTGATTTGTTTATAAAAACAGTTGGTTTAATAACGTATTGTATAGTTAGTAGCAATTTCAACTATCAAGACAATTTTACCATATGAATTAATTAGCCGTAATTTCCTTCCAGGTAAGGTACTCCCTGGAGTGGCTGCTCTCTCAAACGCATAAATATCTATTGTTTATGCTTAAATTGCCATAATAAATCAATCAGTATGTTTAGAATTTGCATTACTAAGTCGCTAGAGTAATGTGTAACAGTAAATTGCAAAAAAGTGAGAGATGTTTGTTATGTATAGTGCTACATAATTTATATTTATTAGAGACAAGTGTAATGTATCGAATATAATTTATTTGCTTTTGAAAATAAATGTTGATCAATGAAACCATTTTGTCATTTTAAGGTAAAAAATAATCCTGGCCTAATTTTGTTTGACCAAAAGCTTAGACGCTGGCCAGAAGGGGCGATTTCGCCGCGATTCTCTCGGGCGTATTACGAGTTAAGGTTTGGGGAAAGTGCACGAAAATCGCGCGATGCTTGTGGACGCAATGTACCTATGGGTTCCCAGTATCTCACCAGCGCGCGTAATGCATTCGCGCGGGTGATTCGCCGCTATTTCGGCCCTTCTGGACAGGCACTAAGCCTATATCTATATACCTACATATATGAAAAAATCAGCCAAGTGCGAGTCGAATTCGCACACGAAGGGTTCCGTAAAGACGTTTCTTGTATGGGGGCCCCTTAAATTTTTATTATTTGTTGTTATAGCGGCAATAGAAATACATATTCTCTGAAAATGTCAGCTGTCTACCTATGACCGTGAATGAGGTACAGCCCACTGACAGACGGACGAACGGATAGCGGAGTCTTAGTAATAGGGTCCCGTTTGGCACCCTTCGGGTATGGAACCCTAAAAAACGTATTTGATTAATTAACTGAAGTTCAATTTAATTAAAACTTTTTCTTACATTTCGTATTTTCACACTATATTGAGGTGAACAGTTGTATTTGCAACACAAATATGTGCACGAGAGCAGTGTTTTTGTTTCTTGTGCCCTTGAATCCCTATGTACACTCAGGATTCTTCGCTAGCTCGGGATTCAAACTCACCGCTCGGAACAAAAACAAACTTTAAATACAGATAACTATACCCTATATTATTTTAAACTATAACTTTTGACCACTACTTCATATTCTATGCGCTAAGCAGAAATAAACTGAACATACCTAAGCACATACTACATTGCACGATGGATCGCATAACTGAATTTTGTACCAAGTAAACTGAGTTAAGAACCTTCATAACTCGATTGCAAAGCTATAAAGCTCGTATATAACATCGTAAATATGGACATAAGACTAGCAGTAAAAGACTAATACAGACTTATGCTTCATATTTTGTTGGTACTTGTGATGCATTCAACTATAATAGATGACGTTAAAATAGATAACACTATCAGAAAACAGAACAAACTGAGCTGTAATCAAGCGAGAGGGTTTAAGGCGGCCCTCTGCGGCCGGCGCAACTTCAACGAAAGCATAGTCTAAAAGCTTGTTGTTTCATCCAACGTAATGTTTGACTGCGAAAAAAAAGAGACAGCATCAGAGCCGTCGGTTATCAGTCGGTAAATTCCGTTGATCACTCGCGGCCGCTTCGCTAGGTCGTCATTCATGATTTCGCATATCATAAAACTTGTTCCAGGCGTATACTTCTTGTGAAAAAATCTTACAAGTTTGTGAAAAAAAGTTAGTTATTTAGAATCTCCAATACATTTGCAAGCCTGGTATCTAAATGTTTTCTTTACTTTTAAAATTTATAGGTACATTAGATATGGCCAAAGTTCAGGTAAAATTTGAGCAAAAACGCTGTTTTTCGGAGGCTTTTACTGAATTTGTTTCACACTTTTTAGTAATTTCGCCTAGATACATGGCTAGATATACTGCACAAGATACTAATTTGTTCTAAACATCTAACGAAGAATGTTTAACAACGCCATAATAAGTACAGAGGTGTTGTATGAAAAGTATGGCGAATTGAGTGCTCTTAAGGCTATGATTACTAAGTGGTTACTATGAATGCCGTGGCGACGGTTAGGTTCGAATCATAGAATACGCTTCAGGAAGACATCGTGAGGATATCAGATCACGGTGGTAGGGTACCTTATAGTACTCGTCTTTGTGGCTACCACCCTCCGGTTGAAAATCTGTCGCCAAGCACTTGGTGTGTTCCGGCAGAGCTTTTTGCATGCTAGCTGAACCTTGTCTTCCAAGTGACTATTAGAATTTCTAATAAAATAACATAGCTATAAACGCCAGGGATGCACTTCCTGATGAACAGGGACAAATTCTGGATTTTTTTGCAGTGAACTCAAAATTCAAAAAATTCAAAATCATTTGTTCAAATAGACCTTCGCAGGCACTTATGAAAAGTCTGACTCTAATACTCTAATACCGGTTCGGATTCATTACATAATATTTACATTCTAATCGCACTGACAACTGCAAACTGCAAACGCAATTACAAACTGGAAAAGGACTAGGTTTATTCGACCCCAATCGGAGACATTACTTAGTGTAGCGCTGCTCTTACATCAGCCACTAATATACTTAGATACCTACTTATTTACCTTCAAACCCCATAAAATGTTTCAATCGCGATTTTACCGTTGTTGAGTTCCTCATGGTTAGATCGTAACAAAATTTCGTTGGAAGTAGGATCTCGGAAAAAAATCTCTTTAATAATCAAAATCGGTTCACTTGGCCCATGCTTGGCCAGAATATCCAACATAATCCAAAGAAAGGACCCTACGAACAAATTGATGATTGAATCTTCCAATTTTTTTTATTGCTGTCATTGGTTCTTAGCACGTTAAAAATTAAATATTTATAAACGCTTCAACTTAGTAATGAAAATGTTACGCAACATGCCTGGGATCAGATATAAGGGACATGTGTACAGTCAACACGAAAAATTATAATTATTTACCCAGTCTTGTCATTGACGAGTTGAAAAGCAAGACCCTTTCATTCCAGTCCATTACCCGCTCAGCCATTAGGCCTTTGAATTAATTTTCTTATTCAAACATTAAAATTTCACTCGCTTTCATTTATCAAATGGGGTTAAGGAAAGTTTATTTTAATTTGTCACTTTAAAAGTAAACACGTTGATGCCAGAATATCCAGTATAATAGGTAATTATGAAAATATTTATTTTATTTTTATGACTGCCGCGATTTACTGTGCCTCCCTTTTGGCTAGTTCCGAAAACCAGCGCTGCAGCATATGCTGAGATGAGTGCCTTTTTGGCCTCACACAGTATCCTGATTGTAAAGAATTGACGTTAGTAAACGCTTACCAAAGCGTTTGCGTTTACGACATTTCTCTATATGAATTGGCACAGCGCCTCTAGCGGAATACTCATGGTACTAATTTCTCCCATCTTTGAACCCTCATAACTTGGGTTTGGATTATACCAGATAAACAAAATTCTCAGGACATGATGTCAATAGTAAACTTATTAAACATATTAAGTTTGAATAACATAGCTCTTATACTTTAGATTTTATTGATATCTAAAAAACCCCAATTTCGTCACTGACTCACTGATGATCATCAAAACTCATAGGGTACTTCCTGAAGTCCTAGAAAGCTGAAATTTGGTATGTAAGCTTGTATTAGTACACAAACAACAAAAAAAATATAAAACTTGGAAATTTCAAACAAAAAAAACATAAGCAACTTACAAAAAGAAGTGAAATCCCACCAAAAAGATCTCATGTAGAGCTTGGCTGTCTGATAACTTTTTGACAGTACGAGCCATATGTCTTAGCGGCAACATTTTACATAATAATGTTTTTGGTGGGATACAAATTTATAGTTAACGCAAACGTGTTAGTTAGCGTTTACTAACGTCAATTCTTTACACTCGGGTACCGTTCTTAGTTCGTTTTAGGCGTGTGTTCCTACTTGTGCTGTTACTGTGACTCCATAATAAGTTAAAGTACCAACCTAACTAGTTTATTCTTTCATTCAAATTAAAATAAATAGAATTATTTAAAATGTTGAGCTTTTACGGGCGACCAAATGAGCGTTATTTTATTAGGACTGTTGCTTTTCAAAAGCAAACATTTTTAGGCTCTTTTCTCAACCTAAGAAGAACCTAAAGATGGAAGAAGAAAGATGGAAATTAGTAGAATTAAAAGTAGAAGTAATTTAATGTCTATTTATTCCCCAATTGAAATTATCTTTTTATTTAAGCTTTTTATTCTTTCTACGAACTTTCAGCGATTTTGTTCCCATAAACCGCGAGTTTAACTTATAATGAAAACATACAATAAAAGGGCCGTAAACATTAGCCCTGTAAATACCATCACCCTTTACACCAAAGGGCAAAACCAATCTGAACTTTATTGACAAAACAATTTGTTTTACTCTCATTAATGAACCACTATCCTGAAATAAAAAGGAATTACTGCAATTTGCACCGTATGTGATGAGCTGAAGTTTACTTTCGTAATAAAAGTAATAGGGTGTACGAAGCTACAGGTATAAAAAAAAGTCCGGGAGATATCGATCGGCCGTCCGCGCAAGCGTCATCACAAAATGTAGTATTTACTCTTAGCTGAGAACAATTTGCTTTAAGTTGCTGCAAATTGAAAGGCAAATATCTTCAATCGAGATTTAAAAAAAAACAGCATAATTTAATAAAAATACGTTGATTATCTCGCCCCAATGAATTCCAGAAGTAAAAGACAGCTGTTCAGCCCCGTACATCGACATTCTATGTTGAACCTTTCCAATACGTGAACTGTAGTCCAATTGGCGAGGGGTCGCGCATGCCCAAAGGGAATTCCTTGTGTTATATCAAAAATAATAATTTCAGTAAAGTGTCAGTGATGGAAAGACCTCTGTACGTCGCCGGTATCCCGGCTGGCGTTGTAAAATGATACTTAATTCTAATTGCTAAGACTTAAACTAACGCTTAGTCGCGTTTCGTGTCAATTGTTGTTGTGTATATCGATTGTATGTAGAGAAACATCGTTGTTTTCACGTTTATCTTTTAGCAGGTGAGTGGAACGGTGGACCTTTGCTTTTGTTTTTATTTGTGACACGCACTGAATACAATCACCATAAAAAAGATTTTGTATTACAGCAGTTTCCTACTACTTTTTCGTTGAATGAATTTAATACAACTAATGTGGAAATCACTGCTTTGTTTATCTGAATGTAAATCATCTCGTGGAAACTGGGTACATAAACGAGTGACATTCATCCTACAGTTCAATAGGGAATTTTGACCCGTGACGTAGGTACCTATGCAACGTTCTTACAGGTGCTTGCAAGCTACTTGCTTTTTCTCCTGTGCTTATCAAGTTTATATCTTTAGCTGTCTACTATAAGGTCTTTGTTCGACAATTGTTAAGAAAATTTATGGATATTAAAACCTCTACTGCATTTTGAGTATGTAGGTAAGCCTTATCATGAATCGTATAAAATGGTAGATATAATCTAAACTGCATAGTAGGTAACACGATGCATGTGACACGATTGAGGGCTATTCAGAAATAGTTTAAAAAATGAAATTTTCTATAACTTTTTTCTTTTATTTTGTTAGAAAAAATTATTATATTTATAAACTTTGAAGCTATTCACAAATTTGGATGAAAGGGAATGGGCAGACACTCCACCACGCGTGGCCACTGCGGATCGGTGGAGGTAGACTAGTGATCAACCTACTGTTAGAGTTTTCAAGCCGCCTAATAGCCTTCCAACTAGCTTAACGACTATCACAATTAAGTGATAACCGGGACCAACGGCTTTAAGTGCCTTCCGAAGCATGGAAACGCTCGATTTGGTCATCCATCCAGATACCGACCACGACAGTGGTAGCTTAACTTTGCCGATCGATTATGTACGGCTAAACATGCTACACCACGAGTGCTTCACGAGAAGCAATTGATTGAATATGATTATTGTGCATTAAATTGACTATACCTAGTCAGACCAATCTTTTAGTCAGTTTTTTCCTTATGGTTTTTTCTAACAAGTCGGTAATATAAAGTGGCAATTATCCTTCGATTAGTATGCAATGCATGCATATCCGATAGGTGTGTAATCAGACTGAATACAACCTGAAATGGTATCGTATTTCATATCATTAAATATTCACAAATGTATAGGTGATTTCATCCATTCATCGCAGTTCGCAATCTGCTGAGCGGATATTGCAACCGTGCTCTTCAGATTGCCGGCAATTTGTATAGGAAATAATCCTATGCATACCTATAGATGCAAAATTATGGTTATTTAAAAGGAGAATAATTTCACTGATTGTACACTTTCACAGAACAATGCGTGAGTGACCCCTTTTTGCGCAAGCATTTACCGGGCTTTGTTTTGTATTTAGCAGGGATATAAACCGTTTGACTTTTTTATTAGAATGTCGGATAGGGTGACTCTACACTGATTCTTGTGTGACGGAAAGTGATCTCACTTCTATACAAATGTGAAAATTTGTTTGTTTAGGTCCCTCGGGAATGCGGGTGAAACCGCGGGGCGGAAAGTAGCCACCAATAAAGGACTGAAAACATTTAAGAAAAAGCGTGACACCACTCATGTATTAGGATTAACGTAATTATCGCGATTTCGTTTTAGTACAAGTTCTCATAGAAATACGCAAACGCGATAGTTACGTTAATTTGTTGCAAACGTTACACTCAGGGTAAAGTTACGACCCACACATTTCACTTTACATAAATCATCACAAGCATCAAGCGGTTGACAGGGGATCCTACCATCTGCATCTGTCTACTCATTCAGTCTTTGTTAGCTTGAATAAGAATAAGAAATGTTCTATCTCCGAAGGCCGGTTTTCCTGGGGCCAGTCAGGTGCTGATCTGTCAGTCGGATTGTACTGCCCTGGCACAGACCATCAGTTACCGTGGAAACCAAGCTTTAGTACCATATATACGGTAGTTGAAGATGTCAGGTTCGTCACACGCTAAACTGATACGTTCCCAACGTATCAGTTTAGCGTGAAACTCAGATATCACAGTGGTAGAGTCATAAAATATCGTGGGATCGACATAACTGGTATAACGATATCATCTAACTATTGCACCCATAGTGCACCGCTTCA
The DNA here is from genome assembly GCA_951394255.1 of Polyploca ridens. Classification (NCBI taxonomy): domain Eukaryota; kingdom Metazoa; phylum Arthropoda; class Insecta; order Lepidoptera; family Drepanidae; genus Polyploca; species Polyploca ridens. The sequence goes on from OX596248.1 coordinate 4,688,059, forward strand.
AAGTTATTGCATTTCTTTGGCATACATTTGAAACATTGTCACATTGAACAGTCTTTGACTCTCCCTTTATATAGCCATATACGACAATTGACATGTCTGAAATATAGGACACGTTTGCAAATAGAGTTCGAATCCTGACCTTCATAATCCGCAAGTCAGATAGCACAAAACAGGAAGTACCATAGTCAATCGTTTTTCGTATGATTAATGAAGTTTTCTTCCACACACAGTTATTAGGACTTGGTGTCTCATTCCATTTTGTCACTAGAAAATACTATGCTATAAGGTCGTGTTTTCATTGAGACGGAGCGGAGTGCCGATGTGTAGAGACGAATTACGACGTGCGCTTTATTCGAGAAATCTAACTATCAATACCTCTTATGTATCATATATTACTTACATCTGCAAAGAATTAGGCAGTTACCGTAGCCATATGGACGCTTGCAACACAAAAAGCATCGCTCACGCGTTACCGACCTTTCCCCTCTCCCCTATGAGCTCTGGCGACCTTACTCACGCGCAGGAACACAACTGTACACAACATAAAGTCATTTGGCTGCGGTATTCTGTAAGGTGGAAATACTTCCCCAGTCGAGCTGCTCTTTGAGCGAATAAACACTACGCTCTACCTCTCTTAAAAAGAGATAGGTTTAGATAAAATTGTCTTTAGTTTGTAGGTCCCTATAGCCATGACAGTACGTTGTCGCCCACTTCAACATAAATATTTTACGTCCTGCGGAATCTTTTAAAAGACACAAATAGCGTGACCTCTACCTGTAAAAAACTGTAGTAGAATTTACTGTTAAGTTTCTTTCTCGGTAATATTTTCAACGTTTAAAATAAGGTAAACGCTGGTAATTTCGACAGTGTCCCAATACTCGTCAAATTGTAAAAAAAAAACAATAATTTAATTTTACCAATATCTTACTAAAAACATTTTATGGCATCATATTAACAGTAATATATTCTATAATTAGAATGACAACATTTATTCAAACATGTATTGGCGTCGGAATACAGAGCGATCAAAGGTAAGCACCTCCAAATTTTGATGTTTTTTGTGAGTTTAGCTACTGAATGTGAATCCCGGCTCACCACGTTAGGGTTCATGTCTTGCTGGATCGGTCGGACATATTGATTGTGTAATTATTTTGTGATGTAGATAAGTAAATTTTCTAACGATGTACCTATAATGTTGTGTTATTTTTATCATTTGGTATTTTTTTTCGCGTATGACATTTACTGGTACCTACTAATCCCTGTTTGTACTAGAACTCGTTAAAATTAATAGTTTTTTGACGAAAACTGGGACACGTTTGAAAAATTGCATGTAAAGTCGACATTGTGTATTATTTAAAATACTATACGGAGTTTGAATCGAATTGTTGCCAAAACATATTACTTGAATAACAAATTTTTAGTTCTTTATTTATTGTTCTATATATGGGGTTTTTATACACATACTTTTTGGTATCAAGTAAGGGATTGACGAGTTTAGGTCTATTCGGTTGTTAGTACGTACAAGAGAACGACCTAGAACTCCTCAAAACATAAAAAAATAATTAAATGAAACAAAAATTTATAATTAGTTTTTGGAGATTATTATGTACTCATTGTAAATAAATAATTTTAACAGATTTATCGCGTATATTTTACATCATAACGAACATTTTGCAGCGGCTATGACAGAGAAAAAGTGTATGATAGGGTGTCTTATTGAAATCTACAGCTTATGATTTTTAATAAAAACGTTCCCTATGCTCGCAGTTGCCTTTCGACTTTCTATGTTCGGTTACCAGCTGGACACTATTAATTGTTTTGCTGTTGATTTCTTTATTTTTCTTTCTTTTGTCTTTTTTGATGATGAGCAATGTAGCCTGCCCATTGGCCTTTCAGCTTGCTTACTAGCTATGTTCATCGCTTTAGTTCTCGTACGCATGTTCTCATTTCGGACCCTGTCTGTAGAGAAATTCTAAGCATAGCTCGTTCCTAAGCTCGCCGAGGGACTGAGTTTATTTATGCAGCAGTACAAGACAAGCAAAAAAACAGCCAGTAAAAGACAGCAGTAAGAGAGGAAGGGCATCTAAGAGAGGAAGGGCATAACGGGTTGTCTCGTTCGAAAACCTTACAGAAGATCGCAGCCAAATAACGCTACATTAATGTGGTATTGTGTTCCTGCGGTGTGTAAGGTGTGTGTGATGGAAGCGCTGTGCTGGCAGTGTGTGGGGACTAGTGGTGTCGCACCACAGTTGTGTTGTTCAGGCGTGGCGTGTTGTTGCGGCGGTCAGGGAGACCCGGTGAAACAGCTACGCGCTGGCTGCCCGCATGTTGTAGAGTCCCGAGCCTAGGGATCACTTAATCTCCGCCCTGGGAGGCTGACCCGTCGCTTTGCGCATAATCCATGGTATAGTTGGTCGTGCCGGAGGAGGAGACTGGAGTGGACCTGGCCGACTATCATGGGGGGACCGGGGCCCTTCCGACTGCCGCACCAACAAACCGCATCACTACACTAATAATAATACACCTTCTTCCTTTCGCTGCTAGCACAGCGATCTCCTTTCAACCTTTTTAAAATGATGCCAAGGAAAAATAAAAGAAATTGTTCTTCAGCGGCCTTCGTGTTCTCCACACTTTCGGTGGACTTTTGGAACATCAGGGGACTTTACGCCAATATCAATGTAGCCCACCAACAACTTAAGGCTGCACAGCCAACCCTGCTATTTCTAACGGAGATGCAAATATCCTGACCTGATGATACAACGTATTTACACTACCCCGGGTACAAGCTAGAGCACTTTTGTGCCGCGCCGGGGTATGTATGTACGTCAGGGACGATATTTGCTGTCGCCGTCTCCATGGCCTGGATGACCGGAACCTGACGATTTTATGGGCGTGCGTAGATCACGGTTGCCACACCAAAGTTTACGCGTGCCTTTACAGGTCCCATAGCGGTGATTTGGACACAAAACGGTTATTTGAGCACCTTAAATTGACGACTGACAAAGTATTGGAGCAGTACTCCTCCGCGGAGTTAGTGATATAAGGAGACTTCAACGCTCCCCACGTTGAGTGGCTTAATTCTCGGTCCACTGACTTCGCGGGGAAGACTGCTCACGACTTTGCCCTGGCCTATGGCTTCTCACAACTGGCTCTTTCTCCTACGAGAATCCCAGATATTAAGAGCCATACTAACTTCTTACTGAACCTTCTGCTGACTACGCGACCGGACAACTATGCAGTGACAGTGGATGCGCCACTTGGCTCATCGGACCACTGTCTCGTCCGGGCGCAAGTGCCATGCACTCGATTTGACTCGCCCCGGCCTCCCGGATGACGAAGTGTATGGCACTACAAGTCAGTAGATTGGGATGGATTCCGAGATTTCTACGCATCGTACCCGTGGAGACAGCTCTGCTTCACATCAGGGCTAAGTTCGACTTCGTCGGCAGGTTTGGTGAGAGGCTGACTAGCCTTCCCTCTGGAAGTCGCGCTTTCTGGTCTCTTGCCAAAGCTGCTGAAGGAAACTTTTGCCAGTCGTCCTTGCCATCACTACGTAAGTCGGACGGGAACTTGGCTATAGTACTAAAGAAAAGGCTGACCTTTTAGGCTCCCTCTTTACCTCTAATTCGACTTTGGATGATGGTTGCGCCACACCACCTACCATCTCGCGGTGTGACAGCTCCATGCCAGAGATAAGCATTACCCAACAAGAGATCCGTCGGGAATTGCTTTCCCTGGACCTCCATAAATCGAGTGGGCCAGACGGCATACCGGTAGTGGCGCTGAAGCGGTGTGCTCCTGAATTGTGTCCTGTATTAACGTGTCTTTTCGCATTTTCCTACACCAAAAATGAAGTCCCGTCTTCATGGAAATTTGCCCATGTACACCCAGTGCTCAAAAAGTGTGACACATAGGTGTTACAGGCCTATTGCCATCACCTCCCTTCTCTCCAAAGTCGTGGAGTGAGTGATCAACACGCAACTTTTGAGATACCTAGAGGATACGATCACGACTTGTTGAGCGACCGACAATATGGGTTTCGCCAGTCACTCGGCTGGTGACCTTTTTTTTTTTTTATACAACTAAGTCGGTAAACAAGCATACGGCCCGCCTGATGGTAAGCGGTTACCGTAGCCCTATGGACGCTTGCAACACACGAAGCATCGCTCACGCGTTACCGACCTTTCCCCCCTCCCCTATGAGCCCTGGCGACCTTACTCACGCGCAGGAACACAACTTTACAGAACATAAAGTTATTTGGCTGCGGTATTCTGTAAGGTGGAGGTACTTCCCCAGTCGAGCTGCTCTTTGAGCGAATATTACGCTATGCTCTACCTCTCTCAAAAACCTTCTTGTATATCTCACGCACCGTTGATCACTCGCCACCATCGAGAGTCAAGGTGAGGCAATGGCAGTGAGTCTAGATGTGGCGAAGGTGTTCGATCGGTTCTGGCACCGGGGCTTCTAACAAAGTTACCAGCATACGGGCTTCCCGAGGGATTATCTAAATGGGTTGCCAGTTTTCTGTCCAGCAGATGCATAAGAGCCGTCGTTGACTGTAGTTGCTCCGACAGCATGAACATAAATGCCAGCGTCCCGCAAGGATCTGTGTCGTCCCCAATACGGCGCATTCATTGTTATGCAGATGAGAGTATAGGGGACGGTCATTACACGGGCCGTGCTAATATCACTACGGCGGAGGATATCGTGGAGTACGTGCGCCAAAAAATCAAGTACACGCTGAGGGTGCAGCTGCTGGAATCAAGCCGCAACGTCAACTTTAAGGCGTTCGTGGTGCGAGTTCCAACATGTTTTCTGCACCTTGTCATGGAAGAGGACTTTTGGCCGCAGGACGTGGTGTTCCGTCGCTTTCGAGGACAAGTGCCACACGATCGCACAAAGACATAGTGTTTTAGTTTAGTGTTAGTGTTTATACTAACAAAAAATGTTTTACTATAATATTTATGTTAGTTTGTAAGGTATATATCTATGGGCCACTAGTAGCCTGAAATAAATGAATTATTATTATTATTATTATATCCCTCGTACTGAAGTGAAGGAAAGCCGCGAACGGCTGTTGTTTGGAATCGAGAGTACACTAATTAGTGTCTCCGACTGGGGTCGACTAAACCTAGTCCATTTCAACCCCACTGAGACACAAGCCTGCGCGTTCACCGCTAAGAAAACCCCATTTGCTATTGCTTCACAATTCCAGAACAAGTCCTTGAACATCATTAAAAGTATTGGGATCCTTGGCGTCGACATTTCTAGTGAAGTTTTATTCCGTAGTTACTTAAAAGACCAAACAGAGCGAGGCAGTACTTCACATCGGGGCAAAACCTGTAACTTTACAAGTTGCAAGTCCAGCCTCATATGGAGTACTGCTGTCATCTATGGGCGGGGGCACCTGGATACCAGCTTGATCCTTTAGACTCGGTTCAACAATGTGCCATCAGAATTGTCGACGATCCCGAACTCACAAGCGGTTTAGAGCCCCTCAGTCTGAGACTTTGCCTCATTATGTGTATTCTACCCTTTGAGTATTTAGTTTACTCAAACGTTCTACCGCTTGTACAACGGACAGTGTTCTGTAGAATTGTTTAAGCTAATTCCCTGGTGCTGCAAGCGTCCATAGGCTACAGTAAGCGCTTACCACCAGGTGGGCTGTATGCTTGTTTGCCACCTAAGTGCTATAAAAAAAAGTCTGTTCCATAAGTTAATCTGAAACTTTGTCTTCAAACTTTGTGGTATTCTGAACGTGGAGATATGTCGTAACTTCCTAAACGCTTCCCAGTCGTATTTGCCAATGTTGAATAATTTGTCGTAGGCAAACATGGCTTAGTCATGGGATTGGTCTCGAACTCTTATCCTGGAGTCGAACTGACAATTTAGCTCTGCTATGCTAGCACTTCAACGCTTTGATATAGTGACCGTCAATTTTGCATCGCTATAGACTCTGTAACACCGCCCATTTCTATTGAATCGAAGGCTTCCTCATAGACCGCACACGTCAAACATAAGGGCCGATCATTCTCCTCAGTTTTCTGTATAATCTGGCAGGCCTTTGAATGTGGTCTATTCGTGGGCTGGAAAACGTCGAGACGATTCGTTATTTATGACTCTCGAAAACAGCTTATTGAAGCGTGGCTTTAATACCGAGCATACCAATTCCGCAACTAATAAGTGCTTTTGCACTGATTGATAACAGTAGCGACCAATCACTGCATGTAACTGTTTAATGTAGAATTATAGCGGAATAGATTTCAAACAAAATGAATTTCAGTGCACTTACACTTGGGTTAATTGTTCGATGCTTCGATGGATATGTAAGATATACTGAAACTAGTACGATGATATTACTGCTCAGATTGATAAAATATGTATCAAGAATATAAGCACTGCGCCTAGTTATTATGTTTTATGATGTTGATTGTTTGTATACTAGTACTACACATCACGAAGCATGGCTCCCGTATTGTACGTGTAGCGGGATTATTGCTTCATGATATAACTAGAATACACGAGCGCCATCAGAGAAGTGCAGGGGAAGCAGGCGAGGGAGTTGCATTCCACTCGGAACTCAAGTTATCGTGCACGGGTAGTACCATAATAATTAATATTAATTACCGTTACTATGTATTTCATTTGACACCGATACTGGTTTGGTTATGTTATTTTAGTCCCTTTATATTTTGTTTGAGCGACAGTATTGAGAAAAATACCATTTTAAAATGAAAACAATATGAACTTTATAGTTAAACAAATAGAGTTCAAATTAGTACTCAAAATTGACGAGTTCTAGGACATCTTGACGATAACTACATCAAATCTGTCGGATACTGGTACAAATGGCTTCTTTTTATTTGTTCAATTATTTGATTACTTTATTGTTTTTCAATCATTTTAATAATATATTTATTGAAAAGAATAATAAATGATGGACCTGTCATTAAAAAAAATATTTTCCTAAGTTTACTAACTACAACGTGGCAGAGCTGTAAACACAGCAAAGTTCAAAATCTGACGAGTAATGGGCCGTTTACCTTATAGGGCAGTAACAACCTTCAATTAGTCTTTTCAACAACCTCAAAGAAAGCAAACAACTTCTAAGTTTGTTTTTTTTTGTCAAACATCGTTGTATTTTCACAGAGTTCTCTTTTGTTTTAGTTGTTCGAATTTCATTACTTTTTGTTTGGTAGAAAAACAAAACTGGGTCCTTATTAATTTTCCTCAGATGTGATGTAAATAAGTTAGGTACCTGTGCCTTTATAACTGTTTATTGAAGTAGAGTAATTATAAGCGAATACTCGAATTCTTAATATTTATTGCGAAGCATTTTTTATTTCAATCTTAACGTTTATCGATTCGAAATTACAAACATTCACCGATGTACGGTTCGTTTCACGTTGTTGCAAATTGTTATAATAGTACATTATGATACATGTGTGCAAAGTTGGCAAAAAATATACACTCCAGCCGGTATTAAGCGCGATAAGGGAGCCGAGTGTGTAAAATTCAATGCACACGCATGTCATACGACGTTTTTCAACACACATGCGAGGAAAAAAATTGACTTGTATTTTGCAATAAATGTCACTTTACGAGCGATTGTTTGGAAAATATAATTATGTACACACGGCTACAGATCAAGCTATACATTTCTAGTATAAGCGGACCTTCCATTGTATGGAAATCCTAAGCAATGCGAGATCAGCTTATACTGGAAATGTATAGCTTGATCTGTAGCAGTGTGTACATTCCACAGTGATATCCTATGTACCTAACAATCACATAATCGTTCCTGTTTAGGTAGGTATATTACTTAACTGCGTGTGCTGATATACAGTATCTGAATGCTTTGCCTACATAAGTTCTACATTATATTAATTGCGTTATAAGTAATTATTAAATAATAGTAGGTATCTAACATTGATTGATTTATAAAATGTATAGATGCGCTCGTAGTGTAGCATGATTAGCCGTTTTAAATCGATCGGCAAAGTTAAGCTACCACCGTATGGTCGGTACCTGGATGGGTGACCGCCTATTTCAAATCGAGCGTTTCTGTGCTTCGGAAGGCACGTAAAGCCATTGGTCCCGGTTATCACTTAATTGTGATAGTCGTTAAGCTAGTTGGAGGCCTCCTAGGCGGCTTGAAAACTCCAACAATATAGGTTGACCTCTAGCTTACCTCCACCGATCCGTAGGGGGCACGCGTGGTGTAGTATCTGCCTATTCCCTTTCACCACACCCTCATTTGTGAAAGGATTGATTGATGATAATGATGATTTAGATATTTATCCTATATTTTATCGTATGAACATAAACAAGTCTGTAAAGTACGCCATCAAAACGCTGTAATAACTACCTTGTAAGAAATGTGAAACAATGCCCGAAGGAAATTAAAAATGGACCCAATTTAAAATAGGCTACTAATGATGCCGGTGGAATGTTAGCTCTATGAAACAGGCGGGTGAAGTAGCATGCATTGTGCACCTTGCCAAGTAATAAGCTAGGCGAAACTTGGAACGCGGGTCACGGACGGAAATAGGGGAAGGGGCATCAACCCACGCTACCCGAGTGCAATTGCATTCAGGAGGGTATTATTGGAATTTGGAAAGTTCAACTTGGCTTAGTTTAACTATATACTATAGACCGGGAGATACTGGCACAAATCTCCTGGTCATTTGTACCAATATGGCTACCCTTCAGGGGTCTAATTACGTAGCGCTGTGTGCTCACTGTGCACAGCTTTATGCTGAGCTGGTGGCCAATTTGTCTGCACACTAATTTCCGTTTTTTATACTGTTCTCATATTATGTCGTTAATTTTAAGGTGAAAATATTGATTAATTTTAAGGTGAAAATATAAATGTTTTTTCTTTCTTTCTTTTCTTTCTAATGACGAAAAGGAAAATGATGGTCATAGCGCTGGTATCGGGCGGCTCAATCGCGTGGGCGTTAATCGAACGTGTCGGATAAATTTCGAGTGTCGAACGATTTTCCGATAGTGGCGCGGTTGCGCGTATTAAAATTAAATATTGTAGACTTAAGCTACTTATTAAGTAGGTTTCAATAAAGTATTATTATTATATTATTTGTACCAGGCGTACCAGGCAAATTTTTGCATAGCTAATCATCGTTGAGTAGTCATTCATGAAAATCACCATGCCATACTTTTCCGACGACTTTTCCAAATGGCCGCCATACCACCGCAAAGGTGCAATTAATGCCCACGCGATTGGGCCGCCGGTACCAGCGCTATGACCATCATTTACCTTTTCGTCATTAAATCAAAATCAAAAATTCATTTATTCAATTTAGGCCCTGGTAAGGCACTTATGCACGTTACATACAGTTGAATTTACCACTGGTTCGGAATACACTTAAACTGAGAAGACTACGACTACGTAATTAGACCCCTGAAGAGTCGCCATACTGGTACAAAAGACCAGGAAATTTGTGCCAGTATCTCCCGGTCTACTAGCCGTAGGTACGATGTCAACGGATAAACTATGTCTTGTGCACTTTGTGCAATGCTCTTTGAACTTGTTCTAAGTCTAGGACAACTTTACTGGTTTAAAACAAATAACGGTGCCATTAAGATTTTACATGGTTTAGGGTTGATTTTTCAAAGGTCAGTTAAGCAGCGGTATCCGGCTGTTAATTCGAAATAAGAACAGTTTTGGTGACTTATCAGAAGAATAAGCTTATAGTAGGAGATCCCAGTGCCGCCAGACATTACTAATTTTCTGCCGGACAAAATGTATAGAATTGAGTAGTGTTAGTACGTACTTCAAATTATGAATACCTGCTAACTTGTTCCGTCGGCCAATTTTCAGGTACCAGGCATGAAATGTATGTTATACATATTAAGTACGTACTTTTCTGAGCAAATTTTTATATATGGTACTCAAAGAACTATTCCAATACTTTTTGTAAGCAGCCAGAGCAATCGTAGCAGTCAAACATCCCCTAAACACAATTAAAATGTCGCTGGAGTATTTGCGCGAAGGCATTATTATAATGCAAATAAGACGTTAATTGGCATACATATATCATTTCAAGTAATGTCTGGCGCCACTGGGATCTCGGTCTATTATCAAATAAAGAAATGTAATAATTTAAATAAACGAAAATGATCGTGGTTAAATTAAAGATACGATTCATCGGTTGTCAAGACCCTGCCGCGTCCAGCCACAGGTTTATCAATACTGATACTGAATGAAGCATTCAGAATGTATCGGGAATACCTACTATCTAAACTTCAACTGTAAACTGATATTGACTGCACCTTTTCGTGACACGAATGTTTACGAGCATCAAGTATCTGAGGTTAGCACCACGAAAGACAAACTTACTTTTATTTGGAAAAACAAGTTTCATTGGTAAAAATAGCAATGTCTAATAATGAAGCTAAGCAATTGTTTTTTATGCTCATATTTTTCAGTACAAGGTATATTCTGCGGTGAGTAATGGTTATAGGCTACGTTCGCACCTTACGCGTAGAACGTATGATATAGGTACGTGTTCGCACGCTGACGCTTTTTACGTCGACAGATACGGTTCATTTAACAGATCGTCTACACTAACAACGTTTTAATAAAATTTCTCGACATAAGAATTTCTTCAGTAATTTCTCAAGCAATTTAATATTAAAGTACTTTCCAACAAGTGGGTCGTTGGGGCTAGCAGTGGCCGGCAATAAGTCATCCAATGTGAGGGGTCGCTTCGATAATAGGAGTTTGATTGCTGAAGCCAATATATGTAACCCGTTCAATACTGCATCGTGATTTGTAGGTATCATGGTACCTATGTAGGAAGTGTACGAGAGTTATGGATTCAGAGAATAGCTGTGTAGGCTGCATACATGCAATATATTTTAGGGGTGACATATTTAGGTAATCGCTCGATGTTGAAACATTGAAGTACCGACTTTTATCAAACACAAATTATGTAAACTAATCTAACAGTAGATATTTAAGTGTGTTTTGCCTCCCTGGGAAATCAATGTAGAATGACTTTTCCTTGTGTTCAAAGCGATTTATTCAATTTAGGCCTCAGAAGGGCACTTATGACGGTTACATTTACTGAAGTTACCACCGGTTCGGAACTGGCCTTCAACTGAGAAGTTTTTTTGTAGAAACGAAATGTTCTACTGAACATGTCATATCTACAAAAAAACGTACCTAATTAGTGTCATTGTCTCCAGACACTCTTAGCTTTATAAATATGTAAGTGAGTTTTAATTTAGAACAGAGCGCTCCAAACTTTTAGTCTGTCAGCGATGCCAATCAGATGACTGATTAAAGTAGGTGTGTAGGTATCCATCCATCTTTGTTTTTGAATAGCTAAAGAAAGAGAGGGATATAGATAATTTATAATCAATAATCTTTTACTTACGTACAACCAAACGTATAGGCACATAATGTACACACTCTCACAAAAGTTTATCCATTCCCAGTAATTAACGCTAGAGCCAATCATGCCGGACTGGACGTGGCTGCTGATGGCAGCACTGTTTGGAGCACTGTCCGCTCTGAGCGTACCGCTGATTTTTCTATTCTACTTCTTGAGATCATACGAGAAGACACCACTGATGGACGAGGAAGACTCGCTACCAGTTACTCTACCACCAGTAAGTAATGATTATTTGAAAATGTTTAAGTTTAAAGACGAGTTGATTGGTCCTAAAATGTATCTATGCAGTTCAACTTGGATATTTTGCTGTATCATCATCATCATCATCATATCAGCCCATAGATGTCCACTGCTGAACATAGGCCTCCCCCATTGATTTCCACTTCGAACGGTTCTGGGCCGCTTGCATCCATCCATCATTTTGCTGTATACGATAAAGTTTTTTTTTAAATCATTGGGCTTGCTTTTGGCCACTGACCCGCCCATTAGGGACGATGACGAAGCCTAAGATGGAACACGCTTTCCCATAAGAAACCTATTCACTAGGTACCTAATAAATCGAGTAGGTTTCACCAAAAAAAATTACATAAACTCTTGATTCACAGAAGAATCTAACTTAACTAACGCAACACTTTTATATGTATCTTAATATCAACAAAATAGGTACGTTTTATTTTCACTCGATGTCGATCATTAGGTACGGCTGTCTGGCCCGGCCTTAATAAAGCCCTTTAATTACACACGTTTTTACCCCAATTTCCTACCAACGAACAATTAAATACGACCGACACAAACAACTCTGATGTTTGATGAGGTGTCGAATGACGAAGGTATTCTTTTGGTAATTTTTTTTTTCAATTTAGCTCGTACTTATTTAGTCTCAATCACAGACTACGGAGGACATATTCTCGCTAACAAAAAACTGTGTCTATGGAGTCGGCCACCTCTCACGCACACCTTAGTTGGCTATTCCGCGGGAAATTAAACTCTGTCGCCGTTTACACAGAGTCGATTACTCGCGCTCAACTAATGTGTGAATGTGTGCGTGCCGGCTTGTACGTACAGCGTGGTGGCCGACTCGAGTGACACAGTTTTTTGTTAGCGAGAATATATCCGACTTTTTTTAATATCTGTGGTCTCAATGTGGAAAATCTGCGATAAACCAAAGCAATAACACTATTAGTTAGTATTGTTTACGATTAACAATATATTATGACGGGCCAGTTGATGTGGTTGGTTATGTTATGGTTGGTTATGCTGCAGAACATGGGTTCTTGTTAGCGATGGGTAACTAGCCGAAATTTCAATAGCTTAGCTAGCCGGCTATATGTGGTGTAAAAGCCAGCTAGTTAGTCAGCTATTTTGGCTATTTGGCTACACGCACGCACACACAGCTACCGGCTACTCGGCTAGATTGGCTTTGGCTAGACGGCCAGCTATCGGCTAGTGGCGGCTAGAATGGCTTTGGCTAGCCCGCCAGCTAGTGGCGGCTAGTGACCTGTGGCGGCTAGGCGGCTACCCGCTGTGTGTGACGTAAACTTGTCGTAATGAGGAGAATTTCTTACGATACCTCTATGGTCAAAATACTTATCAATACGTTCACTTAAGGTTCAAATTGGTTCGAATTATCAACAGTTAGGCAGGTAAGAAAACTCCTCATTCTTTCTAGCTAGCGAGTAGCCAGTAGCCATCCTGTAGCCAGTAGCCACCCAGTAACCAATAGCCAATTATCGTGTTGACAGATAACGTAGCCGTGGCTATTTTGTGACTAGCCGTTTTTTGGCTAGTTATTAGAATAGCTACCCACCTCTAGTTCTTGTGCGTATGGGATTTACGTATGTACGTAAGGTGTAGTGATCATAATATACACTACTACGGACCTTTCAGGTTAATTACCATAACTTTAAAAGTACTGGCAATAAAATATAAATCGATTTACAAGCGACACATTATTTTTCTGTATTCTAAATTCGAATGTAAAAAAGACTGATAGAGGCGATAAAATTTTACTACGATACATCTTCTCGCGGAAACTGGCTAGCAAAATATAGTCAAAGTCAAGGCGTCAAGGCCATTTATTCAATTTAGGTCCTAGTAGGGCACTTATGAAGGTCAAAACTCCTGAAGTAACCACCAGTTCGTAAGTCGGCCTTCAACTGAGAAGAACAGGCAAGAATAAAAAATCCAAAATATATCCTTGCCAATATGCGATCGCCTTGATCTCCTAGGCATAACATTAACAGCCAAAATAAACTTTGGCTGTTCTATTGAGTCGAAGGCAGAAACAGCTGCCAGAAAGCTGGGTATCCTCTCTAAGGTCAAGCGGTACTTCACGCCTGGGCAGTTGCTCCAACTATATAAAGCACAAGTCCGGTCGTGCATGGAGTACTGCTGCCATCTTTGGGATGGATCAGCTAAGTACCAGCTTGAGGCCCTCGACTCAATAGATCGCCGAGCCAGGAGACTAATTGGAGATGAGTCTTTAATTAAGGCGAAACTCACGAGCCTTGACCATCGAAGAAAGGTTGCTTGCTTATCGGTTTTCTACAGGATATATTTTGGAGAGTGTACGCAGGAATTGTTCAACCTTATTCCACCATCCCCATTTTTACAACGAACCACAAGACGCCGGGAAAATTTTCACCCGTACGTTGTTGACATACCGAATATACGGACACAGCGTTTTGCATCCTCATTTTTAATGCGTACAGCAAGGGAGTGGAACTTGCTTCCGGCGTCTGTGTTTCCTGACGCTTACAATCTAGGTACTTTCAAGACCAGAGTGAATAGGTTTCTTCTGGGTAAGCGTGTTTCATCTTGGGCTTCGTCATCGCCCCTTATGGGCGGGTCAGTGGCCAAACGCAAGCCCATCTAATTTAAAAAAAAAAAAAAAAAAATATACTAAACCCACGTTTACTCATTACTGTTTAGTTTTGATCAATTTCTATGTACCACTATTATTATTATTCTGATTGTCCATCTCTTTCATGCGGCTTATGTCAGGCTAATCCAGTTTGTTCACGTTGGGTCCCCGATATGATATGGCTGCATGGTGCCCTGACGTCATCCATCACTTAACTCAAATATTTCTTTAATAGGAGATACTCAACGAACTAACGCGTGGTGCGGGAAGCACGCCAGAGGGCGCGTTGAACGCAATGTTGCAGTTCATCTTTCAACAAAGCACTGCTGACACTCGCTGGCTGCGCCGGCGCATGGCCACTGAACTCGCCGAGTTGCTCGCCAAGACATCTTCGGGGAAGTTATTTGAGTCTTTAACGGTGAGTTATGTTCGCATTTACCATAGGCCTGAAATAAGTTAGTGTAACTGAAACAGTTTGAAAAATACGGGGCTGATTTCGATTTCTTATCATATTTTAAACTATACATATAAAATGCTTTGTCGTGATGACTGATTGATGAATCAACGCACAGCCTAAACCGCTGATCGTAGAGACATGAAACTTAGAGGTGTGTTCTTTGTATGACGTAGGCATCCAGTAAGAAAGGATTTTTTGAAATCGACCCCTAGGTGGGTGAAAAACGGGGGCAAAGTTTGTATGGCGCAACGTGATTCCTTACTCCAATTTAGTCCGGATTGAGTTTCTGAACATTTTTTCTGTCTGTTCTGGTTCATAGCTGATGTTATAAGGAGTAACTTAGCTACTTAAATTTCTGAAAAATAATTATTGTAACGCGCAAAAAAAAAAAAACGTACGCGGGTGAAGCGGCGGGGTTCTGCTAGTATAAGTATAAATACCTAAGTACTTAGTAAAACAATTTCATACTATATATTAGCTCAAGAACATAGTCCAAATATCGATTACAGTACAACCTTGAAATGTTCCCCTGATAATCTGCATTTTTAGAACAAAGAAAATATTCTAAGTAAAAATTATCATGAAAATCTACTTTAGACTGCAGAGAAATAAATTCCTTAGAGCAATATTGGTCGAGTGGCCTTTTTTGTAACCCAAGGGCTATGCTTTAGTTGTACGTAGTATTTATATACTCTGAGGCTATAGTAATAATCTCTTTGCTCTTCCATGCTCAGAAGAAGACAAAATTATTATATTCTTTGTTTACAGATGATTCAAAAGCTCTAGTTAGTTAACAATTTAACTTGCTTACTACAAACATAGAGCAAATATCAAAACGGATTAGTTAATTACACGCCTGAAATAACTGTTTATCGCCTGGATAAATTCTAACTTAGAATATCTAAGAGCACTCAGTCCCAGTAGAGTATGCACTCGTTCACCATTTAATGGCTATAACCGCAGAGCACGCTTCAGCGGTCACAACAGTTTGCGGTTTAATCATCATCTAACCAGATTCAAATCCGACCATGTGAAAATACCTAGCTAACTCAGATGTACCTGTTACGCCTGACTTAATAAGAAACATTTCTTTAATCTAGGCATATAGAATTGTCTACGTCGCGAATTATTCAATCGAGAAAGTATTTCGGGTATTTCTATTGATATTGGTTTTTTTTCAGCAATAGGTATTAGGTACTAGCTGTCCCCTGCGGTTTCAGAATAGAATGCCTATGTACTTCTCCATACCATAGACTACCTGCATGCCAAATTTCATAATGATCCGTTCAGTAGTTGAGGCGTGAAGACGTAACAAACAAAGAAAAACAAACACTTTCGCATTTATAATATAAGTTAAGATTGGCGGAGATTTACGAATAACATAAAACATTAAAGCCGTTATGCTCACTTTTGTTTTACTAAGTCGGGAAACTAGCATGAGGCCCGCCTGGTGGTAAGCGATTACCGTAGCCAAACGCTTACCGGTAACATGGACGCTTTTGATACATCAGCCGTGTGGTATTACTCACGCGTTACTGCATTACCAACAAATCAACTCTGGCAACCTTACTCACATTTAGCTGCGGTATTCTGTAAGAAGGAGATACTTCCCCAGTCGAGCTGCTCTTTGAGCGAAAAAACCATTTCCTCCGTGGAAAAAACGCTATGCTCTACTTCTCTTACAATCATGTTTAGGAATATAATTTCACAGAAAACTCGAATATACTTACTTAATTATTGATTCATAGGTATTATCAACCTTCAGACATGAGACTTTCACGGCGCAATAAACACCCCTATTATAATCGGTGAAAAATGTATACTAATAGTTTGAAACTCTTTTCGCGATTTCAGAGTTGGTTACTAAGTAAAAGTTGTCCACAATTACTAAACGCAACATTAATTTCAAAAATTGCAATCACAACGTATCCACCCAGTACAGGCCTTTCGCATTTTGCTACCACATCTTTCAGTCCCCCAATTTCCGCACACAATCAAGGATTCTTACAAACTTCCTGTAAGGAACTGTAACGGATACCTATTTCTCGAAGACTTACATAAACCAGAATCTGCAAATGATTTTAGTACAGCATCATATTTTTTTTTTCATTCCTACAGCTTCGATCTCTAGAAGTAGGCAGTGAATTCCCAACCATCACAAACATGCATCTCCTAAGCGGTGAACTTGAAGACGATGGCGCCCGACTCCGGTCCCTCGATCTGAAATTCGACTTGGCTTACGACGGTAACTTCAGAATTGATGTCGATGCTGTAATGTTGCTTGGAAAGATCGCTAATATATCTATCACAGGTTGGTTTTTCATTAATAAAATCGTCTATCATTAAATTCTAACTTGGCGAGATGGAAATCAAATGCCTTATAAAAAATAGTAATCACCAAACTGTAATATTTCGTTATTGACAAATAAATCACTAATATCTATTCTATTAAATAATATTGCAGTGGAAAGTTTAAGCGGCAACGTAAGAGTAATGTTCAGGCGTACACCCTACACTCACTGGGCGCTAGCTTTCGAGTCACCACCGAAGCTAGAGCTCCGAGTACGAGGACGCTTCCAAGGCAGGCAGCTCAAGCCAAGACTGGCGTCGTTGGTCGCTGCTCATATCAGAAGGGCTGTTGCTCAGAGGCATACGCTACCTAATTATAAGATACGGTAAGGAGTTTTGAGTATAAATGTGGAAGATAGTTTTTTTTATAATAGTAATTTAAAAAAAAATGGAAAATGTGTACTAAAGATACATTACCATGAATAATTAACAAAGCCTTCACAATTAACAAACGTTTCGTTTTTAAATTACGATTCACTTTTTATCTGAGGGCACAGTAATTCCCCCGTCAATAGGAGCCTAGCGAAGCGCAATGCAACCTACCTTTTATGGAAGCGCTTCCTCGTTTTTTTTGAACCCTCATAACTTATTATAGAATGACTAAAATGGCGAAGCCACATTTTTTTACTAAAGGTGTAGTCTGTGAAGTTAGGGCTTGTAGAATTAAGGCGTGTAGAGATATAAGCTTGACTCTACATTACGACAGTACGTGCCATATTATGGTCTCGTCTTGGCAATATTTTACATGAAAATGTTTTTCGTGGGATATCTTTTACAGTACAGCACATCCTTTAGTTAGTCTATCAATTCTGTCATTTTGGAACAGTTTATTTACTTACTTTCTCTTGAGTCCTTTCATGATATAAAATGATTCCAACATATACATACAATCTAGAATCAAAATTCCAAAATCATTTAAAAATGGTCCATCACTAACTTTCTTAACAATGTTTCTTGTCGGAGTCTTCTCAGTTTAAAGATATCCCAAACCGGTGGTGCTGCGAGATTCAAAGTAGGCCTAAACTGAATAACTAAATTTTTGTTGGTTTTTTTTTGTCGTCAGCTACAAACCATTTTTCCCCAAATCGGAGCCGGGCAGTGCGGAAGGCGAGGAGGGCCCCACGCCGCAGGGCCGCCTCACCGTGCGGCTGGTGGAGGTCACCAGGCTGCAGTGGGCCGGCAGCGGCGGGACCGCCACTGTAAAGGCTGCTTTAGCTGTCGATTCACATGCTTGGGTGAGTTTTAGAAAGATGTGGTGGAAGTTGCATGAGCTTTTATAAGACGTTTGCTATGAAAGTCTTTGGGGGAAAATAATTAGAAAGAAAAATAATGTGGTTATTGACAAAAATGTCTTCTGAGTCCCATAAATCTAGGTTAGGTTTTGTCAACAATACATTGGCGATTATCCTGGTATTGGTATTCCCATAGGACGGCAGGCATTTAACATCTTAGTCTGCCAGCGCTTTCAGCCCTTGACAAAAAATTATAGACAATATTGTGAGGTGTCTCAGAAAACTTTGTCTTTAGCGAAAAAGTTCTAATAATGACATAATTCTTGTGATTGTCCTAAGAGAGACATGACCTTTGCGTTATGCCACGTCCAGACTTATGTGCAACATACAATGAAACATTCTAGTTGATTCGAGTGCGTGTTGCGTCAATTTGGACGCGTCGCGCGCACTAACCGCTCAATTACACGAACGAACCCTCTACGCGCACCTGTCTGCAGTGTCCCTCTTAAAACCCGAAAATTTGATGGATCGCTACGCGATCTGCATGAGAGCCCGACCGCCCCTCTCTGTAGCGCAGGTGGCGACCACCGTGAGGTTTTAGCCGGTAAAAGTCCGGCATAACCTGACAGCTCCCCCCCAAGGCGATCGCGCTAATGAAAAAAAACCCTATCATCATCATCATCAGCCTATAATATCCCACTGCTGAGCACAGGTCTCCTTTCACAAGTGAGGGTGAAAGGGAATGGGCAATACTCCACCACGCATGCCCATTCCGGATCGGTAGAGGTAGGCTAGTGGTCAACCTACTGTTGGAATTTTTCAAGCCGCCTAGGAGGCATCCAGCTAGCTTAACGACTATCACAATTAAGTGATAACCGGGACTAACGGCTTTACAAGCGTTCCGAAGCACGGAAACGCTCGATTTGAAATACCACTAGGCGGTCACCCATCCAGGTACCGACTACGACGGCGGTAGCTTAACTTTGCCGATCGATTAAGAACAGCTAATCATACTACACCACGAGCGCTTCACCCTGTAATATAAAAAAAAACTTATAATATTAACTAACACCATCGAACAATTAGTGGACATCCATGGGCTGATATGATGATGATGATCACATGATGATCAAACAATAAACCCAAAAAAGCGCAATGACGTTCATTTTGGATGAAATATATTCTGCCAATTTCCAACCGCCGACAATGCGCCTCTGATTGGCTAAGTCACACATGCACTCGATTGGGCAAGTCAAAAACACAAAATGCAGTGATTGGTCCTTACTATTCAAAATCAGTGACAAATCACTTACTAAATTTGATTGTTCAGAGTTACCTAGGTACTCTAAATGAATTTTTCCTCGATGCCTAAATAAAACAAACGAAAAATGTTCTCTGACCTATGTTTTACAGGGTTATCTAAGGTGCTGATATATTAAGATAATAATGTAGGTTGTATTATTCCACTTTCCAGGTATCCCTCCGCCGTGGTGTGCTAGTCCTAGACATAGTACTGCCAGCAGTGTGCGGTCCCCTCGGCCTAGTCTGTTGCCAGGGGGTTGGCGTAGTGTTGGTCGACACAGTGGTGCCAATGTCGCCAGCTTACAGAGCCGACCTGCGAAGAGACGACGTCGTGCTCGCTATTGATAACAAACCTATTAATAATGTAGCTCAGGTACAAAAAATTATTACTAATATTAAATTATTTTAATGCTAAATTATATCTCAAGAATAGACAATTTGTCTATGAAAACAAAAAGGAGTAGTAGGTACCTGTAACCTGGTATATAGTTTCAAATGGAAAGCTGAGTATAGATAAATTGGTTCTCCAACTCGACATACTATAAGCTATAAATTAAATTAGTTGGCGAAACTATGCAATTGCATTTAGTATCTGTTGCTATGTACATCTGCATGATAATATTTATCATTTGTTCGTTTATTATTTTTAATAAACGAACCGCCGCGCGCCTTAAACAAACCGTTTGTGTTTAAGGGGAACCGCGGCCATTGTACGCGAAATACCACTATGACGTTTAAAGACACAAGGTTTAATATTAACTGTCATTTAGTTACTGTTCCATATAAATTTTAACTCTGGCAGGTCTGTCTTGTCTGGTCGTGCGCGCGACAATTAATAGCAATGGTTACTAACCACGTATGCATGCACGTCAAGCGTGGTACAGTAGTACCAGCGTTGCCAGATTTGTTTTCGGGCAAAGCGGGATTTTGAACCATCTAGGGTAAAAAAAGCGGGATTCTATCGTCGAAAGCGGGACATTCAAAAAAACCGGCCAAGTACGAGTTGGACTCGCGTACCGAGGTTTCCGTAGAAACTTGTAGGTATGTCACGAAGTTTTTTTCCCCTTTCTTCCGATTATGTTGTATTATATATTTTTGTTATGATGTACCTAACTACAAATTTACGCTTTTCGGATTCCTTCCTTTACTTGTGCTACTTCGAATTGCTTCTTGCCAAAGGAGAATGGCGAGATTCCATACATGCTTGGACCTACATTTTTTTGTAACGTATATGACAACCACTGTTGAATTCCTCTAGATTAATAAACTGTTATGCTATTTCTAAAAAATATTTTAACAAAAAAGCTGCAGTTTTTTTTTATTTGAGTTAAAAGGTTTTATAGGTTATGCCGATTTTGACGTATCAAATACGTTCGATATACCTATTATAAGTACATTTTAAAAATGTGGATGAAATCCATTTAGTTCTACCCGTTGGTTCTCGCGAGGGACGCGCGTCCTATTATAACAATTGATGTCATTGTTATATTTTTAACCGCGAGCCAAGCGATTAATTATGATTTTACACGAGTTTTGTAGATGCTGAATAAATATGTTATTTAAGTACCTAACAATTGTTTCTAGTATAGGTACTTACCCAGGTAGGTATATCCTACTGGTAGGTAGTAGGTACTTTGAAGTATCGAGACATACACAGGCTTTCAATAAAACAAGGTCATTTTTATTTAGGTTTTTATTCTTCAAAATAAAATCCAATGACAATATTGTCTAAGAATTCTGCCAGTGGATTTATATTGCGTTCATGCAAATCCAAATAAAACAGCCAATTGTCGATTATCTAAGGTCCATTCAAATGCCGTAGTCACGTATAGAAAAGAAATCGGTATCCGTAGAAAAGCAAAGGGTCGTGGTGTAGTCAGGAGTCAACCAAAAACCGTAGGAACGCGCACAAAAAGAAAGTACCTTTCGAATTGTGTGACAGTCACACAATGTCAGACAAATCAATCAACTTCTTTTTAGTTTTAAGTTTGGCAATCAAATCCAAATTAGGACTTATTTCTGTCAGTGTCGAGTTATATTATAAGTTCCCGCCAAAAAGTCGATCAATCAACTTCACTCAAGGGGCTCGCTGACCATAGACTACGTACGCGTTTCATTTAACGTAAAAAATATGTCATCGTGTTATAGTGTTAAAAAGTTTTTTTTCTCATAGAGAGTTTGTATTAATAAATGCAATGACATTTTCAACTAAATTCTGAAAAATAAAATTATTTATCATTATTATGACTAACAGAAATGTTTCAAATATAAAAAAACAATGTGGAGATAAATACCGTTCAAAGGAACATATGGAACGAGATTATGGGTGCGTTCCGAATCACAATCAACTTAACTAACAGCCTGAAATATATAAATGTATTTTTTATTTTCTAGACATACTGCTAGTTCTGAAAAATATTGAATTATGTTATTTAATTTAACTTTAATAAAGCAATTTTTTGATATATATTATGTCGTTATACGCAGCTAGGGCCAATTTCGCCATTGTCCTTTCATGGTCAAGTCAATGGGAAGTAAAAAAAAGCTATAGGTTTTGATTCCCTTGCGGGCGTCAAAATATGCGGCATATACGGCCGTATCTTTTGATTGCGTTGACTAGAACTAACTAGTTTGATTTTTGTACGTTTCAGTGACATTTAGCTCACTTTGACACGACACTACTGCGATGTTCGCAGGAAAGCTGGTACCATTTCTGAGCAGTGGTGTCTTTACAATTACCCACTTCTACGTCCAACGACGATTTCAATTTCACCGTCGAGTAATCCTCGAAAAGCGGGACTGGGCCTGTCCCGCGCGGGACATTTAATTTTGGGATAAAAATCGGGACGTCCCGCCAAAATCGGGACGTCTGGCAACGCTGAGTAGTACCCAACTGATATGGCTTACCGATGTATACATTTTCAAATGCGGGAAACCGCTATTGGTCGGCGGCTGCCGCCATGTTAGCGCGCGCCGTGCGGAGGGGCGTGACTTGCGAGTAACACGGAACTAACAGCTGCAGTGTATTATGAACCTTATATTAGTGATCTAAGGTTGATTGTAAGTTTTAAGCATTCATCGTTAATCTTCAGGGCCATACTTTCTTTTTGTGCCAACAAAGATTCACGACGCGCCATATCAGTTGGGTACTACTGTACACAGGTTGTGCTAGAACAGAGTACATGAGCGGGAGGTGGGTCATACATATGATAGCAATATTTTATTGAAAAAGTAATAGCATTCTGCTATCACTAAAAATCACAAAGTTTCGACTACTAATCTATATATATAAAATTCAAAGTCCTGACTGACTGATATATCAACGCACAGCCTAAACCACTGGTCCTAGAGACATGAAATTTAGAGGGTCTATTTTTTGTGAAGAGTAGGTATCCACTAAGAAAGGGTTTTTAAAAATTCCACCTCTAAGGGGGTTAAATAGGCGATGAAAGTTTGTATGAAATCCGTCAGTTTCGAAGTTAGGATCTACAAATTTTGTGTTTGGCTGAAGATTGAAAATTAGTTTATACGAGTCTCAGCGTTTTTAATAATTCCACTCTCGAAGCGGGATGAAGTTGTTTTATTTTGTTTTATTGTTGTAGAAAAATATGTCATTTGTTTCCTGTAGGCCACGCGGGCGAAGCCGCGAGCAGAAGCTAGTTAAATATAAACTTTGAAATCATCTGAAGCGTATATTAATATGAACTTAATATACGTCAACAGGTAGCTAAACTCCTTCGGTCAGTAGAACGTCGTGCGGTGACGGTGCGCGTGCGGCGCGGGGGTGGCGGTGCGGGCGGTCAGACGCGGCGGGACGAAGGTTTGACCGAACCGAAGCGAACAAAGACAAACTTCTCCTTCCGAAGGGTTTCTGAGGTCATGGAGGGCGTTCGATTACAGGGAATGAGGGCGGCCGCCTCTAGAACTAATTTACATGTGAGTATTCGATAACACAAATGAGCTTCCGTAACACGCGCAGATTGTTATCCTTCATACATATATTATCCTAACTAATATTATAAATGCGAAAGTGAGTTTGTTTGTTTGTTACGCCTTCACGCCTCAACTACTCAACGGATCATCATGAAATTTGCCATGCAGATAGCCTATGGTATGGAGAAGGGCATAAGCAAAGCATTGCACTTTTTATCCAGGGAACGCGGGTGTAACCGTGGGGGACAGCTAGTTTTAGATAAGGAATCATTAGAGGACTCTTTGAATGTAAGATCGTGTCCAG
>OX596248.1:4712118-4754673 GCA_951394255.1 Polyploca ridens
AAAAAGACACTCCCGCTTGAGAGTCTACGGTATACCGGTAGTAGTGCTGAAGCGGTGTGCTCCTGAATTGTCTCCTGTCCAGGTGCCCCCACCCATAGATGACAGTAGTACTCTATCCATATGAGGCCGGACTTACGACTTATAAAGTTGCAGCCTTTGCCCTGCCTCGCTCTGTTGAGCAATCCGAGCTTTTTGGATGCCAGCTTAACCTTGTCTTCTAAGTTACTTCGAAACAGAACGTCGCCGCGTCGCTAGAAATACCGACGCCAAGGATCCCGATGCTTTTACTGATGTTCAAGAACGTGTCCTGGAATTGTAGAGCCACAGAAAAATGGGCTTTTCTAAGCGGTGAACGCGTAGGCTTATGTCTCAGTGGGGTTGAAAGGGACTAGGTTTAGTCAAACATTATATTACTAGATTGTGTACAAACGTATGCTTTCTTCCTAAAAACTATAACACAGCAGAGCTCAAGCACCATGGAAATTCACGTCAGAAAACAAATATTAACGTTTGAGTTTACGCTATTTCTGTATAATAATTAGGTAATCGAAATACATACCAATCACTAACTGAAACAATATTTCCTTTGATTTTTTAGATATGGCTTAAAGACGCGATGCAATGCCGCAACTGCGGACTATGCTGTCATAAGAAATGCGTCACTAAATGTCAAGAATCTTCCCCGTGTATAGCGAAGCAGGATCGAGGTAAGCTATTCATACTTATATTACTAAAGAGGCGCTTTCATGTCGGAACTACATCTAAACTGTTTCCAAACACATAATATAGCCTTTTAACCTTCAGAGTGTATAGGGATTTTCGGGACAAGGTTCCACGTGGTAAATAGTGTCCCACTAGAGGCGCTGCTCGAATCTTAATACAAAATGTTGACCGTAGTCACTAGCTAATATCAACTGAATTACCAGACCAGCTATCGGGAGGGGTAGAGATGGTTAGTAATAATTAGTAATTTCAGCCTTTGGCTTGGATGTATGTTCGGGATAAGCTCCGAAACTACTGAACCGATTTTGATCTAGCTGTAATTTGGTCCACCTTAAAATATACGATGGTTTTTGTATCAATTATTGATGTCGATATTTTTTATTGCAAATTAAATTATTATTATACAATAGGGTGTATTTATTAGTTAGTTCTATGAATCCCTAATAGATGGCGGTGTAAGTATATTCATCAATACAACTCTAACATTGTTCAACATCTAGGCTGCATAGACATCCGGTACATAGGGTAGGGTAGGGTAGGGTAAGCGAATACCACGCGAACCAAGTCGCGCCGGGCCAGTAGTAAGTAGTATTAAAATAAAATGCTTTAGGCGTCATCTAACACAACTCTAAATAATATATTTATTTTTTGTACAAATCCTGCTAAGATTCTTTGAGAGACAGGTAACTTCATAATAAAGATAAAACTGCGCAGCATGGCTAGTTTTTATTAGGTATTTGTTTCGCAATTTTTACTGCTTCTTCGAAATTCTGCCATTTTTAAGTCGACATTAGCGGTTACTTTTCCAACTTACGTATGATTAATGACATGACGTGTCCGCTGAAAGTTACCTAGCTCCTAGTGTGCTCTCATAGTCCTTGCCAGTTGTGCCAAATGATGTTTATAAATAACCTACATTTCATTGCATTTCCTGAAACTGTTGGATTTGTCGCGTGACCTCTGTGTGCGGGGCCATGTTGCATTGTCCAGTCATCATAATAAATAAATCCTGACCTTTATGTACAAATGTGACGGATTTACAATAACGTGAATCATACTCACAATGCATATTATGGGAATAGTTGATGCGGAAGGTTATGGACATAGAGTTAAAATATTAGATAGTTATTATTTGGTTATGTATTAAGTACTATAATAGAAGTAGAATAAGCGCCAGTAGTAAATACAAATCTTGATTGCTAATCGAACAGAAACAACTTTCTCAATAATGATAAGAAGAGTTAAAGACAAGAAGACTAAGCTTGTGGACTACATCCGAAGCACCTTGAACCGTGGGCACTCAAAGTAAGGGAAAAAGTTTATAAAAATACCTACAAATTCAAGTATCGCCTGTCCGCATAGTCCGAGAGTGCGTAAATTGTAGAGTAATGTAGAGCTATCCAGCTGCGGGCGATCTAAGTTCGAGCACAGCCCTTCGACTGTTACGTTATATGTCAGCAAAATAAGTGCTATATTTAGCACAGTAGGATGTAAAACTGTCGAGGGAAGGAGAGGTGTCGCTTCTTTAATGAGTAGGTAATAGAGTTCTTGGCAGTGGCCGGTAAATTCAGATCGCATCTCTCCACTATAAGGTCACAACATTGCGAATAGCAAAGAGAAAGAGCTATTACCTACCAACTCGCATATTTAGCCTTACGGAAAACTGCTACGTTTTCCTTATAATGCAAGACTCATTTTACACTCGCATTTCCAAGTTTTTAAGTCGATGCATGCATCTTTCTCCTACATTTAGATATTGCGTATCGTTAAATTGAAAGTGTTTTACTTTTAGACTGAGAAGTGACACATAAAAGTGACGAATGAAAATATTTTTTAACTTGCAGGGCTGTCACGATTCATTTTATCAGCAAAAACAACTTAATTGCTGAGTTCCCTACAAAAACTTAACTTCAGCTAACGCTCGCTTACGGATTGGTAATAATTTTTGTGCTAGACTGGAGAATTATCAGAAAAATTGTTTCCCTAAATCAATTAATTCCCTCGTATGTTAACCCTGCTAGTGACAAACATACTAAAACAACAAAGTAACTCTTTCATCGCTATAAAAGTCTGAAACACATATATTTTTAAAACTCTCCGAATTCTTCGAAATTTTTAGCTTTAAATAAGCTTTTATACGGCAAAAAAGGAATTAAATTAACTGATATGTATCTTTCCCCGATCCGTTTGAATTGGTGCCAAATGTTTTTCGTCAGAGCTGAAAGGTGTTAATGGCCAGTGCGGTCGGTGACCTTCCCAGATTTCAGTGTTTATGTTTCATCAAATTTTCAACTCTGAATCAGGTGTTTTGTTTCAAATTCAGTTGCAATCGCATTATACTAATGTACTTGTATGGATGAATTGCCAGAAATTATGATGAATTCTACTTGTTACTGTTTTAGTCACAATTAGCCATGATCAAACCATCTCTTCCACTACGGGCTTATATTGTAAAAAAATCTTAGTGTTTAAATACCTATTTAATATTGTATACTTTTTTTATTATAATTGATCCTAGTTATGTACACAAAAACGGTAGATACTAATTTGAAAGCGCACACAACATGCACTAACTACAATAAAATATGTAAACAAATTCTAGTTCTTATAATCTATAGGCCACAGGATTAAATATCTATAGTAAACTAATTTTAGTTTACAAGTGTGCTGAAATATTAAATGACAAAAAATATATATTATTTTTTACTTGCGCTTGACCGCAATCCCGCCTGCTGGTGAGCGAAGATGTAGTCTAGGATGGACCGCGCGTGCCCATAAGATGCCTGTTCACTCTGGCCTTGAATAGACCCATGTATTGTAAGTGTGAGGAAACACGTTGTCCGGGAAAGCATACTTACAGGCTTAATAAAATACAAACTGTACTAATAATTGCTAGCAAGCAGGTAATACAAGTAGAGATGTTAGCATTATTTATCTTCAAGGAAACCACAGGATTAAAAAAATACTAGATTAAACAAGACACTCCATTTACAGCAGCTATATTTCTCAAGCCTAATAAATATAATACACAATGAGCATTCCAACAGTAAGGCAAGACAGTATAAAATTTAGAGGTTGTTGCGTGAACGTTGCGTTGGGTCGACGCGGAAGAGTAGTGTGCTCCAGTTTACTAACGGATTACCACGAGTAATCAAGTCATAAGTAACTCACTTTATGAGACGTTAAATGATGCAATAAGTTATGTTTTTGACATTAAGATTGTACAGATAGACGTAAAAATACATACTACTAAAATACATAAACTAATAATATTGTGTTATTAAAGGAGTATTAAGCTTACGTTTGGGCCAATTAATAAGACTATAGAAAACAGATTTTAATTCTAGTTCGAGAATCCGGAGATCGACAAGTCCCTTAAAAATGTAGTCGTGATAAAATTAGTAGGTTTCGAGTTTACAACGATCGTATAGTAACACGATTAACGATAATAAGGTTTCCCGCAACTCAGGGTTTTTTCCATAGCGATTCAACACTTAAATAATCCGTGCAAATGATTTAATAATTCGTTGACATGCAACTATTACGTGAACACGTTTGCCTTTCGACAATTAATATTTGTGTTTGTAATTACTTCCATGAAAGTGACACTTTTTTTTAACGCAATAGCTTGCTACAATTATACCACTGTTTCATTAAGAATTACAACGCAGACGTTGCAATGAAGCAAGGTGCAAAGAATCTTTGTAAAATGTAAAAAATTACAGTTTATTAAGGTCTCAAGGACTTTCTCTGTATCTTTACGAGCTTTTATTTAGTTTCACCTGTCCCGTTGTCTGTAATGGAATTTTGCAAGTTAAATTTGACCCACTTTCCGGTTTCCGATTGAGCTGAAATTTTGCACGAATATGTAAATCGCGTGACAATGCAATATTATGATGACGTGGAGCTTATCTGATGATGGAGCTGGAAGGTGGTCAGAGGAACTCCGTAATAAAACCACATAGCCCCATCGAGTTTGGGCTCGTTTGATTCATCTTAATGAGTACTTTGTCGCAAGTACAGTCATCAAAAAGTACAGTCACTCAAAAAAAGAAATGAAATTTTTAACAAAGAACTTGTTTTATTTTTGCCCTCAAATTGTCAAGCTATACTAAGAGTTGGCTAAAATATTTAATTAGCTGTCCCTCGCGCCTCGGTTTCACCCTCGTTACCGGAATAAAAAGTAGCCTATGTCCTTCTCCATACCATACGCTATCTGGGCGCACAATTTCATCGTGATCGGTTCAGTAGTTACGGCGTGAAAGCGTAATAAATAAACTCATATTCGCATTTATAATTATAGATTCTAGATCTAGAATCTCTTGACTTTGTCGTATGTAATTTACATATCATGTATGTCGCTAAGCCAACAAGAATGTGCTCACAGATCCGTCGTCAACCATGAACTGTCCGCCTCCCGAGCTGATCATGACCGAAGCAGACTCTATCGCTGACCCTGATTCCGATGAAGAACCCGACAGAAAAGATTCCCTCGATGTCCATGAAGAAGGTAAAAATAAACTGCATTATAAATACTTTGTTTTGAAAACATTTGTTGCGGAAGTAAAAAAATGGAGTTCAAATTTATAAAGACGTAATTCGCAGAGTGACACTTTTACATACAAACAAAAATACTATGATGCGCTACAATTTTCTCACAAAAATATCTTCGGCCTTGTAAAACAGACGACATCTCGCGCAAACATTTTCTTAATTTGTTTTGTATTTTTTTTCTGTTTTTGTGCGCAGACGAATTATTCGAATGCTGACATACAGGGAGGTTAATGCGTTTCTAACACATCCGGACTCAACCGACATGTACCTACACAAATATGTTCAGGTTTTTATTCTATATTTTGTGTGTAAAGTCCTTGTGAGACCTTCCCGGGAATTTTCCTTTGTTTTGAGAGATCGGTCATTAAAGCGGGGAATTAATAGGAAAATTAACCTTGCCACAGTCAAGTTCCTTTATTAAAAACATAGCTGGATTAATCATCGCTCTTGTGATCTTTCGCGTTCTCTTATACATAGAATAACTGTATAAAGCATGAGTTTCTTGAAAAACTAAATGTGTAATTATAGCTTTTTATACATTGATTCGAGTACAAATCGATTTTGATCCTAATATTTTGCGCGTCTATGTTTGGTTTAATAAAGCTGATCGCTCATATCTCCAAGCGAATTTTATACAACTTCGTACACACGGCAACACATCAAGCTATCATATCATAAGCTGATCTCGCATTGTATAGGATTTCCGTACAATGAGAGGTCAGCTTATATTGGAAATGTATAGCTTGATCTGTAGCCGTGTGTACACCTCGGTTCACGCCCCACGCCAAACGCCAAACGCACCGTATTATCAAAGACATCCATTAGGAATTTCGTTGACTGCGCCGCGTTCAGCGAATAGACGAGGGATCAGCTATAAACTCCGCTTTGATGATTTCTCTCAGCCTTCTGCCATCTTCCACGAATGTCATTTGTTTTCCCTTTAGTCTATTGCTAACGATTGGCATTATGAAAATTACCGAATACGAATTTAAGTCTCGAAAATAACAATCTATGTTAAGAAACATTTAAGTTAATTAATAGTTTGTATTTTTCCATTTCCTTATGAGTTAAGAAATGTTAGCGTTTGTCCTTTAACGCTCTGTTTAACATTATATCCAAGGATTGACTCTATGTAATCTTTAAGCGATGCAATATTCTCATTACACATTCCTATGTTTAGATTTTATTAATTTTGAGTTTAATTAATGTCTAATTTTGCAACCTTATTACTTTTAGAAATTATCAAGTTGCAAATGATTTCTTAATATATAACTACCCACCCAACTCAATCCGACCTGAATACTAACAATAAGTATCTTTAATTTGAGATGGTAGGTGCGGTAGCTATCTACAGTGCGGGAAAGGAATATTAGGCCAATCACACGCCCCGAATAATCTCTCATATCATCTTGCTTCTAACTACACTTACTCACGCACCGCACGGCTACCGTACATACCATCTTCATTAAACTGTTTGCTAACAGACTAAAGTCTGTATTCTGGAACGTCAGCGTCAAGATCAATGTTCAAGTCAAGTTCTGAGTGGAGATTAAAACTATTGAATTTGGAACCAGGACATTTAACATAATGTTCATTGTCGAATAACTCAATCTCTTCTTGAGACTTGATCTCGTTCTATATAATACAGGCCTTAAGCTGTGTTTGTGCCTGTAGCTCCCTCCGTTATTCTAATAGAGACACTCTCCCTGCACCTTTAGGACAGTCTTAAAATTTTCCATTGACCTTATGGTGTACAAGGTGGTTCCTTATGGGTTAAACTTGAAACAAATTGTAAGGTCACATGACAATATTATTTGAAATTGGTACACATACCATCAGGTAGATGTTAGCTTGTAACAGAAATGTTTATTGACAATCAAAACATTGTAGAGCAAAATTTGATCAGAGTTGTGGCCACTTCTGTAATTTGCCTTATTGGTGCCGATTCTGTTGTAAATCGCACTAAACTAATTTTAGTTACATCTCATCTCTTTCTTACGAACATGATTGAAAAAGGATAGAACATATTTTAAGTTGTCAAATTAATCTTTGCCGTCTTATTTTGCGTGTATTTAAGCGTAATCGCGATAGATGGCGACTAAATTTATATTGAAAACAAGCATTAGACTAATTTGACAGGACTAAATTTCTTACATCCTTTTCTTATGTTCTTTGTTAGAATGAGACATAGTGACATTAAAATTAGTTTAGTTGTGAACAACAGAATCAGGGCCATTGTGATCTTTAAGGACCACCTTGTATAACTTATAGCGATTTAACAGCTATAAAGTTCCAATATAAACCCAGGTGGTGGAGCAATGAGTGCGCTCGTGGCAGGACTGCGGCGCGCCGGCTCCGCTCACTCCCTTTCAGCGCCAAAAACCTGTGCTTCGTCGAGATCCTTACCACCATCACCCAGCCATACACCCAGGTATATTCTACTAATACATATACTATATTTATTTCTAGTTTCAGTCTTGTGTCTAGTTTGCTTTTGTTTGATTGAACCAGCAGAGAAAATAGGAATAGATTTCAGTTCATCATTCAGCTCATCAATCATCGAACTGAAATCTATTCCGCCAATTCCCCACCACCGAGAATGTGCTCTGCCGGGTTGTTGCGTATCTTTGGTGGTAATCGTAACGAATACCATTAATTATTTCATCCAATGACGCGCACGCGATATGACGCGTCGATGACCATTCGCGGGCTCTGATTGGATGAAATTTATTAATGGTGTTCGTTACGATTACCACCAAAGTTACGCGGTAGAGCCCCCGATTGGATAAGTCAAGGACATACTAAACATTTAGATGCAGCGATTGGTCTGTGCTGTTATTAATCAGTGTAAAAGCACTGACTAGTTGCGGAATAGGATTGCTCGGTATCTATATCTAAAGAGATTTTTCCTCGATTTTCTGACGTTTTCGTTGCGTTTCATTTGGAAATGACTGAATAGTTACCTACTTTAAACTATATTAATAGTTTTGATCTACAAGTTCCATAGCGTCATCGAAATAAATCAATCGCCGAGGCCTTTTGATGGTTTTGTTTTCTTTAGTAAATATTTCCGTAAATTAGAGATTAATAGATATCGAATGGCTATATCGGTTTCTGTGTAATTGCTGATGATGACATATTCAGAGATATACACACCGGCACAATTAGCGGAACAGAAAAAAAAGTGAGACTATGAGATAATAACGCATATATTTGACGAAAATGTAATTAGACACAAAATAACAAATTGATTAACATCTTTTAACAACGACTTTGAAAAGTCTTCGTTATTTTTTATTGAAAAATAAAGAAATTTGAAATAAGTGAAATTTTTAGATTTTATGAACCATCACAAAAAATAAAAAAAGGAAGCATTAAATGATTTAACAATAAAATTAAAGCAAAATTAATAACGAGTGTTTCCCC
Organism: Polyploca ridens; assembly: GCA_951394255.1. Classification (NCBI taxonomy): domain Eukaryota; kingdom Metazoa; phylum Arthropoda; class Insecta; order Lepidoptera; family Drepanidae; genus Polyploca; species Polyploca ridens. The sequence continues at coordinate 4,720,822 of OX596248.1, forward strand.
CTCTTGCTCTGATTACGGTTTCCATTCGTCTGGGCATGCTACAGATTATGTTATCGATGATTTCTTGAGGCAACCGCTCCCACTCCTCAAATAATGCGTTTCCAAGTTCATTCAGATTGTTGGGGGGTGGCATTCTGGATTTAACCCTTCTTTTTAGCAAGTCCCAGACATGGTCTATCGGATTCATATCGGGGGAATTTGCTGGCCACTGCATCACCGGTATACCTACGACACCTACGTGGCTCAGATATGCATGTACCGATTATGCACTATGAGCACGAGCATTATCTTGCATTAGAATAAAGTCGTCACCAATAAATGGGGCAAATGGTACAACATGTTCTTCTAAAATGTCTCTGATGTATCGATCTGCTGTCATGGTCCCTCCTGTGACTATCACTAACTCCGTGCGAGCTCCCAAACATATCCCTCCCCAAACCATAATCGAGCCGCCACCATAAGCCACTGTGTGTTCAAAATTAGACTGTATGTGGCGTTCTCCTTTGCGTCTCCATATTCGCTGTCTCCCATCGATCTGTTTTAAAAGAACTCTGCTCTCATCAGTAAAGAGAACCTGCTGCCATTCGTTCAAATCCCAATGACGATGTTCTCGCGCATAGCTTAATCGGTTTACGCGGTGACGTCTCTCAAGTTTTGGGCCTTTGGTAGGTATATACGACTCTAAACCAACATCTTCAAATCTCCTGCGAACTGTACGCTCACTTACTCGTACTCCTCGAACGTCTTCCAGTTAATTTAATTTAGCTTGTACAGCCGTTAATCGCGTATTCCTACGAACTCGCAAGTTGTAAAAAACTGTCATCTCGCCTCGATGTACATCTTTTTCTACCTTGACCCCTCCTCCTCACAAGAGAATTAGACGATCTGTACCACTGGATGCTGCGATGAATCGTTGATACTGGTCGACGAAGCCTTGAGGCAATCGATCTGTAGGTATGGCCATTTCTTCTCATTTCATCAGCCCTAATGATTTCCAGTGATGTTAAGTCAGGCATAATAAAGAGCTTTTAATAAACAAAATTGCCTATAGAATAACAAATTTATAAAAAACAATTAAGTGCAATTATTCAAAAAAATTACAATTACGTAGTTATTACTCGAACAAGTTGACAAAACGTATTGTTCGGGAAAATAAAACAAATGAATGAAAAAAGTGTATGTCATCTAATTTTCTATTTTCAAATTTGACAATAAATTAAAAAAATATCATAACTGGCCAGTTCCTCAAGTAAAAGATTTCAAAATCCTGCTTTTTTTGTGTTCCGCTAATTGTGCCGGTGTGTATATAATAATTTTAAAAAGTATAAATTGGCATAGCTCATAGAAAGCAGTACCCGGAACTTCTAAATAAGTAGTTTGAATTATTTATTTTTTTATTTTTGGGCATCAGTGTTTATCATATTCTTAAAAACAGATCATGAGACTCTTTAGAATATTAACAGCCTTATTATAAAACTGTACCCAGCGGTTTCACTCGAAAGTTTTCGGAGTTGTACCTATTTAAGAAAATCCTAATCCTAACTAATATTATAAATGCGAAAGTGAGTTTGTTTGTTTATTTGTTTTTTTACGCTTTCACGCCCTAACTACACAATCGATCATCATGAAAGGCATGCAGATAGCCTATGGCCTATGGTATAGAAAAGAACAAAGTCTACTTCACAGATTACTATATTAGTAGCTAGCTAGTCTACTTTTTTCCCGGAAACGAATGTGAAACCGAAACTTTTTCAATTGCCCTCGTATATAGAGTTATATAGAGTGGTGCTGAGATATAGCATATGGGTCATGTGCTGTTCATCCAAAATTATACGCTACCTGCCTAGATTGTAATAGTATATTTTAACATTTGTCTATTTACCTCTATCGAGTGGTGAGCTTACTCACCCGAAAGTTCTGAAGTGGTGAAACCGAAACATGTGTAGAATACGTAATAAATTTGTTGACGATAGAAGATCAAAATAACTATTGCGTATGAGATTTAGTTTAGATTAGTTTACCATGGAATTATTGATAATCATCCTGTTTGCATTAACTTGACTTTGGGAATGTCCTCATTATTTCTTTTGAAAGATAATCTTGCTTATGTGAAATAAAAAAGATGCCTAATTTTATTGAATCTGAACCATCTGAATCAGATCATCGCTGAGTAACCCTTTTCTCTGTGCATGTTCTATTTTCCAACATATCTCGGTGATGAATGGCAAAGAGACGGTATAATTTTTCATTATTAGTCTTCGTAGCGTAAAGGGCCACCCATTCAGCGGGTACGGCGACGTGGCTACAGAAGGGCGGGCGTGGACGCGACGTTAGGACTATACTCTCTATCTTATTAGGTCCTAATTAGACTATGATCATATTGATTATGTCCACTGCTGATCTTAGGCTTCTCACACGATCTGAACCTCATCATCGTTTGACCTTTTGTTCTGTGAACGTTCTTTTTTCCTGATAAGTAGCAAAGAGGCGGTATAACTTTTCACTATCAGTTTTTGTGACGTGAAGGAAGCCGTCTCTCGAAGCGGCGGACAACCCGTTCGGTGTGTGCGGCGTGACGGGTTGTAAAAGGACGGGTTGGCCGCGATACCGGGACTAGTATTGTGGCACGCTACTTTCTGATTAGACCATGGTCATTATGTCCACTGCTGATCTTAATTCTCTCCCATAGCACCTTGATCAGGTTATCGCTGTGTCTTGCCGGAGTCTTCTCAGTTTAAGTGTATTCCGAACCGGTGCTAAATTCAACTGTATATACAACTTAACATTCATAAGTGCCTTACTAGGGCCCAAACAGAATAAAATGTCTTTTTGATTTTGAACCTTTTGCTCTGTGCACGTTCTATATCCCAACATAAATCCCTGATAAGCACCAAAGAGACGGTATAATTTTTCACTATCAGCCTTTGTGACGTAAAGGAAGCAGTCTCTCGAAGCGGCGGGCAACCCGTTCGGCGGGTGCGGCGCGACGTGGCTGCAGAGGGGCGGCGTGGGCGCGATGCTGGGCCCGGCGCTGCGCAGCGCGCTGCCGCCGGACGCGCTGCTGGCGGCCGCCAGGGACTCCGCGCCTGACCTCGCTGCCAGGCTCTCAGCTCAACAGATACATGAAATGGTACGTGATGCTCTTGTCATTTGTTTCAGAACTTCACGCTATTCGTTTTACTAATCCTATTGCTAGGAGTAGCCACCCAGGCGAGTACCTACAACAAAATTATTATACCGTGGCAATGCTGCTACTTGTGTACGGTCCAACATGATTCGCTGAACAGATCCAAATTTACAAAACTCCGTACACTGAACCCATCCATGATGTAGAAATTTATAGTTTGTGGATTTTGATAGATATTTACAAAACACTTGTTCACTTTATCTTTCCGCTCAATTACTTATTTTGCTGACCGTAACACACAATGTTTTTCTTCACCGAAAGTTCAATGCAAAATTTGTTTATTTAAATAGTTCCGAATTACAAATCAAGGAGTAGCGAATATGGTCTTATGTTGTTTTGATTATGGTGTTTTGACTTTTGCATTAGCATTTACATATTTTTGAAAAAAGGTACAGTCATCGAGAAAAAGGCGATTTTTTTAAAATATTAATATTTTTAAGACGACGCAAAAATAAAAGCGTAGCAGGAAAATTATTGTTCATTTTAAATCGGGCCCCAAATTTTTTGTGCCCCGTGGGCAAGGCTTAATACGGCCCTGGGGGAGACGTTTTATTTTTCAATGCTCTGAAAAATGCCTGTAGTTGATCTGTTTCCACTCAGCTCCAAGCGGTCCGCGAGGAGCTATCGGCAGAGGACGCGAGTGGCACAGGCGAGGGCGGCGCGGGCGCGGGCGCGGGCGAGGGCCGCGCGTACGCGCTCACCGCGCTCATGCTGCACTGCTGCGCCGCCGCACAACTAGCGCAGCAACGAGCCGACGCCGCCGCCGCCGGGCCCACTTGATATTAATAAACATATTCATCGTCACTATTGTTTTTTTTGTATCACTTATCCATTAGGCCATAGACCTTAGGCCATGAGACCAGAAGATATGTAGATTAATAAATGTAGTTTTTTTTTAATACTACTAACGCAGCAAACAAGCTTGCAACACCAGGGGTACCACTCGCGCGTTGCCCACACTGCTAAAATCTGTTCACACCCTTTTTGAAGAACGCCATGCTGTACTCCCTTGGGAAATCCACGGCGGGGAGCTCATTCCACAGTCAGAGCATCTGTGGTGGGCCGTGGAGAGATGGGATATGCTGGAGTACAGTAGTAGATATCAGTAAAGTAGGAGTATCGAACTGTCTTTATCAACTTTTGGAATCTCTCAGTGGTGGTAGAGATATTAAATTGAGAGTTAATGTGTATCAACAAAATCAAACATGTGGAAAGTGAATAACAAACATTCCTTCAGATAAATAAACTGATTCTTAAATATTTTTTCAACCTGAATAATCCACTTTCATCGCCAGGTATATAACTGTATAAGAATAGGTATGTTTAAGAATTACTAAAGTATTATAGAACGAGATCACAATTGAAAAAATAAATCTATAATTTGTGCAGGTTCCTAATTCAAATGCTTTAATCTCGACTCAAAACTTGACTTTAGCATTGATTGACGTTCTAGAATACGTACCTAAGAGAACTTTGTAAGTACCAAGTAATTAATGAAATAAAAAATATGAGAAAGCGTCACTAAACCTTGAAATAAAATGCACGTAACTCATCAAAAAAACATGGTAGGTACCGACTTATTTAATGGCATTATTTTCATCTCGAGTTTGTCTATAAACAAAGGAAATTCGTACACGTATTTCGAAACAGTGATAATAAATTACATTTGCTCACAAAAATCCTTCTTATTTGAAAGGGCTAAGAACTAGTTTCGTGTACAAGGATGTGCTTGTTGAACTGTGATGAACGTCCGTCCAGAGAGGGAGCTGGCTCGAGTCCAGGTTTTCCTGAAATAGCACAAAGGATCGACCTCAACTTTCGCGGTGAAAAAAACTTCTGCGAAATGTCAGCGGTCGAAGTGTTGGAAAATTTTGTGCGTCACACCGCGTGCGCGTGCGTCGCTCGAAGTTCAAGATAATTTGCAATGACCGACTGAAACTAATTGAGGCTGACATAGGTATGACAAGGTAAAAGGTATGCGGTAATCGGTTCCAATGTTGTATTTAGGTATCATTCTAGCTGCCATGCTATGGCTACGTTGTGTCATCTCTTTCTTTACGAACTGCATGAATGCTTCAAGTAATACGTTATTCCAAATCAACATGACCTACTTATATCGTAACTCTGAAAGCTTTTGTCCCTGTATCAAAATCATGAGTCACGAATACAATCTCCAAAAAGACACGCATTTTGGTTACAAGTCCAATGAAATTGAATTCATTAGTATGAGCAAAAATTTTCCGTGTCACACTTCTTACTCAATAAATAAAACGCAGATGTTCCTTAAAGCAGGTCACGAGAGTAGGAACTCGTCTCGTAGACACGAGGTCGCCGTATAAATATTTGCTAGTATTATGTGTTCTAAAGCACACTATAGTGTTGTTTTATGTGCTAGGGCAACAACATGCCCTTAGCGTATGAGAAAGGGCAAGACGACACTGACATTGACCTAAAAAGCAAGATTTTATGAAACTAAGAATTGTGCTTTCTCAGTGTTTTATCATGAATTGAAAATATAACTCTTTATTCTTTTACATGGTATAGGCCTTTTTTTTTACCCACAATCTCACCACTGTCAGTGATGATGTGGCCGAGGGTGGTAAGCACACAAAGCCTAGAAGGAACATTGAGCTATAATTACTACGTATAGAGAAGCTATCATAAGCAAAAGTTATGTCCCATTTTTATTGTTCTCTTTAGGGCTGAAACAATAATTAGTCGTCTAAGCAGAGAGTAGAAACACGTAGCGCTAGGTTAAATCGTTCAAGGTAGCGCTATCAGAATGCTTTTAGAAGTATTTCTCTCTTAAACACCTTGATTTTCACGGCGTTTACGCGTTTCGTTCATCGTTCTACAACAACAAGTGTGGCCAGATGGTCTCACTTGAACGGAACATAGTTGTGATGTGTAGGATCTTCTCTATACGTACGTAGTAATAATATTTCAATGAGATGGAATTGGCTCTCAAGTGCAGCTATCGTAACACATTGATAGGTGCTTGGTGACAGATTTTCAACTTGAGAGCGGTAACTAGCCAGGTACTACTATGCTATTATTTCCTCACGATGTTTTCCCTCACTGAAAGCTCAAGCTCATTGTAGGATTCGAACCCGGGACTTTCGTCTCGGCATTTGACGTTACTACCACTGACTCGCCTTAAAGCTGAAGATTATGAATCCATACAGCCTAGAAGAAAGAAACTGCATCTCAAGTGCTGATGCCCGATTATATAGGATGACTGCGTAATTAGTAAACGATACTTAGACACATGATTGTACTCATGATAACAAACAAATTTCCCAAAAAAACAAATAGGGATAAATAACTAAATTAAATAAAAGCTGATGGTGTATTCTTATTCTTGTTAGGTACTAGATATTATGGGCTCATGAGCTAAGTAAATTTAAAAAAATGTTTCTTCGGGAAAGTTGTTTGTTATCATGAGTACAATCATGTGTCTAAGTATCGTTTACTAACTACCAGTCACCCTATATTGTACTTGGCGACAGGCTTTCAGTTTAATATTATTGGTTTGTTGCAATATACCTACCTACTACCTGAGTAAGTAGGAACAAGATTAGTAAATATGCGGTTATTCCGTTTTCAGCGTAATGTCTTTAGGCATAGAATATTATGAAAAGTCTGCACACATGGATACTTATGTGCAAATACGTGTTTACAATAAATACATAAGTCCATATACCTACGTGATTTTTAATGGCAGTTCCTAAGCCAGCTTTATAGCTATTTAGGACCGAAGCAGACCATCAAAACATGCAAAAAATGGTTTATTGCGTACCGTTTTCAATGTTCCTTGTTTATTTTCTCAAAATAAATAGTTTAGTACAAATATTAATCGGAGCACGAGAGCAGAGATTATAGATTCTGGCACAAATTCAAGGTTGCACCAGATGAAAATTTGCGTCTCCGTTTGGCCAAAACATCAAACACTATGTTAAACCCACGACAAATGAACGTCAACTTATAATTTGACGCAATTGATTATGTAAAAACAATATCTAATGATGTCTCTATTATGTAATAGGTACCTTGTTAAATAAGTTTTTGTTAAAAAAAAACATTTTTAATAAAAGCTTTTTTTGTTGACTGTACTTGCATTGTCTTCCGTCCGATACACTAATGTATACCAAATATCAAGTCAATCCGACCACTCGAAGTGGGTGAAATTCGACTTGCAATAGGGTGTAGTTAGTGTAACCACAAAATAATTAATAGTTATGTCAGTACGTAAAGTTATATATTTCTACGAACTAAAAAAAGGACACTGAATCTAATGTTATTTTATTTACCATAAATGTACATATCTTTATCTATACCACTCTATAATTTACTAATTTATTTGAGGACTCAGACATTTTCGAGTGCAATGATTACCTATCTAGAAATAAATTAGAGACTTACCTAGTTATCAGCTAAGTAGTCAAGTTGAATGAAAACTATTACAAAAATATCTTGAGTAACTGTGAATAATTAATATTTTTTTAATAGATACCCTTTCTTGAGTTTCTCTGTGATTTTGATAATCACGAACTCAGTTCATAAATTTTCTCAAGGTTATTATGAAATAGCTAATCTTGATACGGTTGTAGGTTTTTAAACCGGACTCTTGCCTATAAACAGGCTAGTATCTCACCTACAAAAATGTGTGAATTGGATCAGCATTAGATAAAACTACTGTTATTAATTTAAGTGATTATTGCTTGTTTACCGACCATTTATCATTCATATAGAAAGTAGGCAGGTATGTATGTGAAATGGAAACTTTTTTAATTTATCGTAATCGAGTTTGCACATCAACCAAGTCCGTAAAAAAATTGCAACACGTAATAATGGCACGTTGTGAATTAGGCTGGAAAATCAACGACCGCGGCCCAACCTTTCACATTCACGTTGATCAACAATCATATATTTAACAGACATTTATTCCGATGCAAACAAAGGACATCAGATAAAGGATTTCAGTGATCACAATGCACCTATTGAATCCGTGACAATGCGGTCAACTGAAAACTAAACTGAAGGGTTGTTTATTCAAGCGGGATGTAATGATTTCTTTGTGATAGGATCCGTGACGAGTGTTGATCCCGCTTTATATTTTCCGCTATCTGCGAGCGTCCAACGTGCGTGCGTCAACTGCGCAGCAGACAGTGCGAAAGAGATAGGCGTTTGTTGTTGTTGCTATCTTTGTTCCGCACCACGCTTCTTTGTTTTGGCAACGATATAAAGGCTGGCTGCGAACGCGGTGAACGAATTTTAGCAGAGTACTGCCGTGGAACCAGGCGCGTTGCGTTTCGCTGCGGTGGTAGATGATACGCGATTCTTTCAGCAAGTGAAAGACTTTCACTGTCGTGACCTAACAGGTGTGACATCTCGGAGTAAGGAGTAGTGTAGTGACTGTTGATAAACAAGTGTAGTGATGAGGCCCCCGACGGAATATGACGGTGGTGAGAGGATGCCGGCCGAGGCTGAGGAGGGAGACACCCGGGCCCCGGCGATGATGATCTGCGCGCGGCTGGCGGGACGAGCCATCATACGAGTTGTGGGACGATGTGAAGAAGCACAGGAAAACAGTCAGCTGGGTATGTACCTAAGTTTTAATAAAAGTACTTGCAGATAAGATGTTTTCAAATAAACATCCCAATCAGATAAGCTGAGAATGTAGGATAAATTTAAATAATGACGGTATTGTTACGGCTTACAGTCAGGTACTAACGAGGTTACGAAGCTACACGAACGTTGTGCCATCGAACTATGAACTAAAACTATAAGCACTTGTACATTTGTATGCAAATCATAAATAACTTGCACAAAATAAATAAACGATAAGTTCATCGAACTCTGACTGTAACACCTAAATGTATCCCAGTTTTTCAACTCCTGCGCAGCGAAGCGTGTAAATAAACTGTTATGAATATGATCTTATCAATTGCGTAGTACGATAAAATACAGACAGTAGGTTAATCTGAAATAAGTAGAACAAATCTAATTTACTAATTAAAATTCAATTAAATCATATATTTTTACATATGAGTGAGTGGTTGGCAATGAACCAAATAAATTAACCGTGACCTACCGGTCAACCTAGGTTACAACCTAGAAATTAACGATCACATAATATTCGAATTTTAATTAATTAAAAATGAGGATTATCTCATAAGCACATAAATGTAGACAAAGTAGGTAGATCGTCATAATATTGTAATATGACGGACTCTGATCAATGAATGGCCGGTGCCAAATAGGCGATCATCCAGGTTAATAATATAGTGAGTTCATAGTGTGATTTATATAACGTTACATAAATCATTACTTATGTATAGTTCAAGGCTCCAGAATCTGTTGACATGCCTCTTCCACTGTAGCTGCATACGGCCGACCTGATGGTATGCGCCGCGTACCCTATGGAACTTGCAACACACGTGTCATCCTGTCATCACTCACACGTTACCGACCCTTCCCCCATCCCCGGTGAGGTTTGGCGACCTTACTTACGCGCAGGAACATAACATTAAGTTGGATACGGTATTCCGTAAGGTGGAGGTACCTAATCTCCGTCGAGCTGCTCTTACGCTCTACCTCTCTTAAAACTTCACAGAAAATTACTACATCGTCACATATCGTAGTAAGATTGTGATAAAATACAAGTCTATAAGTAGAAAAAATAGAGAGCCTTATTGTAACTCTGATTTTCCGAAAAGAAAATCAAATAATTCTGTTTTTGGGCAGTAAAATTTCATGTTATTCGCCATTAAACGTGTAATAAAGCAATATTACAATAACAATATCATTAACAATAAACAATGACTCTTTTGTTTAAGATTATCGTTATCGCAAATGTACATTACCTTCCATTTATATCCAGATGATGCCATTGATAACATGCAAAGAAGCGATATACTATTACAATATTGTTTACAAAATTATGTTTTGTGTGGGCATCTCCGCGTATTTCTTTAGGATTGGGATAGTCGTAGCACTCGTAGCCGCGTAGAGGGACGCAAAAAAATCGTAGCAATAGCGTCCCGTAGCTGTAGCGTGTAGGGATACGCGGGTAGCATTTGTAGCAGTTTTAGTTCATTTTATTGGCATTTATTTATCTTTCACATAGTGACCTTTAAATATGAGAAATTAATTATTATTCCTTAACCATTAGGTTTTGAGTCATATTTAATCTTTATAGCTTAACTAGAATCTTACATTCCAAAAGTCTTTAAACATTGCATTGTGTTAAAAACTATAATTCAGGTTTATTTGTTGATATCCAAAATAGAATAAATTTAGTAAATGGAGCCGGCTCGCGGTAATGGCCAAACCGAACTGAATTTAAAACTGGATTTCGATCTTTATCATCTGCAATCCTAAACATGCAACTCCTTTATAAATATTTAAAAAGCAGTAATTTACTGTACATCCTCGTACAACAGCTTTGTTCGACGACCTTGGGTCATGGATGGTTAACAGTGTTAACACTATGTATTGTTATAGTATACAATACAAATGATTTTTAATTAAATACAGATTTAATAGAATATTGTATTGCCATCATATATCTTTGGTTTCTTTTTATATTATGAAGTCGGTGAAGCGTACCCGCCTGCTGGTAAGCGGTTACCGTAGCCATATGGCCGCTTGCAACACACGGGACATCACTCACGCATAACCGACCCTTTTCCCCTTCCCGATGATCTCCGACTTAAGTTGAAGCAAAAGTTAAGAAGTTAGAAGTAGTTACATAAGCAGGTTGTTAAAATAAGTGAAGAAATGTATTTGACGATCAATTTTGTAAAATATAATCATCATAATTATCTCCAGTAGTCATTAGTTCGAATTCATCATTGCTAAAGACCTGTGTTACGTGAATTATGTGAACCTACCGCTATTTCCAAACGCATATATAAATATTGAGTTATAGTAGTAAATATAAATGAGGTACAATGTACTTAACAAAAATAATGCCACAGGTCAAACACAAAACTGAATGGAGCATATTATAACATAATTATAAGTACCTGGGCGACCGAGAATTTGCTCAAACACTCGGAAAAACGCGTTTTCCCAGGGATGAGACCTATAGCTAGGTCGATTCGACCCATATAGCAAATCTCAACAGATCTCAAAACATGCCTACATATAAATATTGCTCGGGATTTGCACGGTGGTAGATCTTTTGCCAAGAACCTGTCGTTGTGTTCTTGCACTTGAGAGAGAGAGAGAGTTACCTTTTAGGCTGTATAAAGGTTGTCAACACATTGCCTGTTTATCAGGTTCCAATAAAAAAAAACTTCTCAACGTAATCACAAACTTTCCACTAGCGGAACTTTTTGTCACGTCACGTCACATTACCCCACTGTTACGCCTATCTTGTCACCACTCGAGGACATCAATGAAGACCGCGAGAAACCACGACGCTTCACACCATCAAACTTATCCATAACGAAATTAAACCTTACAGCATTGAATATAGCGTGCCTAATCGCATGTGGTATCCAACGAATAATTATAAGAAATATGCCGGCGCTTGCGCAACTCTGAGCTAGGTAACTTAAATGAGTGTTGTCTTGTCTTGCATTCGACTTTCGTAAACGAAGATATCGTGTAAAAATTGTGAAACTAACCGAGGCCATTCTGGCCTGGAACGGCCACACTGGCCTTTGTTACGCGGATTAATTTCATGTGTTTAATTAATTCCTTATGATATACAATCGTTTTTTTTTGCAATAAAATATACCTTCCGAGTACAATGACTCTACTAATTGCAATATGTTATGCAACTCAATACTTACATGTGCAGACGAATAATATTCAATAGGTGTATTTTATGTAGAGATTTTATATATGAGAGCAACATATAATGTACCAATATTTGGCTACTACCTACAAACAAAGGCGTATTGTCTATTATTAGGTAGGTAAGTACTTAGACGATATTTTAGAGACGTGCGAAATCTGCGCAGGAACCGCGGATACGAAAACCAAAGAGTAAATAATATAAGTAAGTACTTACTACGTACAAGTAAAGCCTACCTATATCTGTGTACATAATGTTTAACATTTTGCGTGTACATAATTTGGTACCGACTAGTGATTAAAAACTGCCAGAAAATTGGTACGAATGCATTAATATCAGTGATTAAAAACCGCCAGAAAATTATTGGCGCAAGATAATGATATCCTTCGTTCTCCTTCGTTAAACCTAGAAACACGGTACCTATAAATTACATTAGAAACACCTTGATATTTAGGGGAATATTAGACAGGTAGAGCATAGAATTATTTCGCGCATTTCATTATCCTAGATTGTACTAGATACTCGACGATTCCCTAGTCAAGGTATTAAAAAATATACTCTATTTCACATAGGATGAGTCGTCAAGATCGAGGGTTTTCTTACCAATATCTGGTGAAATTCCATTTAACATTATTACTCGGAAATAGTACTCACAATTTTTAATGAAACGTCGCTCTATCATAGTATTCCTTTATTAAATCGAAATGAACATTAACCATTGAGAAATCTAATAAAATACCATATGTCACCGAACTCATGCTATTTGAAATCTACTAATATAAGTATAACTGAATTTTAGTCACCCTGTTTTGTAACGTAAATATCACCTCGCTTATTTTCCTTACCCTACATTTATCGACAGACATATAATCGGTATAATAGTAATATAATAAATACTCTTTTCCAACCATAGCTCCCATTCTAAGCTACATCCATATCGGCTCCCGGAAGGCAAGAATAAGTACAATGAATGTTCATATGCGGAAGACATGCGCACGCACGCACATGGCTCTCATTGCGTGCCACAATACAAGCGGAGTGGCAGCGTGCCGATTGGCGCAGCTCAACCAAGATCGATTTAGAACATCTCTTATATTAAGCCCATCACAGACGTAGCTATAATATATATTAATATGCCCAGCTATAATATAAATTACAGTACAGGGTGGCGAAGAAACAGAAATATATATTATAGCTACGTGTGCGGTCACTCGAAGATTATAGTATTGAAAATATATCGTAATATGCCTTGCTATGATTTATATTGATATATATTATAGCTACGTCTGTGATGGGCTTGCTCGCGCGCAATGATTTATAAACTTGAAGTGGCTTTACACGTTGGCCTTAGTAAAGCCAATTTATTCCATATACAGCGAAACTACTAGAGGTCACTGTTCGAAACACTTCCTTGTAGGATAGCAGTGTGATTCATAATAAATTAAATTTTAAAAAGTTGTACGTACAGTAGGCAATTTTAGTATCTACATGAGGATAACAGGAATAGATTTTCGGGGTTCAAAAGTAGGTAAGTATCTAATATTCCAGGGTATAATCTATTTGTTAACTATTCCATTTAGTAACAATCATCTACTACCTATACTACACTAGGTTACTACAGACAAATTTTCGTATTTATAATATTTACTAGTATGATAAGTGGGTACCTAATAGATTACCTCAGTGGCACGATGCCCTATGTACCTATGTAAATCTATAAAGTTATATGAAAATCCCATGAACCATGGAAAATCCCTCAGGAAAATCCAAAGGGATATAATATGATTTGATTTTGGAACGTTAAAATTCTTATTAAAACTCTTAGCATAGATACGGGTATTTGTAAATGGAATTTATAAGTATAGAAAATCGAACTGGCCACCATAGGTAGGAACAACACAAAAAAAAAAGTGTGGTTGTGAATGTAAAACAAAAGACGGTGTTTCGCTGTCTCTCAGAACCACAGACTACGTATGAAAAGTAGAGTACCTAAGTATTCACCTCGAGGATAAAGCCTGTCTTCATCTTGGGCCGCTCGCTTCGATTAGGTTACATAACTCCATAGAGTCCCTCGTTACGCTCAGGCAGAGTCCATATGCCGCCCCTAATGTAAAACACTGCTTTGACCCCTTGGTGCATAGGTAATCAACTATTTTTAGAGTAGTTAATTTTCTTACAAGATATTTGTGGTTAGGTATAGGTACCAAATATGTAGATAGATACCTACCTCATAATTGATTTCCTAAATACTGACTTTTATTTTAACCTGGTTAGAAATTCATTTACGATATGGGTATAACATGACCTCAAAGTGGGAGTTCTATTTATAGCCATCGCTACACTTACCTACCTCTTTTTTTATTTTACGATAGTGAAGTGCACAAAATTTGTATCATATGCCGAGTTTAGACGACTATCGATCAAAAAAACGGTAACGGCAACACTAAATTATAGAAAATGAGCATCTATGGACACACAAAAAAAAAATTTTGGTTTGTTTACATTATGTTCTCGATGTTTACTTTGGGGATCGAATTTCTCTTTTTTGCTTAATTGAGACTAGTAAAACAAATGAATTGATTCGATAAAACGTTTATTCGTGTTGATATAAAGGTGTATAATATGTAGAAAGAGTTATTCGTCTTGAAGTGCAAACTCGAAATGTTTATGAAGTGTCGTTTTTTTACAGTTGGCATTTTTTCCAGGATTCTTATTGGAATCTTGTAATACGTCATTCCAATTCCAATAAGATTCCAATAAGAAAATTTATTCAGGATGACGCTGTAAGTCCCTGTTTCTTGATTGATACTGTAAATACCCAATGTTTATGTTTTATTGACCTTGGGTGCCGTCCGCCATTTTGCAAATTTGCAAATTGCGCGAAACCCCGCAGGTCAAGGGCACCTGTCAAATTAGCGAGTTCGCGAGTCTGTAGGTTAATAAATAATATAAATATTAAATACCTATACTAAACTATACCTAAACTAGATTTCCCCGCGTTCCCAGGATAAAAAATAGCCTATAACACTCGGGGATACTGTAGCTTCCTACTTATTAGTGGAATAATTTTTCGAATCCGACTTGCAGTTGAGAGATTACCGCGTTTAAACAAACAAACAATCAAACAAGAAGCTCTTCAACTTTATCATATTAGTATAGATTTCTGCAGGGTCGGCGACGCGCGAGTCCATAGGCTACCGTCTCTAGTATAATAATAATCATCTATGGGCTACCGTACCTAGCCGTATGGTATGCTTGTTTGCCACCTTAGTGTGCCTTAGTGGTATATAAAATAAAATTCATTTCAGTAAAGATAATGAGAATGTTTTACTATAATTAAGTTTTCTGAAATAATCGGATAACGAGAATGACTGTTCTAAGAAAATAAGAAAATGGGGTTTCCCATGGTATCATTGGGTTTCCGATCTTTGACATAAAAACCTATGTCATGAACTGTCATGAATCGATTCGAATCGAGTTAAGGAGGTCGATTCAGAAAAAAATCGATTACTAAAAGATCGATCTCTCGAAAATCGATCATTTTTGTTTATGCGTTCGAATTCGAAAATTTCATAAATTTTGCAACTTGCTACAAACGATTTTTCCCAAATACAAAAATGACATTTGCATTCTCATCATCTGCTTGTCACTGGGCATTATGTCCCAACCAGCGTTGCCAGACGTCCCGATTTTGGGGGGACGTCCCGATTTTTAGCCCAAAATTATATGTCCCGGACGGTGAAATTGAAATCATCGTTGGACGTAGAAGTGGGTAATTGTAAAGACACCACTAGGCTGCTCAGAAATAGTACCAGCTTTCATGCGATGCGTCTCAAACACCGCAGTGGTATCGCGCCAAAGTGCGCTAAATATCACCTATAGGGTACTTCCCCTTGACCTAGAACCATGAAATTTAGCAAGAATAGGAACACGTAGCACAAGTAAAGGAAGGAATCCAAAAAACGTAATATATTTTTTTAGAATTTCCCGCTTTCGACGATAGAATCCCGCTTTTTTTACTCTAGATGGTTCAAAATCCCGCTTTGCCCGAAAACAAATCTGGCAACGCTGGTCCCAACCTACCTTTTTACTTCAGTTAAATATAGACAACGTTATTCTGACAAATTCTTCTCTTGCCTGTAATATTTCTATTTTTAGAATAAAAATTATGGAATGCTAGATGTAATCATTTTTAACTATTATTTTTGCTACCGTTCCCCAATTCAAACGCAGGCTGGCTGTCCAGTGTCCACGCGAATCCCAAAACCTTATTGTTTTTTATTCTATTTTTATTGATATTGATTCTATCGCTTGGTTTTCATACAGATCGTGATACTTTATCTAGTTATATCTATATCTGTACAACAAGTTGATTAAAAGGCAGTCTCAAAAATTTATTTAAAAGATTGAAGATTGGCCCTTAAATAATCGATCTTCGATTAGATCAGATCGAATCGAGATCGGAAACCCTAAAAGAAAATCACAGCTGATGTTTATCTGTCACAGTGACAGTGACAGTCACTGTCAAACATAAATTACATTCATGATTCAAGGAAGTTATATTTATTTTATCCCAATTTATAAACAGTAACAACTTAAAATTTTAGCTATTTTATTATTTATGTTTATATTATAATACCTATATATTATTTTTTGTCAAATGTGTGTTGTTCAGTGTTGTCCTGTTTGTTTTTAGATGGTCCAGCTCCATTTCACCGATCAAAACCGTCAAAATTGTTTATACAAGAGTCCCCTTCGTATATCTTTAACTAACGTGACATTGGCGGAATTGTGCTTATGGCTACAGTCGCCATTTAACCAAAGAAGAAGAAGAAGAAAAGAAAAATGGAAATTGGAATTAGGAAAAGAAAGCTCCAGCTTACATGAAATTCAATGTAAAATTACTAATAGAAACGATTACATATCATATTTTTTGTTTATTAGGTCGGAAATAGAAATTTTCCGCCTTAATAAAATTGCGTAGGATAATATAAATAGTTCACGGAGGAGTATGTAGTTTTATAAATAACTTTACAGACGCACTGTGTAGTTCCTCGAGGCTTCATACGTATTAACTTTCGCTAGGAAAAGTGTGGTTTATCTGGAACAATGGCTTTAGCTGTGACACGAGTGATTCAAAGGTGCGAAGGTGCCCAAGAAACTCAAGTACTAGGTACTGTATGAAACAGCAAATACTCATGTAGCTTAGAAAGTATGTTCTCGATTGGTGACGTAACTGTAACACGATATTTGGCAGTTTTACGCACTAATTAACATGCTTTTTGTAATAGTATGATTCATTAAAAGGTAATCTGCATTAAGTGTGTTAAAACTATAATAATTCAGGATGTGTAATTGTGATACTTACTCTGGTATTTCATACTAAGTTCTTAGGTACTTAATTATTTACATTCATTGTTTTGAAGCACATTGTTTAGACATATTGCCTTCACTTTACTCACTACCTTTATCATTAGACCTTGTAGGGGCTCTCTTTGTTTCCGCCAGTAGGCCCCAGTGGGCCCTTAATGTGTGAACCTTACCTTCTTACTAGTAGAAAACAAGCTGTTACTACTAGCTGGAAGCTGGGCTGTTAAGATGATTGAAAGAAAAAATGGTTAATTCATGACAACACACAACATTACATTAATCGCTTGGCTCGCGGTTAAAATTATAACAATTACATCAATTGTTATAATAGGATGCGCGTCACTCGCGAGAACCAACGGGTTAATGACATACAATATGAAATAGGACAAACAATTTTACAGTACTGTAATGTTGCGTGATGCCAGCAATGGGCAAAATAATAGCAATTGCAATGAGCAGGAATGGATTGCAGTTAAACACATATTTATTGACCATTATTTGACAGGCCAGTTGGTGTGATTGTTTAAATCATGCCACAGGTTGTGGGTTTGATTCCTACACAGGCTTTGGTGTGCATGAACATGTTTGCATGTCTAATTCTCGGTGTAATTATGTATATTAAGTATGTATTTACAAACAAAAAGTAGTATTTATCAGTTATCTGGTTTCCATAGTACAAGCTCTGCTTAGTTTGGAATCAGATGTGTGAAGACTGTCCCAGGATATTTATTTATTTATTGAATTTTTAATAAAATCTTATATTTGTTTACTTCCAGACCTGTCAGAATGCCAGCTCATGCAAGTACCTGATGCTGTATATCACCTCATGCGACACACAGAGCTCAAGAGCTGCGACCTCAGCGGGAATGTTATCACTAAAATACCACCTAAGTTTGCTGTCAAGTTTAGTTTAATTACAGGTATGTTGATTCATAAAACATTTTAAATTATTATTTGAAGATAATGTCTTCTCTCGATCTCTGGATGCCATAAAGTTATTTTTACTTAGTGAGACAGGCCATACATAAATAATACTTACTGTGTAGTATAGGATGATATATATACCTATTGCATTAAGAAGTACTGGTTTCTATAAAAGGTTTTCAACTTACCAAGGTTATTATTATAAAATATATTTACATATTTAAAAAAAATTTAAAATAGTAACATTTAATTTCGATTTTACAGATTTAAACCTATCCAATAATCAAGTGGCTAAGCTGCCGGATGAGATGAACATGCTGGCATGCCTGCAGCGGCTTGACATCTCACACAACACATTTGTGGCATTGCCGCAAGTCACGTTCCAGTGCCCCAGCTTGCACACACTCCTTGCGCACCACAATCAGATTATTGGTACATGATTTAATTTATTAATAGCTGTCCTCCTGTGTTTTCATCCACTTTCCTGGGAATAAAAGTAGCCTATGTCCCTCTCTATGCCATAAGCTAGTTGCATGCCCAATTTCATCTCAAACAAACTAAATTTTGCTTTTATATTACTTAGTTAGGTTTTTTTTTAATCCGTTACTTAGTCCTTATATGGCTAAAGTAGCTGATATAATGGTTATTCTATTTACACAATAGACTTGTGTTTATCCTAAATATCACCAGGAGATAATGTGACCATAAAGCCTGGAAGCTAAATAGTAGTTATAGCCTATTTTTTTGACAGGCCAGTTGGTGCAGTTGGTTAAGGTTCACCTTACGCGCCGCAGGTCGTGGGTTCGATTCCCACACAGGACATGCATTTGTGTGCATGAACATGTCTGTATGTCCTGAGTCTGGGTGTAATTATGTATATTATATATGTATTTACAAACAAAAAGTAGTATATGTATTATTATCTGGTTTCCATAGTACAAGCTCTGCTTAGTTTGGGATCAGATGACCGTGTGTGAGGAATGTCCCAGGATATTTATTATTTATTTATCTTTGGATGGCAACTAAACAGACAGACTTTAATTACCTCTGCTGCGACATCAGTTATTACAACTATTTTCCCTTATGAGAATATTTTGTTAATATTGTTTTTCTAATATTTACAGAAGTGGACGTTGACAGATTAGCCAGATCACGCGCCCTTGAATATGTAGATCTCAGTGACAACCCTATCCCTCCACGGACATACGATGAACTGAAGCAGATCTCACGACCCTCCATTTCAGTGTCCGAAAGAGAAAAGGAAGATTGGGAGGAAGATCTTATTATGTAAGAGAATGTGTTAAAAGACTTTTGCATTCAGGGCCAGATGTTTGTGCAGTAGGGAGACGGAAGCCTTAAGGGTATGGTGCAATAATGTGATAGCATTAAAACTGGTCCTAATCAAGCTGTGATCTTACTCTGTGAAGAGGACAATATCAACATGAATTATGTAGCGAATGTAATGATTTTTATAGAGTAATTTGTGACGATTATTGTCAATGTTTTGTCTATGAGAATAATTTGTATTTAAGGGATGCCACTCACTGTTACTGAGCAATTTTGAAAACTAACACCTATTGCAATAAATTGAATTATTTTGTGTTTTGAAGTAGTTTTTTGTTATTCTAGAATATTATGAGTACAATGTATGTAGTGGCAGCCCTGTTTTAACGCGCTCAAACGTTTACGTACTTAATTAAAACAAAAGTATTTTGCATTGGAACTCTTATAACAACTAGAAATGCATAAAAATAATAACTTTGATATAGTTTGTTGTATATATTTTTGATACGTAAAATGTTTGGATGGTGTTGTGTTAATGTATCTCACTGTATTGAATACTAGTCCATCATTTATTAATTAAGTGAATTGCTTTTAAATTCCAGTAGGAATGAAAACATTTTTAATACTTATTTTTTTTAAAGTTGTAGGATGTAAGTACATAAAATGTAATTAACATTGTATTTTTCATTTGCTAATTAATTTCATTTTATTAGAAAACAAGAGATTAATTTCAATTAAATTAATATTAATCATGCATAAATAAAATTATATCAAATTTGGAACACTTTTCATGGCGCCTATAATACTTTCATACTTAATACAATGTATTAAAGCAGAAAATTCCATGACATTGATAATGTGTTCTCATTTCTGCTTATTGTTCCCCAAAGACACAAAAGTGACTGATGTATTGTTATTTAATATGGACATAGGTAACTACTACCTATTGTAAAAAAGTAACTATGCTATGTACTTGTGATGTGTTTATAAGGAGAAACATAGAAATAAATAAATTAAATATTTGCAATTGAAAACAATATCATTTTTTATTTCCATATATCAAAGAACTACGTCGCCTAATATCACCATATACTTATATGTAGTATGATGTAATAATTCTTAGGTATGTATTTTGTCCGACACATAGGTACACGAAGAATCGAACATTCTATTATTTTCGACAAGACAGACAAAACAGATCTTCGCGATGATGTGCTCTACATCAGAGGTGAACCTGCCAGTACAACTGCTCTCTATGTATTACCTCTATGAACTGCTCATACCATATGCTCAACATAGATTACACGCAAATTAAAAACAAATAGGAATTGTATTTTTATTCTTACTAAATAGAACAAACAGTTTCAGAGGCGTGATATTAGAATAATCTACAAGCGATTCTTAGGAGAGACTTTGCCTATGGGCAATCTCGGAATTTGATCCTAAGGGTCAGTTCAGACTTCAGACAGAACGGAAAAATCGCTCGCCACTCGGGCGGGAGGAAGCTCGCTAAGCTATGGTAATACGGTCCCATTTTCAATGGAGCCAGTTCGCCAGAGCATTTTTCCGTTCTGTCTTATGGTGTACATACGTGTAAAGGCAAGCAGGGGCAATTGTCTAGATTAGCTCCCTCAATCTTCACTCTCATACTGAACGGCAGACATATATAGAAAATACTCCAGAATTGCCGATCGCCGTCGACCCCCGAGATTGCCCCTACGGCAGATGCGTGAGCCGGCTTTATGCGTGTTCTATCTACCGCTTGTACTACAATTGGACAGTGTTCTGAGGAATTGTTTGATTTGAGGCCCACGGCTACTTTTTACCAAACACCTCTCGCCATCCATGGGGAGTCCATCCTCACACATTGTAACCAAAATGGTTCCGCACTGATGCGGTTTCAAAGGAACTTCCTGCCTTGGACGCTCAGATTGTGGAATGAGCTCCTCGCAGTGGTTTTCCCAGGGAGTACAGCATGGAGTTCTGCAAGAAGGGTCTGCAGAGATTTTTGCTGGGTCGGCAACGCGCGAGTTACCGCCTGGTGTTGCAGGAGTCCATAGGCTACGGTAATCGCTTAACACCAAGCGGCCCGTATGCTTGTTCCTACCGTATGTATAAAGAAAACAACATCATATAACCCTCCTTCCGGGTCAGTCGCGTAAAAAGGTTTCAACAAAGAGTATAATACATGGGTTCACTCTTCAATCCTAATGTTACTAACGTAAGTAAACCCATAGTAAACCATTCTCCTTGCAGTCACGGTTTTAATTTTTTTGGCAAACTATGACAACTCTAGTCAGCTTTGTCGTAGATTTTGGAAAAACATCAAACAAATTAGGCGTAGACAGAGAAAATTTCGTTACCTACATACTTAATAAATAAAATGGCTGGCCACGGGGTTGACGATGATCCAAAACTCAAAGGGATTAGCCGATATTTTAACAGCCAAACAACTCGAGGCCGTGCCAATGTAAGTTTGAACATACCTACCTGTTCAATCTGAATCATGCGATGATGTGGCAAGCTTGCAATGGACTGGATCTCAATTGCAACCGCCACATTGACTTATATATTACTAGCGTAAACCGCCATAACATAGCGGTTGGTGCTTTGGAGATTTTCAACATAAGTGTGACTGCAGTAGCCAGTCAGACAGTTTCTACTCTACCATCGTGCTATGGTATCATAAGTACTCAGCTTTTGTCTGGCTGAACTTAGACTAGGTACCTACCTACCTATCCCAGTAGAGGCAGAATATTCAATAGTACTACGTAGTAGAGGGGCTGCATGCAGAGTTGCAATTGTTCAACTCCAACACCAATTGCAATCCATTTGAATTAACAGTGCACTTACTTATATCAATTTCGGCTCACGATGCGTGACGTGGACCTATTCGGGTATGTAGGCTGAGTATATTTGTTTTGGGGAGGGTAGATTAAAACTAGCGGCAAGCTAATAGCCGTTTTGATAGCTCATAGCTATTGTTTAAATCTGAGCCAAATGAGACACGGCGAAACAAGGAGAGAAGAAAAAGATAAGGCTTTAAAACATAGTGCGACAAGCATGAGGGTCATGTCAAACAAAACGGCCATCATATGATCAGAGCGTTCCGTTAGTATAGTAAATCGAGCGCTTTCCCCCTAAAGTCAATCCTAGAACAAGTAAAGTAGTGAAGTAGAGTAAGTAATAACTTCAGTCATCCCGATCAATTCTACTTGTTCCGGTCACATGTCGCAAAAAACGTCACAGTTTACTTACACATAATTTGTATGTAATATAATAAAGTTGTCGCGATCTAAGAGGCCCGTTTTGACAAGAGATTGTCTCTTCTTGTCACACTAATTATGTGTGACTCTTTTTGACTCATACATTTTATCGAGTCTAAGTAATCATAATATGTTTTATTTACAGACGACAAAGGTTACTATGTCTCTTATGGCAATATATTACGTTTATTATAAATTTTTCAAAACCAAAAAGAAGTAAAAAAATATCATTGAGTGCTTTGGTGAGTACTGTTACATTATATACATAGTAATGTCTAGTATTTACATAAAACTACATTCTTACAGTTAAGTATAATGTTGTGTAAGTGCGAAATAAATGAGGTGTAGGCATGGTCTGTAAGATAGGTACCTACTATTGTTGACAAGCGTCTCCGTTTCAGCTTGGACAAAAATGCTTCGTATGTCTGTCCGAATAAACAATAGAGAATTGAAAAAAATCAAATTTCCCAAATATCCAAATATTGTAGAGTTGATACCACTTATTTTTTTTAAATTAACTGTTTTGGTACATATCCCAAAATACCTAGTCAGTTTTACGGCTTTTAGAGAAACCGTGAGAAATATTCGGTATTAAAATGCTAGCTGGATCATGCTACTTGTTAAATTAAAATAGTTTTATTTAAATTAATCATCATATCAGCCCATGGATGTCCACTGCTGAACATAGGTCTCCCCCATTGATTTCCACTTCGAACGGTTCTGTCTAGGCCTCTTGTATCCAGCGGGGCGCCCAGCGACCCTGTCCGTCAGTCCACCTGGTGGGAGTGGTGGTAGTTAATTTAATTTTGGCATGTTAAATCTACCTATTTACCAAATATCAGCTGTAAGTATTTTGTAGTTGATACGCATATACTCTATGTTAGACTCTAATGCACTGTCGAAAGGTTGCTTTTGCTGAGAAGAGCCGGCAATAAAATCAGCAATTACGGTTTTCAAAATAAACAGATATATTAGATACTAGCTGTCTCGCGCGGTTTCACCCGCTTTCCCGTGATAAAAAGTAGCCTGTCACCCGGGGATAGTGTAGCTTCCCACAAGTGAAATATTTTTTCAAATCGGTTCAGTAGTTTCGGAGCCTATTCAATGCAAACAAACAAATAAATCTTTCGCTTTATAATATTAATATTATCTGGGGGCACGGAAGTGCCCCCCGCCAAGACAGCCAAGCGAAGCGAAAGGGCACTACCTACCTTTTCTCGAAGCGCTTCGTCGTTTTTTTGAACCCTCATAACTTGGGTTTGGATTATACCAGATAAACAAAATTCTCAGGATATGATGTCAATAGAGAACTTATTAAACATATTAAGTTTCAATAACATAGCTCTTATACTTTAGATTTTATTGATATCTAAAAAACCCCGATTTCGTCACTGACTCACTGATGATCATCAAAACTCATAGGGTACTTCCTGAAGTCCTAGAAAGCTGAAATTTGGCTGTGAAAGCCCTAACTTCACAAACTCTACACACCGTAGTCAAAATATGTGGCTTGGCCGTTTCACTACTACAAGAACTATTGAATAACAAAAAAGTAATGAACAGTGAATACATTTTTCACCTTACTCCCATGTGACGGTAGCGAAACGGCCAAGCCACATATTTTGACTAAGGTGTAGAGTCTGTGAAGTTAGGGCTTATAGAGTACGTGCATGTAGAGTTATAAGCTTGGCTCTACATGAGATCTGATAACTTTTTGACAGTACGAGCCATATGTCTTGGCGGCAACATTTTACATAAAAATGTTTTTGGTGGGATTATATTATTATTAGTATAGATTAAGTTGTGTAATGACGTAAAAAGGATATGCCAACCAAAATTCAGCTATTAGCTAGATTAAGAAATATTTATTTATTTTGAAGGTGTAACTTGGTGTAACCAAACGTTTTCTTGACATGATAATATCAGCGTCGTGGCTGTTCTGTCTGTAGCTTGGTAATGACTTTGAGCATTACACTGTATGCATCCTTGTCACTCTCAATAAAATTGCACATACTGTCCTGTTGTCAAAAAGATATACATCAAAAAGTTTCGGAATGAGTCTTCTTTTCCGACTGACAGACAGATAATCTCGGCCGGCACGGCACTTGGCGATTATTGTGAAACGGAACTCTTCCGTATTTTATTACGTAAGGCAAAATATAATCTTCCAGGTAATTTTTATAATTATAATGTTTTTTCCAATAATCTGAACGTTCAATAGAAATTGGTATTCAGCTTCATAGGTTTTCTATCGTGTTGTAACATAGATAATACACAATTGCGTTGTATTCTGGTATTTACAAGTGCTTTTCTTTTAAAATTTAAGGATGGCCGGAGACTCTGTAGACGAATCCCAGCTCAAGGGACTGTCCAAATACTTCAACGGCCAGACCAACAGAGGCAGAGCTAACGTGAGTTAAATCAAGTGTGATCTTTGTTACATAAATTGCGTACATGAGTATTTTTTATAGGTTAGCAAACTACTTGGTAGATACTTATTTGACACTATAACTACTTCTACACCGCTAAGGCTACTCCCACCCAAATTAGCGTTTTTATTTGTGTCCATAAATAAATATTTGAGAATTATTCTCATTGAAAATTAATATTTATTGGACATTATCTCATTGTGCTTTATTGCATTTATTTACTGTATAATGATGTTAATTAACAATTTACATCTCTATTAAATGAAGTTAAATGAAAACATAAAAATTAACCACATAAACAAAAATATAAATCAATCTTGATTAGTAGACCTGATTACTTACACGTACCAACATACATTTTATTGATTGTTTCTTTCAGGTGGCCAAGGCAACTTATGCAGTCATGGGCGGTTTGATCCTATACTTCACACTGAAACCTAAATCCAAGGCAAAGTAATCATCAGTTCAATTGTGATCTTTCTTGTTTATGATTTATATAGTCTCTTATTACTTCAGTAAGGGCAATGTTTTAAGTTATTTAGAAAATATAAACATCGTGTAATTCAGTATATTTGTTATTTTATTTATTAAATTAATGAATAGTTAAATTAAACACTTGAAAAATAATAAATTATGTCAATTATGGGTCAGATTTAATCTAAGCATCATCATCAGCAACAGGTTTTATGAATGAAATCACTAAAGACATCATTAAATGAATATTAACATAAGTCCATACTTGGACGGGCTAGTGGGCATGGTTGGTTTAGATTCCACCTATCATGCTGCAGATTGTGAACATAATCTGCATGTCCTGAGTCTGGGTGTAATTATGTATTTACTAACAAAAAAGTGGCATATCAGTTATCTGGTTTCCATAGTACAAATGCCCCAGGATATTATTATTATGAACAGAACAAGAATTTAACAGTTTTATTGAGACCTCCATTTAAATTTTGCTTGAATATAAATTCAAATCCACTGGGATGAGAATTCATTAGGAAAACATCAATTCCCAAATTTTAGACTATAACTCAAACTACAAAAAGGTTTTTGAATGAAATAAAATACAGAAATTGGAATAATAAATTATATTCATAATACAGTCAACTACTAGGTAACATATACCAAAAAAAAACACAATAATCCCTAAAATGCAATACTGTCAAACTAAGTGGCAAACTACATTTGATCAGTGGTGTAGTTTACTTTGTAGTCAACTGCTAATTTGAATGTAGAAAAAATAAATAATGCTGCACTGGACACCTTATACAAACATAGATTTATATTATCAGATCTTAATATTGACCAAAGATAGTCTCTCTTATCTAATTATTCTTTGGTGTTATAAGAATATTTGGAAAGCTAATATATCTCGGTTTTACACAGTATCCATTATAGATATGAAACTTATTTATACTTTTTATTTTTGGGTATTCTTACCAAATTAACCTTTTAAGAAAAAGGATTTTAAGAGATCATTAAAATAATATTAATTATATTTGATTTTAACTGTTTTGCAACAGGAATAAATATATTTTAGATTGCAATGTGTTAAATACTTATTTTTGTGCATGAAATTTTTTTATTCAGTACAAAATTTAATACTAATCATCAAGCACTAGCACCAAATGCTATGAACTAGTAATACTAGCAAAAGCAGCTATTGAGTGAAATAATGTGAATATAATATGTTAATTATAATATTATAGTATATCTATATATTATGTTTATCGGAGTTACATGGACATACATAACACTCACATGACTGTATCCGAGCCTCAGCAATATAAATTAGTTCTTATTATTACACTTAATGAGTTTATTTTGGCATGTTAAAATGTTATAGTAAATTCCAATGTAACTTCACGATTTAACAGTGACATATCGAGCTTTTATCACATATAGTACTACGTGTAAAGTTAGGCGCTTCGGCATACTCTGTCACGCTCGCTCTCGCTTGCAACTATATTTTCGTTTCGAAATACGAAGATAACCGAAGAGCACAACTTAAATCGTAATACTGTACACATAACATCATATCAGTGACTAGCTTTAACAGAGTTGGTTCAGTGAAATGCACCTTCATATAATTCATCACAGTTACATGATCCCAGCTTATTAAATAAGTTGTGTTAAAAATTTAATACAGCGTATGCTTTCCTATGTATATTTATTTAATATTTTTTATAACATTACGTTTCCGACCTCAGTGATTGATATACGATATAAATAATTAAATATAATTAAAGGAACAATTCACACATATTTTGCAATAAAAAAATCTTAGCTTCAGTTTTACATTATTACTCAAGTTTTTTACCTAAGTTGCTTATTCATATTGCATTCAGGTTGAACTTTTAACAAATGTTACGAAACATCACGACATCAATGGAATGTGGCAGTTGCCTGTCGTTGTATAGTATATTAAATTCGTCGATAAACATTCAGTACATACACACCACACAATATGTGAACAGACAATAGCAAAGCGTTGCGTTCGGTCACTAAACTATGGATGGAATGCGTCGCCTGCACTGCAAACATTAACTAATATTGCATGTTACACAATATAAGGAAGTCCTAAAGCCTATAAACTGTGAATATCAAGTACAAAAAGTGATTAAACTACCAATAAATATCATTGAGTGGAGTACGTGATTATAAAAAGAGAGTATTCAAACAATATTTTGGTTACAGACAATTTGCCTGAAATAAGATATCGCTTCACCTGATTATAATATAGAGCTGATCGTTGGCAAATCCTTATTTAAGTTTTGATTTTAAATAGAGATTCTATGTTAATACATCGTTTATTTAAATTAGCATTGTTCCGAATATTCAACACGATAAAAAAATATTCGTCATATTTGTAATTATTTTAAAACGACTTACTATGGTAACTTACGACGTAGTAACTATCTTCGTTAAGGGATAATGGTTTAACTTTTAATGCAGTAAGAATAATTTATTTTAATATTGCGCCAACCCTAGACTGTGTGATTACACTATACAGGATGTAAACTTACATATTTTTATTTACTTCTAATTCTCATGTCATCGGTTTAAAGTGCATGAACATCCTTAAACATCTATCAACGTTTGAATGACACTACGTAATTAAATTCACATCGCGTATATTTTCATTTGCTAACTTTACCTTAAAACGGTGTTATTAATTGGACTTTTAATTGCTGGACTAGGAATAATGCTGTGTCAATATCAGTATCAGGCAAAGCTTAAGTTAAACGACTTATATGAAAGAAATCCGCATCTTTCCAAGTAACGTTGATAATCTGACCATGAGGCCAACGAAGGCATACTAAAAGAATCAGTTTCACAACCACGTGGGTGCTCGAGTGAAGGAGTATAAAGCCGCAGATGATGAATTATTTTGCGGCGCTTGAGTTTCGCCATCAGAGTCAGACTCTTCAGAAGACACACGTTCAGCTGCACTTAGCGCTACCCGTGCGTACTCGTCCGTGTCTATGCTCTTGCAGAAGTGTATTGCGTACCTGAGATATTTGAATTTAGAAATAACTAATTAGTGAATGAATTAGCAGCCAGTTTTAATTCCAGTGGAATATGGAATGACAATTATATTTGATTAATAATTACAGATAAAAGTATCTCCATCTTTGTTTATGACAAAGACAGATCTTGATATAATCAATCATTTTATTTAATTAATGTCACTGAGTCCGGCCGTTAGGCAGAGATATTAAAGGCCAGTATTAATTTAATAATTTAATGGGAAACTTTAAATTTGGAACTATGTAGTTGATATCAACTCTTAGTGGCCAGTATTCATTAAATGGGAAGTTTAAATTTGGAACTAGTTGATATTAGCGGCCAGTATAAAGACAGTAATTTACTCACCTGAGTTTCTCTCGCAAAACCGACTTGCACGTATATCTTGGCATCTTGAGTAGGAAGAAGCAAGTATAGCTCTCCGGGAGGAAGTGATCCGGTGGCTGGTACTTGTCAAGGACCTGTGATTTATAAACATGTTTATTATCAACTGGTAATTTATGGATAACTTTTTCGGTTAATTTGAGGTTGGGCTGAAAGGGCCAATGGTGCCGATTCTGTTGTAAATCGCACTAAACTAATTTTAGTTACATCTCATCTCTTTCTTACGAACATGATTGAAAAAGGATAGAACATATTTTAAGTTGTCAAATTAATCTTTGCCGTCTTATTTTGCGTGTATTTAGGCGTAACCGCGATAGATGGCGACTAAATTTATATTGAAAACAAGTATTGGACTAATTTGACAGGACTAAATTTCTTACATCCTTTTCTTATGTTCTTTGTTAGAAAGAGACATAGTGACATTAAAATTAGTTTAGTTGTGAACAACATAATCAGGGCCAATATCTCACCGTGACTAGTGATGATTTGGCCGGTACTGACAAGCACTCAAGCCTAGATCGTATGGATCACCTAATGACAAGTAATGACATACATAGAGCAAATCTAATTTTATACTGAAATCATTATTACTTGTTTTAAATATATCCCGGGACATTCCTCAGACACGGTCATCTGATCCCAAACTAAGCAGAGCTTGTACTATGAAAACCAGATAACTGATATAATACATATACAAATTTTTGTTTGTAAGTACATAATTGAATATACATAATTACACCCAGACTCGGAACATCCTGACATGTTCATGCACACAAATGTCCTGTGTGGGAATCGAATCCACAATCTGCATCGTAATAGGTGGAATCTTATCCAGTAATTATGGATTAAAGAAAAATTGCCCGATTTTTCCTAGAACCAGTAGGAAAGTGTGGCTACACATGCAGTACATACCTGCAACACAAAGTCCCTCTGCCTGGGGTCTTGCGGTGCCCGCGGCAATCTCGTGCGTCCCCACACAAAGCGCAGGAACAGCGCTCGCTCGCTACCCGACAGTTCCTCCATCACCTCCCAGAACCATAGCACTAGGGGAGCGTTGGGTTCTACGCCTGAGAGAAGATTTCAAACGTGATTTTTAAAAGATCGAGTGTTCTGCCACCTAGCTTTTTATTCAGTTTAGGCCTTAGGAACTTATGAAGGCAATGCTAGTGAAGTAACCGCCGGTTCGGGACAGCATTCAACTAAGAAGAACCTGGAAAAACTAAGGTACAAGATTGTTTTGGACAATCTCATGCATCTATTTCATGGCTCTAATTCTTGAGGCACTTGACCCGACTTGATTAATATGTGGATGGACCACCTTTGGCAAACGACTAACTCCGAAAGGCAGATACTATGAGACTAGGATAGAAGAAATTAGTAAAAAAATGCCTTGCTTAGTTTCATGCCGACATTGGTGTATCTAAGATTTTTTAAAGCCGATGCAATGTTCGCGAAAGTTATTTCAATTTGAGGTGTTCAGCCATATTTCAACCATCAATTTTTGGAATGTAGAATTTTGCCCCTACATACGCCAATGCTTTGAGTGTGTTCATGTGTATTCCGAACCGGTGGTAGAGTCGACTGGAGGACAGTATAGCTGGGCACCGTTAATCGTTAATCTCCTAACGATTAACTATGTCTTGTGTGGCGCGTGTGAGTGAGAAAACGCTATGCAGCCCAGCTATGCAGGACAGTGGTACTATATTGCACAAATCATATCAAAAACAGTAACGATATCAAACTGGTACCTTTATAAGTGGCCGAAGCTCGTAACGTATGCACGGGTATATCAGGCGAGCCGCACACTAGCGTCTCGATCTCGGACGCCGTGAATAACGCGAGGAGTGGCGCGGGAACCACGCGGGACATGCCGTCTCGCACCGCGCGGACCTGCTCGTCGAACTCGTGCAGCCTGCGGGGGAATGTCGACCTTATTGTTACTGGTTACGGATTAAGATGTTAGTTTGATGATGGGATTAGAGTCGACTGGTGGTAAGTATTCCATAAGATTCTGTTAACCAGGTAACCAACAAGATGTAGTATCTCAGTGGTAGTGATGTATACTAGGGGGAGATTTCGAGATGGCATATTTTCGAAATTACTACTATGGGACCAACACTAAAAACAAAATTTTTTTTTTTACTTTTCAGACATTATGATCGAGCAAGGTTGACATTTACTATGGACAGTTTTTTTTTTTTTTGAGAATTCACTATTGTTTCCATAAAAAAATAAGCCATCTAGAAATCTCCACCCATTATAAGATGTCGATAAAACTAACCTAAGCGGACGGTAAGTTTGCGTGAACTCGTTATTATAGTTTGATTACTGAGAAAAAGCTGGGCTAGGTTTTATGTTGTGATATCAAGTTATTCTGTCTAAGATGTTCACTACCTTTAGCAACATTATCACTTAGAGATTGTGGTCAAACACAAATCTAATTTAGGACAAATTTCTTGGCTAGCTGACCTCAGTATAAAAATTCATAACTAAGACATGCTAATAATAGCTATTGTAGTCTCCACTTACCTATAATGTAAAGCTAGTTGCACGTATTCGTCCTTATTATCAGGCGTAACCCTTTTATGTCGAGTGGATAACGGTACCTCGTGACCGGCTGCCGACGGTATGGAGAATGGAAGCTCGAGGTTTTGCAGTTCCTATCAACAACACAAATACAAATAAGTATTGACTTACACACACACATCGGACCCTTTTTGAATTGGTCCAAGCTGAAAACCAGCGCAGGGAGCCAATTCTCACCCAATCGAAATTGATCGCTCGATCGAAAAAAGGATTTAGAATTTGTATCGAGTGTAAATCACATTACGTTATTCTGGCAATTTCGAGGCCAGCATTAAAAAGGAAAACCAGTCAACTCGAGCTTTTTTTGTTCAGAACCGTTCGAATTGACTCCGCCCCTCGAAATTTTACACTCGAATAGGACTCGAACCATAAGTTTGATTCGAAGGTTATTTCAAAGGACGCGAGAATTGGGTTCCTGAACGTCGGACATACTTATTAGTGTAAGTAAATTAGAGCAATAAATTAATTTATATTTATACTATAAACGCACCCTTTCGTTCACAAGTCTCGGCGAATGATAACTCTTTATTTGAACGTGCCAGAAAAATATATAAATTAAACCTTCAATCTACAACGAAATTGGGCTTAACTTTCGAACTGAATGAATACCCAAACGTGTTTCTTTTTAAATATTGAAATTAAACTCGGAAAAGCAGAAAAACTTCCCTTCTCTTATAAATTTGAAAGAAATAATAATAATAAAAGGGTACCTTGTTAGTAGGCGTCATATCACGAATACACAGCAAGGCGGGTAGGAAGTCCTTGTCCACTTCGGCCAAGTCCTGCGGCCGGAGCGGCTGGCCCGCCAGCTGCCGCCACACGCCTTCCGCCAGAGACAGCGACAGGGGAGAACCCGTGCGGATTGCTATGCCCATTAGTACACCTGTTCAAAACATCATTATCATAGAAGCAAACATTGGTTTATGTACTTACTGGAAAGAATAATAACATATCTGGTGAGAAGATATTAATTGGAAAGAATAGTTTTATATCTCTGAGGTAGGAAACAAGCATACAGCCCGCCTGATGATAGTCGTTTACCTGAAAAAAAAGTCATGCCGTTGGTCCGTTGTAGGAAACTCCTTTGGAACAGCACAGTGCAAGACCATGTTAGTTCCAATGTGTGAGGTCTTCAAGTCAAATAATTCCTCAAAACACAGTCCGTTCTACAAGCGGTAATACACACATAAGGAGGCATAGTCTCTCCTCGGACTTAGGGGCTCTAAGCCGCTTGAAAACTCGGGATCGTGTCGTCAATTCTGATGGCACGCCTCTGAACCAAATCAAAAGACCCAAGCTGGTATTTAAGATTTCCATTTCCTAAGATACTTTGTTTTACGAACGTATGCTTGGCACTTACCCAAAAAGCGGAAACAATTCAAATGCAGTGCGGTGTTTGCAATAGGATTCAACAGGAACGCGTCTCGCGATGCGCCCGCGTCGCCGCGTCCGTTGGGCGTTGCCATTAGCAACGGCAATGAACCGTTCTGTAGCTCCTCGCACATCTCCGCTATACTCTCACTGTAGCCACCGCCGCAGTCGTCAACGCTTTCACCTGAAGAAAATATTTACTATGCATTTGGCCAGCAATATATCTAACGCAATGAAAAAATCAAAAGTCAGTACCTATGTACTACTAGGATCAGACACCTTCCAACTACTGAGATTAATTTTACTTCTGGTTTAGGAAAACGGCACACTACTCCTGGCACCTTTTACAAGGTACGAGAGACCATCTGCGAAAGGTCCTGCGGCCACAGCATTAACTTCTTTATACACTTCTTATACCACTGAGGTGGCAAGGCAAACAAGAACATCTAGCAGTAAGCGATTACCACAGCCTAGATACGCTTGCAACACTAGAGGTATTTCTCCCACGTTGCCGTTCCTGCCAAATCCACTTCACACTCAGAAGAGGTTTGAAGAGGAGTTGAGAGTATCACTGTGCCGCGTGTATGTGGGCAGCGTAAGGGCAAATATTTGGTACTACACCACTGGTCCCTCATACTGCCACTCACTCACAAAATAGCTAACTCACCATGCCCTGCGCGCCGCTACATGAGACAACTCCACCACGGGGCC
>OX596248.1:4754873-4861085 GCA_951394255.1 Polyploca ridens
TATCAAAAGCGGTAAATTGGGACATACCAGTTCTGAGAATTGATGTAATAAAACCTGAAAATAAATAAAGCTTTCTATGAGGCTTGATGTACATGAAGTTGTCAGTCTCATCATTCATAAAAACCTAAACGACAGTTATTTCGATAATGTTAGTCTTAAGAGATGGAAGGGGACTTGCATTGCAAAATAAATTGCTGGACTCTTCTTCTTCTCAGTTTAAGTGTATTACAAACCGGTGGTAGATTCTTATAAGGGCCTAATTCAACTTAGTAAATTTTGATTTAAGTTTGATTTCAGTTGGAACAAATAATTAACTTTGCTGCAGATTAACCACAGACTTGGACGGTTGTTCTGTATGAAGAAATATTAAGGCAGTGTTACCAGTCTATTGCATATTAGTATTGTGTGAGATCCCGCAGTAGATGGCATTCCAATGGCGGAGGGGGCGGCAGTCTCGGTGCTCGCGGCGCTTCCACACATAACGCGACTGTGTGCGCGCTGCCACATGCTACTTTCGTTACACGTTTACCCTAAAAAACAAATAAAAAGGTCCATTTTGCTCTACAAAATAAGTCAGTCAAAAATCACCTTATTGTAATAAATTTATTTAGAACAAAATACACAGCTACAATGTTTAATTTGTAGGAGATTGAATGTCGAATGATTGTTAGATAGCGACAAAAAAAAAAATAGTCAAATCTATCAAAATAGTAAAATCTGATATTCTTTATTGTAGAAAACAATAAAGAATATCAGATTTTGAGCCTTCTTCTACTATCACTACACCACAACAACACCGGCTAAGTTAATACCGCCAAAAATAAGCAAGACATGCTTAACAATTCTTTATTTTTTTAGCATAACAAAATACTTCTATAATCTCTTGGGAATACTACTAATAAACTGGGGATTGTGAAATAAACCCTATATAACTAATTTCTCACCTGCAAAGCCATCAATAGCCTCGGCCTCTGTGCTGCTAGTGTAGTACCGTCCCCAAGTTGCCCCTCATCATTGTCTCCCCAAGTGTACACCTCGCCTGTATCCGTACACGCCACGCAGTGGAGACTCCCTACAGAGTTTTGAATGACGTTTAACCAACCTGACCTTAGCAATCTTTTGTTTTTCTTATATCCGTTGTATATGTCTTGTTCAAATACTTTTGGTGACGTTTAGATCATAATTCTTTTAACCGATACTTTTTAATTGCAAAAGTAGAAAAAATTACGGCCCTTCTGCTGGTAAGCAGTTACCGTAGCCTATAGTATACGTTACTAATGCCCGGTTTCTATAATATAAACAAAAACGAACGAACGAATTGCTCAGCAATAGTAGGTTTTTTATTGCCATACTGGGCATATAGATCATTTCGTAAGCTAATTTTATATGTGATAGCTATTTCCATATGGGAGGGTTTACTATGCAAAGCTTTGAGGCCTTTGCTTCATTATTAGTAAAGATATAAGAGTCTTAGTTTTAACCGATAACGATACGTAAATTATAGGAATCGGCCATTCATTTCCTTGGTTTTATTCTTATTACAATATTAATGATACAAATATAATATTTATAAATCTGAAACTTTGTGTGCATTTCCCTTACAGTTTATTGTTTGTCAATCAGGCAGTCATACCTCAAACTAAAAAAGCTTACTTTTATATACCGAAAATATTAGATCTTATATATATTTCACTCGCTAGTTACAAAATAGAAGTTACCTGTAGCAATAGACACGATCATCTTCCCTTGCATTCCCGTGACGCGCATCGGTCGTCTCACATGTTCGTAGCTTCCATGACCGAGTCTGTGATAATCGCCTTTACCCCTAAATAACATAATTATAAGGATCATAATGCGTTACTTAATGGTCTCAAGTCCATCCTTAGTAAAAAATTATAATTATATTATAGATGCTAAATAAAGAGTAGTTACATACCAAGTATAAACGCTGCCGCATTGACACAAAGCGACCGAGAACTGTGATCCACATTCCACTTTGATCACTCTAAGGCCTTTCAAACAGTCTATCCTCAATGGCATTTTACAGCCCTCTGAACCGCCACGGCCTGCAAAAATATTTAGAAAAATGTAAATTGATGTATTTCTATGATTACTATCAATTTGACTTTGTTAGGAGTTAATGCGTTAGGAGTCACCTAATTGAAGGGAGTTTTTTTTGTTGTAATTTTGCTGCCCAGTGGAAGAGAAGGCTGATGATGATGAAGTGTCTCACAACCACTTCATCATCATCAGCCTATAATGTCTCACTGCTGAGCACAAGCCTCCATTCACAAATAAGAGAGAAAGAGGCAGATACTCCACCACGTGTGCCCACTGCGGATCGATGGAGGTAGACTAGAGTGGTCAACCTACTGTTGGAGTTTTCAAGCCGCCCAGTAAGCCTCCAACTAGCTTAACGACTATCACAATTAAGTGATAACCGGTACCAACGGCTTTACGTGCCTTCCGAAACACGGATAACCACTTGGCATCAATTAAATTGGTTAGAGAGAACGGCTATTAAATGTTTTTTTAGGTCTAAAAGACATATATTGAAATGGATTATTGAGAGTACCTAGTTTCCCGTAATCACCGTCACCCCATGACCATACATTGTCATCATCAGTGATACACAGCGTCTGAGCATCACCAGAACCGCAGGCCACATCCACCACACGGTGCATCGCTAGGGATTCAACCTAGAACAAACATTAGCTATATTAATATAGACCAGCTCCGCGATTTGTAGAAATCTATTAGGGATGCCAAGTCCTACAATGGATATACCAAGATAGGTAATCGAGAAACTGATGTAGCTACAGAAATCGCAGGAATTGTTCAACCTAATTCCATCATCCCTATTCTTACACCGAAGCCTACAAGACGCCGGGAAAAGTTTCACCCGTACGTTGTTGACATACCGAAAATACGGACACAGCATTTTGCATCCTGATTTATAATGCGGACAGCAAGGGAGTGGAACTTGCTTCCAGTGTCTGTATTTCTTGACTCATACAATCAAGGGACTTTCAAGGCCAGAGTGAATAGGTTCCTGCTGGGTAAGCGTGTTCCATCTTAGGCTTCGTCTTCGACCCTTATGGGCGGGTCAGTGGCCAAACGCAAGCCCATTTAATTAAAAAAAAGTTTCAGACCTGTCTTAAATCGCTCTGGATGACTATCAAAAGAAAATCACACCAGAAGAAAAGCTATAAAGCTATCATTTAATAATAATCATCGTCTATCTGCCCTGTTCCCAATCATTTGGGGTAGGCGCAACACTTCTTCCATACGTCTCTTCTATCCGTCATACCAGCATTCACTCCTATCTTAACCGTCATCTATCTATTCTATACATTTAACAATATACCTTATCTAATAGCAGGAAGGTGCATATTACTCACCATTTTCGGCACAAGTTGGTCCTCAGAGTCGCCGTGTCCAAGCCGGCCGTACCTCCCTTTACCCCACGTGTATATTCGTCCCCGGGCAGTCAAACACGCCGAGTGAGCGCCTCCACACGCTATAGCCACCACATCCAGACCAGATAGTGCTGTTATTAGCTTCGGACGATCGTAACTCCTGAATAAAAAAAAAGAAACGATTAGCATTACAGTTGTTGATGACATAAACGACGTTTTCTTAATCTGTTATGATCAAAAAGGGAAATATTCATTTTGATTTTTAACAATTATAGATATTTAAAAAAAAAACATGATTCTGAATACTTTAAACTGTTATTGGCATGCGTTTAGATCGGGGTAGGAAACATTCAATCGAGATAAACTAAATAAAAGATGAGGCAGCAATTACTATTATAAAAGATGCCTGTTACTGCATGTACAGAGTAACAGAGACAGATATAGGTTTGACACTCACACTCTGTTTCCGTGGCCTAGTTTCCCGTCTTCGCCTTCACCCCAACTGTATACATCGCCGTCAGCGGAAAGCGCTAAGCAATGCTTACCGCCCGAGTTACAAGCCACCTAGTATAGAAATTAAAATAAATGATATCAAGATTTAGACCAAAAGATGATTTCAAGCGAAGAAGGAATTCAAGCTAAAATGTATCTACAGACCTTTGTTATAAAGACGTGTTGTAGAGATGACAATAAAGTGGGTTGTGCAACGGAATCGATGCCACCGATGCCCAGACGACCGCCCGCACCATAACCTGAGAAACCCAAGTTGGTATTAGACATTACTAAGTAAAGAAGAAGAGAATGGAATAGCAACCGAGGGAGTAGGAATTGGATCCAACAGTGTATCAACATAGATTGATAATTATGGTATGCTGAGGCAGAAGTGATACAGTCGATGCAGCGCAAGGCAGATTTTGTAGTGTTAAGAGAAGGAGGAATTCAGACGAATTTTGAAATTTGTATTCACAGAATTTGATCCTTATAAGCGAAGCTATGGGATGTTGCAATATAAAATATAAAATCAACGCGTTCGTATCTCGGATCGAAATTTTTCGCTATTCTTATTTTGGGATTTGCATCCACATTATGCCCACTTGAAACATTCACTCTGATATCTCAGTGTACGCACTCGGACCAACACGCGGCTCAATCCACCTACGTCTCAGCCTGAAAGTTGTGATCTTATTTGCATATAGATAGACTATTCTTCTTGTCTTCTGTCTTCTTCTACCTTTCCGACTATTGTTAGGCTGTACAATAATAATATTCCAAACAAAATAAATTAAATTATTAAAAGAAACAAAAAACCCGACTGCGTAAAACAAAAATTAACTGAAAAGAGAAAATCAAGCTCATTAATCTATAGAATTCTGAATATAACTTGAATGCTTTAAGGTATTGCAGTCTGACACTCCCACAGTTAAGACGAATCTAACGACACCTCCATCCATCCATCAAGCCGTTTAGGCTGCAGAGCGTGCCAAAGAAATAGAAATACATACGTACATACACTCGAAAAACATAACCCTCCTTCCGGGTCAGTCGGGTAAAAAGTAAGTGACATACCGGTAGCATAGACCTTCCCATCAGGTGTGACAGCGAACAGGGTCTGTTCGCCACCGACCAGCTGCACGGGGTTGAGTGCGGCGAGCGCGTGGCACGGCGTGGGCGCCCGCACCTTAGCGCCGTCGACGCCGCCCAGCTGCCCGCGGTGGTTGTGACCCCAGCCGTACACCGCGCAACCTCGCGCGCCCCCGCCCCACCACCCGCACCAGTCTTCTGGACGCCTTGCGTTACAACAGTGGATGGTTTAAGTTGGTTTATCTTTTTTTTATACCTCTAAGGTGGCAAACAAGCATACGGCCCGCCTGATGGTAAGCAGTTACCGTAGCCTATGGACGCTTGCAACAACAGGGGTATTACTCGCGCGTTGCCGAGCCTGAAGAAATCTCTTCACACCCTTTTTGAAGAAACCCATGCTGTATTCCATTGGGAAAACCAACGCGGTATTTATATCTTTACTAATATCTTTAAAAATATAGTTGACGGACCAGTTG
Organism: Polyploca ridens; assembly: GCA_951394255.1. NCBI lineage: Eukaryota > Metazoa > Arthropoda > Insecta > Lepidoptera > Drepanidae > Polyploca > Polyploca ridens. The sequence goes on from OX596248.1 coordinate 4,760,350, forward strand.
GCGTGCGCGCCGCAGACCGCGGGTTCGATTGACCCAAGACATGCATTTATGTGCATGAACATGTCTGCATGTCTGGATTTAATTATGTACACTCGAGAACAATTAATCCGGGTCACTTAAAGAAAACTATAAATCTCGGAAACTAAGAATGCTAGCTTAATAAAATAAATTGTGTTTAATAGATAGACAATTAAATACTCCTTAAATTAAGGTATTAAAACTTCAAGTTATTGTAAAGTAATGTCATAAAAAAATCAAACTTGAAAAAGGGAGACTTTCGAAGATGGAACTACGAAATTACTGCATTTGCTTATGTTTCTAATCTGTCATTTAAGTGGGTATATAAACCATATTGATAGTGTTCAATATTTATTAGTTCGTTTAATCATTCAAGATATATGTCGTGTATTATATCTTCGAATGAAACATACTCATATAATTGTGATAGAACACATGTCCAAGATGATTATTTTCTGTATTTCTATTAGTAGCAAAGTATTATTTTATCAGTGGTTCTTCTATATTTTCCTATATTCTATTCATCAATTTATTTAAGCCTATAACTTTTTTATTTGCCATCCCATGTCCTCACTTTTCAATATTTATGATTATGAAATATTACATTCTAAAACCATTTTAAAACAATAATACACATACTTGTTAACCCAATGCAGCAACTGCTCATCATGCTGTCTGGTGAACTTAGTATTATCCTCCCACAGATAATACGCGTCTCTGGTGACGTCATCCACATTATAGACACCAAGGTCGGAGAGTCGTTTGCGTACGTCCGCGAGGAAGGGAACGGGCATCGGTACGCGGCGTAACAATGCGCTCGCGGTGCGTACGCAGAGACAGTACCGCTTGAACCACATCCATCGGACCGAGTCCGGCCCGCTGCATACTCGCGTGTCTATGCGGAGACCGCACGCTAGCCATGCTAGTTCCTGTGGAATACGTTATTATGTAATAGTTACGTTTTTTATTTAAATTGATAAATGGATTGGGAGGACTGGAAATTTAATGTCACGGCACTCCAAACCTAGATTTCGATGATTAATTTTGGATACTTACGATTTAATGGAACCACTTCATCATAATCTACCAGCCATCTAAATAACATTTAAAAATGTGCTCCAATATAATAGGAACACGTTTACCTTATAATGCGGATGTAAGCTGAGACAATTTGTACAGTGCCCCATTACCTACAGTTATCACATACCACCCCGTAGGAGCACAAAAAACTACACAACTCATCAGTTTGTTCGATGCACACTCACACTACCACGCTGTCACCCGTGCTGCTGTGGTAGAAGCGACGCAACATACAACGTGATGATAGCTCAGTGGTAGTGACGTTAGATGCCGAGACCAAGATCCCTAGTTCGAATCCTACAATGAGCTTGAGCTTTTCGGTGAAGGAAAACATCGTGAGGAAACCATAGCACGGTGGTTGGCTCCCACCCTCAAGTTGAAAATCTGTCGCCAAGCACCTATCGGCGTGTTCCGTCCGACAGATGCACTTGAGAGCCAGTTCCTTCTAGATTTTGTGAGCTTACCACATTCGGTCACATCATCACTTACCATGTTGAGATTATGATCAAACACAGTAAAAAAAACCTTTAGATAGTGCGTGTGCAGTAAATGCGTGCCGGTCTTGAGTGCGGGCTCCTCGTGGTCGTACTGCACCTGCAGCAGCTGCGGCAGGTGGTAGAGCGCGGAAGGAGTGGCAGCGGTGGCCTCGTCGCACCCACTCCCGCCGCACACCACCCCGCGGAGACGAGGCACTCACCATACACGGGCTCCCTGAGCTAATTACATACATATACAAGCAACGCTACATACCTTTAGATAGTGCGTGTGCAGTAAATGCGTGCCGGTCCTGAGTGCGGGCTCCTCGTGGTCGTACTGCGCCTGCAGCAGCTGCGGCAGGTGGTAGAGCGCGGAAGGAGTGGCAGCGGTGGCCTCGTCGCACCCACTCCCGCCGCACACCACCCCGCGGAGACGAGGCACTCACCATACACGGGCTCCCTGAGCTAATTACATACATATACAAGCAACGCTACATACCTTTAGATAGTGCGTGTGCAGTAAATGCGTGCCGGTCCTGAGTGCGGGCTCCTCGTGGTCGTACTGCGCCTGCAGCAGCTGCGGCAGGTGGTAGAGCGCGGAAGGAGTGGCAGCGGTGGCCTCGTCGCACCCACTCCCGCCGCACACCACCCCGCGGAGACGAGGCACTCACCATACACGGGCTCCCTGAGCTAATTACATACATATACAAGCAACGCTACATACCTTTAGATAGTGCGTGTGCAGTAAATGCGTGCCGGTCCTGAGTGCGGGCTCCTCGTGGTCGTACTGCGCCTGCAGCAGCTGCGGCAGGTGGTAGAGCGCGGAAGGAGTGGCAGCGGTGGCCTCGTCGCACCCACTCCCGCCGCACACCACCCCGCGGAGACGAGGCACTCACCATACACGGGCTCCCTGAGCTAATTACATACATATACAAGCAACGCTACATACCTTTAGATAGTGCGTGTGCAGTAAATGCGTGCCGGTCCTGAGTGCGGGCTCCTCGTGGTCGTACTGCGCCTGCAGCAGCTGCGGCAGGTGGTAGAGCGCGGAAGGAGTGGCAGCGGTGGCCTCGTCGCACCCACTCCCGCCGCACACCACCCCGCGGAGACGAGGCACTCACCATACACGGGCTCCCTGAGCTAATTACATACATATACAAGCAACGCTACATACCTTTAGATAGTGCGTGTGCAGTAAATGCGTGCCGGTCCTGAGTGCGGGCTCCTCGTGGTCGTACTGCGCCTGCAGCAGCTGCGGCAGGTGGTAGAGCGCGGAAGGAGTGGCAGCGGTGGCCTCGTCGCACCCACTCCCGCCGCACACCACCCCGCGGAGACGAGGCACTCACCATACACGGGCTCCCTGAGCTAATTACATACATATACAAGCAACGCTACATACCTTTAGATAGTGCGTGTGCAGTAAATGCGTGCCGGTCCTGAGTGCGGGCTCCTCGTGGTCGTACTGCGCCTGCAGCAGCTGCGGCAGGTGGTAGAGCGCGGAAGGAGTGGCAGCGGTGGCCTCGTCGCACCCACTCCCGCCGCACACCACCCCGCGGAGACGAGGCACTCACCATACACGGGCTCCCTGAGCTAATTACATACATATACAAGCAACGCTACATACCTTTAGATAGTGCGTGTGCAGTAAATGCGTGCCGGTCCTGAGTGCGGGCTCCTCGTGGTCGTACTGCGCCTGCAGCAGCTGCGGCAGGTGGTAGAGCGCGGAAGGAGTGGCAGCGGTGGCCTCGTCGCACCCACTCCCGCCGCACACCACCCCGCGGAGACGAGGCACTCACCATACACGGGCTCCCTGAGCTAATTACATACATATACAAGCAACGCTACATACCTTTAGATAGTGCGTGTGCAGTAAATGCGTGCCGGTCCTGAGTGCGGGCTCCTCGTGGTCGTACTGCGCCTGCAGCAGCTGCGGCAGGTGGTAGAGCGCGGGCGGCGTGGCGGCGGTCGCCTCGCCGCACCCACTCCCGCCGCAAACCACCCCGCGGAGACGACGCACGCACCACACGCGGGCTCGCTGAGCTAATTATACAGTAGCGGAAAAGGGGATACATTACAGTAATCCACTTTTTTGGTACTAGATAGCAAGGGACACAAAATGATAATGATCCTTATTGACCGGTGACATTGGTTATGATACTAATTCAATAAACTTGTATTCAAAATTTTTGTTTGAATTATTGAGTAATTTATTTTGAGCTGAAACTTTTTATATAGAGTCTGTACCTGTTGTAGTCTTCACCCCCCTTGGATGTATATACCCTTTCCGTTATACTCAGTATACATACGAGCCCAGATAAAAAATCTAAATAGATGACGCGCTTGTATCTACTTCGTGCCAAAAGCTGAGCAAAAAGGAAGCGCAATGCTCTTCGTTTGATACTGTTTGGCGCTTGGTTTTCATACGGATGGAGGGACAAGCGTTATCTATTTAGAATTATGTCTGTGCATTTATTTAATACGACTAATTCAGGTAACCAAGGCAATTTTTGAACCACCTGATGTGGATATCTATTATATTTAATAAAAAAAAATGATAAAACCATAATAACATAATCATTCCACTTACATAGAGTAGTCATTTGTGCACATATCGCCAACGCTTGGGCCAACCTTGGAGCCAATTGGTGGTCTTTCGATATAGCTGCCAACAGAGGACCGTCGAGCAATCGCCATGCTAAGTCTACTGACGGACAGGAGAGCACATAGCGATCTGATCCGATTTCCTGAGAAATAATTGAGATTATAAGTTTCACTGCCAATTTAGAATAAGGTTGCACTTTTGGTTTTAAAAGTTCTTTAATTGTCATTAAAATTGAAATTACTTCAGACTAAATAGCAAAAAAACAAATAACTCACTGTTGCAGAAAGTGTAGGTAATACAGGATGTACTGTGAACCTCCAACCCCAACCGTTGACTGAGCCGTCGCTTGTGAACCTCCATCGTAATTCATCCCCTGTCATGCAAGAAAATCATTGTATTACGACGAATACAGATTTAACCACCAAAGGCCAACAAATAACCTTTTTTTAATCGACTTAAAAAAAAAGGAGATTATCAATTCGACACGTATGTATGTAATATTATTGGAACTGCAATATATTCACATATGATAATCTATTAGGGCTTCCAAACAAATATACATAATTTCATAGTTGTTTGTATGTATGTATGTTAATCCACGCATATCTCTGAAGATATTAATCGGATTGTAACCATTCTTTTTTTATTGGGTTACATTTACTTCAACTTAGGGAACAGTGCAAGTTGCATCGAAATCGGTTCAGTAGTTTTCAAGATATAGACGAAAATGTGTGACGGCCAGGCTTATTGATACGAGCTACGGGTGTGGTGTCAAAGGAAAAACATCTCAAAACCTTGGGCAAATTCTAGTGCATTTAAGAAAAACTAAAAATTATTCAGTAGTTTTCAAGAGATGGACAAATATGTGTGACGGACTGGCTTATTGATACGAGCTACGGGTGTGGTGTCAAAGGAAAAACATCTCAAAACCTTGGGCAAATTCTAGTGCATTTAAGAAAAACTAAACATTATTCAGTAGTTTTCAAGATATGGACAAATATGTGTGACGGACAGGCTTATTGATACGAGCTACGGGTGTGGTGTCAAAGGAAAAACATCTCAAAACCTTGGGCAAATTCTAGTGCATTTAAGAAAAACTAAAAATTATTCAGTAGTTTTCAAGATATGGACAAATATGTGTGACGGACTGGCTTATTGATACGAGCTACGGGTGTGGTGTCAAAGGAAAAATATCTCAAAATCTTGATCAAATTCTAATGCATTTAAGAAAAATTAAAAATGACGAAATAAAAAAGGATTTTAAAAAAATTAAATCGACTTTCAAATACACTAAAAAGAATGAAATAACTCTAATCTGACACTGATTTGAAGTCAGCGAAATATTTTCAATGGAATACGTCGTGCTCTTTCGCTGACATTCCGTTACACGTTGTAGTAGTATAAATATTACCATTAATGACAATCTCGTGCAGCCAATCGGTGGGCTCCCGTCCGGAGCGCGTGGCGAGCACGCGGCCCGACGTGTCGGAGATGGTGAGCGGGTCGTTGCGCCGCTCCGTCGAGCAGCCGTGCTCGAACACCACGCGCAAAGACGACGCGCCCGGGATCTTTACCACGCCTGGGAACACAACATACACAACACGGATCTTATGCAGGGCTTCTTTTGCCATTCATTTTGATCGTGCAGAGTTCCCACATTTGTAAAAAAATCCTCCATTGGCAAATGTTGATCATAATGATTAGTACTGTTAGAGCTTATTTACATCAAACTAGCCCTAAAAATAATATTATAGACACATAATAAAACTCTTCGAAACATGCGGGAAACCATCTTGTTTCGATCTGTCAAAACTCTTAATAGTCCTTCAGTGACGGGACACGCTGATGCGAGAGTCGACCTAGTGTTGTGACCAGCTTGACTTTACAGTACATTAACCCCGAAAATTTGAGGTTGAAAATTATCCCTGTATGAATAATTTTACACCGGATTCAGATACGATTACGGATTTGAAATTATTTCTGATATCTGATAATTTCGGATAGCTTCAGTTACGGATATTAGTTTTTAAGGAATTGACTTACGATTTGACACGCGCGACTAGTGTGCTGGGCCGGCCAAAAACTTGACATGACGTTTCTCAGTTAGACTCCGCTTCTATCCGAAATTATTCGAAACATTTATATCAGATTCGGTTACGGTATCGGATAGATTTTTATTTCGGATATCCGTTTTTTTGTAATATCCGTAGTAATGATGTGGCCGAAAGTGGTAACCACACAAAGCCTAGTAGGGCCGTGACTTGCGAGTGAGACGGAACTAACAGCTGCAGTGTATTATGAACCTTATAGTAGTGATCTAATATTGATTGTAAATTTTAAGGATTCTTTCGTTAATCTTCGGGGCCATACTTTCTTTTCTGTGCAAACGAAGATTCACGACGCGCCATATCAAATGGGTAATACTGTAAGTGCTAGACAATAGATTTTCAATTTGGAAAAACAGGATTCAAACCCATGAACTAAACCGTGGCACTGAGCTGTTATCGCCTTAAATATGTATGAGATACATGACATACCCGATATATCGGTGTCATCTGCGTAAGGATGCGGACTGTCCACAGTGACGGGCTGCGGCGGCGATCGCCCACCTCCGGCCGCCGCTTCTTCCAATTCACACACGCATACTTCTACCACCATGTCTGCCACCGCTGGTTTACTGGCGCATAGTGCTGTTAAATAAACGGATATTTGTTATTGGTGCCGATTCTGTTGTAAATCGCACTAAACTAATTTTAGTCACATCTCATCTAAGAAAGCTTACGAACTAGGGTTTCGTTTTTCCCGACCTTTTTCCGTTCCCGGGACCCGGGAATGAAAAATATGATTTCCCGGGAATTCCCGGTTCCCGGGAAAAGTTGTTTGTTTATTTTTACTTATCAAAAGTCTATTAAAACACATAATTTAATTAAATTAGCTATTTATTTGTCTCAAAAGAAGTTAAAAAAATCACATGTAGTATTCTACACGTGATTTTACGATATGATGTGATATTTTATTTTGTGGGTATTTTAAATCTCACACTCCTTTGTATACCCAATAAGCTAAAAAAAGCTTGTGTTGAAAAAATGTTTTATTTTTAAGGTATTTTTTTTTATTTATTTTCTTGTTCTTTTTCGTCTGTATCTATGCTTAGGTATATCTTTTTTTATTGTTATTTATTTGCCAAACATAGATTGTAAAAAAAATATTTAAAAAATGTAACCTTGAGTTTCTTGCCGATTCTTCTCAGTTGAAGGCCGAGTTTCAAACAAAATTACGTGTTTTGCTAATAAAAATAACAAAACATATATTTTTATATATGCATCTTCGGAGAAATTGAAATTTTTCAAAAAAAAAAAACGCTATTTGGCTTTATCTCCGAAAATACTATAATTTATATGTAACTATACAGGTTGTTGTTTTGGTCAACGACGAGCGACTCAGGGTCGATAATACAAATGATACTGGTGCTAAAAAAAATATAAAAAAAATACTTTATTTTTTTGTAATAATAAAAATAAAAAAATTTTTTTTTTGAATATCATGTAATAAGCTAAAGTGTAGACATAATACTCAACGGGAGTACGAGGGAGTAAAGGGGTGGGTCGATGGCGGCTTGCGCCTAGCTCTAGTCTGTGCACGTGCCTAGTAACCTTACTTTGCAGTAATTTTATTTCAAATTGAATAAGGTATTTCTCAACATATTTACAGTATTTAATGGAATTAAGTCCATTTTTGGGGAATATATATTTTGTACTACCGCTCCTGGGTCGCTTGTCGCCGACCAAAACAACACCCTGTATTTTTTAATACATTTTTATGTCATTTTTATTTTAATCAAAAATCTGTTCATTTTCCCTTTCAGCTTTTATCTGTAGTTCAGAAAATACCTGAAAAATTTTGGTCGCGGAACTTATCGATACAGAAAATGTACGTTCGATTTCTGTGGATGTAGACATTTGTACTATGATTTTATGCTACATTTTCGTGTATCAAAGGTTTTTCGTTAATTTTGATCAAGGTTTGCAGGTGTTTTAAAACATTAAATCTAATAAATAAATTCCCGGGAATTCCCGGGAAACCGCAAAAAAATTCCCGACTTCGGGAATGACGTATTTCCCGGGAATTCCCGATTCCCGGGAACCGGGAACGAAACCCTATTACGAACATTATTGAAAAAGGATAGAACATATTTTAAGTTGTAAAATTAATCTTTGCCGTCTTATTTTGCGTGTATTTAGGCGTAGCCACGATAGATGGCGATTAAATTTATATTGAAAACAAGTATTGGACTAATTTGACAGGACTAAATTTCTTATGTTCTTTGTTAGAAAGAGACATAGTGAGATTAAAATTAGTTTAGTTGTGAACAACAGAATCAGGGCCATTATTGACGGGTGCCAAAATAGCTTCTACATCTTCTATCTGTTTTTTGAGCAGTACTCGTATTCGCGAATATTCTATGGTTTTAATGTTTTTTTTACGCAGATGGCCCATTCAGTTGCCGATAAACAGGAGAATCTACACGTTTGTCCAACTTTGGAAGTTTCCATTCACACAATATCCTAGGATCATTTCTTTGTTGAGCAACATTAGGACAAATACTCATACCCATAAGGACATCGGTGATTATTTTAACAGCATTGTAGGCATCGGGTATTCTTCCAGCGGCCGCTAACTTCAGCAAATCAACTAATGCTCTTGCGTCGGACTCGCCTAGTTGGGATGTGAAATCATCTAGCGCCATCTGAAAGTACCTCAAATATGTCAAAATTGTCTGCAAAGGCACAGTCAGCTTCAAAAAAAGTAACAAACTGTCAAGAGAATTGCATTAGATTATTATGAAAGGGAACTAAATTGATCATTTACTTTTAACGCTGTCTGTACTATAGTATTTTACAAGCTTTTATTTAGTTTCACCTGTAATGGAATTTTGCAAGTTGAATTTGACCCACTTTCCAGTTTCCGATTGAGCTGAAATTTTGCACGAATATGCAAATCGCGTGACAATGCAATATTATCATGACGTGGAGCTGATCTGATGATGGAGCTGGAAGGTGGCCATAGGAACTCCGTAATAAAAGCACATAACCCCATCGAGTTTGGACTCGTTTGATTCGTCTTGATGAGTACTTTGTCGCAAGTACAATCAACAAAAAGTACAGTTACTCAAAAAAAGCTTGTATTAAAAATGACATTTTTAACAAAGAACTTGTTAACAACATGGGACGATATATTTTTTAATGATTAATGGTAGATAGATAAAAATACCTTAGGTGCATCGGCCTGCTGAACGGTCATAGTAGCTGCAGCGACTGACACTGCACTCGATGACATTACAGCTGAATGTCGAGATGATATGGAACCACTTAGAGGACTGCTTGCACCGCTCTGGAGTTATTCAATTACTTTAGTAACCAAATTCTAAACGATTTCAGGAAATTACAACGTAATCAATATTTACGAAGCTAAAGGGCAATCAAATCGAAAAATTATTAGACGATATTGCCATTGTCCGAGTTTCCGTTAATGTAGCCTAATTCCCAAGTCTTCGACATCAATGTCGCATTCGACATTTACCGTTGTGCAATGTTTTTAGCAAACGTCGAACATTTTATACATTTTGACAGAAGTCCAAATGTCCAATGCGACATCTTCATAATGTCGGAAGGCGAGAATCGGATTCCTGGTCATCGCATTAAACAGTGCACGAACATCTATCAAAGCATCTCCAGCCGTCGATGCCACATTAACGCTTTTATATATCAGAGTTACTCACAGGTAGAGTAGCCCTATCAGCAGGTGCCTCTCCACCGCCAGTTCTAGCATCACCTTCAGCGTCTTCGTCTTCCGTATCGATGCCCACAGTAACCGGCGCCGCAGCAGAGCAAGTCTCGCGGGCGCGAAGAGCCTCCACTAGTAGTGTGCGCGCCTGGTAGTCACATCATAAACATATGGGAATTTAATTGATCATAATGTTTAATTAAATACAGCAATTCACCCGGTTCTAAAGGGCAATGATAGCTCAGTGGTAGTAACGTCGGATACAGAGACGAATGTCCCAGGTTCAAATCCTAAAATGAGCTTTCGGTGAAGGAAAACATCGTGAGGAAACCATAGCACGGTGGTAGGTAATTTGTAGTACCTATCTGGCTGGCTACCACCCTCAAGTTGAAAATCTGTCGCCAAGCACCTATCGAGGTGTTCAGCTGCACAGCTGCACTTGAGAGCCAGTTTCTTCTAGGCTTTGTGTGCTTACCACCTTGAGCCACACCATCACTTACACTTACTTGCGGACAAACACAGGCCTATAAACAGTAAAAAAAAAGTTTGACCTAGGATCCATATCAATGAATTAAAAAAAAATATATGATACCTAGCTTAAAATAAAGTGCAATTTACCTGTGTAATATGTAAAGCCAGTAATAGTAAAGACAGCGCATGTTGCACCGCCACTGGTGGTTCCAAGGCTAATGCTGCGGCAGCTAACGATGCTCGAGGTTCTTGCGGCTCTTCCACGACACTTTCTTCGGCGTACAGACCTGAAAAAATATTTGCTGTTTTAGGACACTGGAGATTTTAATCTAATACCGTAATGCTAAGCTGTCTACCGAGGTACTCACCTAAACTCTGGGCTCCTAAAGGATCCTTCAGACAGGGGAAGGACAACGGTGCTACATGTAACGTTTGAATCTCAGGCTGTAAGGCAGCGGGTCGAAGCGACCAGGCGGCGGAGTGTGACGAACCAGCGGCCACGCGTTGAACGCTTTCCACTCCGGCGACTAAGGCTGGTCGGCGATTCACGCACGTCGTACCATTGCCTTGTTGACCATGGTCATTGTCTCCCCATGCCCAGACCTAAGAATGTTCACACTTGATTTTATGAGCCAATAAGGTTGTGGATTTGAAGGGTGTGTTTACAAAGATTAATGATCTCTTCTTTCTATTTTTTCCCTTGTTACACACAGTACAGTACAAGCTTAGTTTTGCGAACAGAAAATCGTGTGTGAGGAATGTCCCAGGATATCATTATTATTTTAAGAATGTTAATATTATCATCATTAGTATCATACAAAAAATTAATGAAATGAATTTTCTTCATGTGTGTGTACGCAGATTATGTACATAGAATATGTTACTCTCACTATATAAATATGTGTACCTTTTCATTATTCACGTTTATTTTGTAATACCATTTTATAACGACCTTTCTTTGTTGAACAATATCCAGTTCTCTGGTATACTATAATGTACTAGCACCTGCTCGCGGCTTCGCCTACAGGAAATAAATGACATATTTTTCTACAACAATAAAAGAAAACAAATCAACTTCATCCCGCTTCGAGGGTGGAATTATTAAAAACGATGAGACACGTATAAATTAAATCTTCAGCCTAAACACAAAAATATTACGATCCTAACTTCGAAACTGACGGAGTTTCGTACAAACTTTCATCCCTATTTTACCCCCTTAGGGGTGTAATTTCGAAAAACCCTTTCTTAGTGGATAACACTCTTCACAAAGAATATACCCTCTAAATTTCATGTCAAGAGGACCAGCGGTTTAGGCTGTGCGTTGATATATCATTCAGTCTGTCAGTCAGTCAGTCAGTCAGTCAGGACTTTGAATTTTATATATGTAGCGAACCACTACATAACGAAGTTCACACGCCAATAGATAGATGGCGTGCCGCCACATTATCCTGCATCGTGCATACATCGCGCATACAAGCCCACTACATCCTGCATCGCGCTTGCAAAGATTTCTCGGCGATCTGCATATATACAACTGTCCGACAAGTACAGTTGGACCGCGGTCCCCAGGCACGATGACCCAGCCTGGCGGAAGATCTTCCCTTTTCAATGGAGGTGTCATCCACCTTGCACCTCCATATATATATAGATAATGTGTATAAATTATGTTCTCTTTACCTATAATAATAGATAATATGTATGTATTTTATGGACCTCCAGGTCCATAAAATACATACATATATAACAATATAGTAAGCCAAGAGGCTTACTAATTATTGTTTTTGAAATGTATGTTTGCATACATGACTGTATGTGTCCTAAATAAATAAATAAAAATATTATTATTCACTGCACATTTATATTTCATCTCATGTGATCAATCGAATACATTCTCTACAATTATTATTTTTGGACCAGAATGCTAGCTGCTTATGTGTGTAATACCCTTACGGAGACAAGATTAGTGAACAATGAGGGGTCGGAATATGACTCAATATGATATCACTTACCTGGCAATCACTAGTAACAGCAAGACAATGCAACGCACCGACCGCCACATGAATCACGCGGCGACCTCGCAAAGCCTCCACTAGAGTAGGCCGACGAACGTGCGCATCACAACCATGTCCCAAACGAAAATAGTCTCCTTTACCCCATGTCCAAACCTACGAGATTAAAAATTAGTATATAGCTAGAATATCTAACAAAAAAACAGATATGATGTCATTTATTGTAAGCATACCTCTCCATCCCGTGTTAAAGCCAGACTGAACTGGGCACCGCATTCAACTTGAACAACTCCAAGTGTATTCAATCTTTCCACATTCATTGGTATCGCGCAACCATCTGAGCCTCCACGACCTAAATTAAAATAAAAGAAATAAAGATTTTTTTGCATTGATATTATTCGACCTAGTATTTTGTTGAATTCGTACCTAATTTACCGAAATCTCCATCGCCCCAAGAAAATACTTTTCCACATGCAGTTAGCGCTAAAGTTTGAGCGTCACGTGATCCGCATGCCACTTGTATCACTCTGAAACTCGATAGATATTCCACCTGAAAGTAAGCACTTAGTTCATTTCCTATTCCCGAATTGGTTTTATGGAAATCATAGCCAGCAGCAGAAGATATAAAGAAAAGTCAACCATGCAAAGAAACAGTAAACATACAACTTTGAACTAAGTTTCGGAAAATATAATATAAACGAATGTTAATCAAGAATTTTCAACAAATAAGCAATAATTAATAAGCCTAAAACATCTTTTAAAACTATCTCTTACCATTTTTGGGATAAGTTGCGTAGTATCATCACCATGGCCAAGTCTCCCGTACTCTCCCATGCCCCAAGCATAAAGATGGCCTCTAGCGGTCACGCACGCACTGTGAGCGGATCCGCACGCAATACCTACGACGCGTTCGCCCGAGAGGGATTCTATCAGACGCGGTATTTCTAGAGTTTGTCGATTTCCGTGACCTAGCTTGCCGTCTTCGCCTTCACCCCAAGAGTATACCTGAAATAATTATGAAAACTTTTCAGTTGCTGAATTACTAGATGTCGAAAGGTAAACAAATGAGAAACAAGTACGCTAAACTAAGGCTGCGGGCCCATTACGTAAATAGTTCGTATCTGACTGTCACCTAGCTGATTATTAACAACTGCGTACATAACGCTTTGAATGAAGGCTCCATCTAAAATAAATGGGAGGCGCTTCAGTCAGCCGCAAAATATTTGCCTAATCAAGTAAAGTATCTATTTTTAGGGACCGAGCGGCGAAGAATCTCCTTTTCAGCTTGGACAAAAAAGCTTTCGTAAGTCTGTGAAAAAGAAATTTTGTGAGCAGGTTCGGTAATTATATAGAAATTTTTCAAAAAGGAAAGGAAGGAAAAAACTGAATCGACGAAAACATGACATATAATTATCGAAACTTGCGAGGTCTACAGCATACAGAGCCACTAGTTTCATGAACATCTTTAGAAACGGATATGGTATGGGCAATGGAAAACACTATCAATGTAGAGTTTACCTTCCCATCGGCAGTGAGCGCTAGTGCGTGCTTCCCGCCCGAGTGCACGGCGATGCGGCGCACGAGCACGTGCGCGAGGTACGGGTTCGCGCGCGGGCTCGACACGTTGTTGCTGTGCCCTAGCCCGAGGCGCCCGTTTGTACCCTCCCCGCATGCGTACAGCTAGAAATAATAGAACAATATTATAGAGTTGTGGTTGCGAAGTCATCTAAGGCAACAACATAGACATGGCCGCATTTGAAACTGTGATTCTGTTCATTTTCATGGTCGGCAATGCGCGATTGATACTCCTGGTGTTGCAAGCGTCCATAGGTAACATACTGATTACCATCAGGCAGGCCGTATGCTTATTTGCCACCTTTGTGGTATAAAAAAAACAGTTTATCTTATATACTAGCATCGAGGAAAATCCCTTTAGAGTAAATCAAATCCGAAACTAGTCAGTGATTTTGTACATTAAGGACCAATCACTGCATCGTGTGTTTTTGACATGGCTAATCACAGTGCATGTGTCCTTGACCTAGCCAATCAGAGCGCATTGTCGGCGGTCAGAAATTAGCGGAATATATTTCAACCAAAATGAACGTCATTGCGCTGCTTTGGGTTAATTGTTCGATGTATACTAGATACAAATAAATGAAGAGAGTTTATTGGAGATGGATTCGAATAAATTTTTAACCGCAAATCAAGGGATAAATAAAAAAAAACCGCATATAAATGAATACCGAATAAACTTACTTTTCCATCATGAGAAACTATGAAAAGCGTCTTAGATCCACCCGCAATGTGGACAGGCCGTAACGCACTGAGACTAGGGGAGTATACTGGTACTTTCACTTTGGAGCCTTTCACACCACCGAGTTGATCCTTGTCGTTCAGCCCCCACACGTATACCTGCATTTAAAAGTGAGATTTAGATTACATACTCCGAGTTCATATTTGAATGAAGTCTGTTTACCTACTTTAGGGCAGTCACTGGGTAACGTAGGTGGGTTAATATCAGCTGATATTACGCTAGACGAGGGATCGTCTTTTTCCATCCAATCTTCGGCGACGAAATTCATACTCTGGAACAAAAAAAACAATATAAATGATGTGACTTGAGTGAGTTTTAAATTTAATACTGCCAAAAAGTACTTACTGTTAAAATATCTGTGTACAGAGGATTGGGCCTAAAGCCCGTTATGTAGAGACCGTGTATTCGACAATCAGCGTGTACGTTTCGATTTTGTTTTATTCCAATTTCTATGCATGGGTAATACTGGAAAAGAAAAATAAATTAATAACGAGTTGATGCCATTTGTACGGTATAATTGGTACAATATAACTCAACGTACAAAACGCCTTCCGATCCTTTACAATCTTAAGCTCAAATTTTCACCTCATTTTGCATGAAATGATTACAATCAAATTAGAGAACGATTTATACAAAATACTTGGTAAGTACCTGTTTACAATCAGACAGCAACTGTATCTGCGCTAGATGTATTGGCGGGCGACCTCGGCTAGCCGCCGTGGGCGCATACGGCACCGCGGATATAGGCGCTAGGGCTGCCTCCTCGAAGCTAGTGCCCGCGCGGATAGCCAACGCGGTCGGCCCGTGAATACCGCCCGGTACGCCCAACCCTAGTCGACGGATGCGGACTCCGCTGCGCATCTCTACGCGGATCCAGTGCTGAAGGAGTGAAGATCGTTGCTTAAATTATTCTCATCATTGTCATTTATTCAGATAGACGTAATATTCCCTGACGCTGAGTGTAACGATCAATAATTGTATGTACTTTAGCGGTTAGTAGTAGAATAAGAGGTACAATAGTACCCAACTGATATGGTTTACCGATGTACCTGCAGTAGGAGATACATTTTCAAAGCGCGAGAAACCGCTATTGGTCGGCAGCTGCCGCCATGTTAGTGCGCGCCGTGCGGAGAGGCGTGACTTATGAGTGAGACGGAACTAACAGCTGCAGTGTATTATGAACCTTATAGTAGTGACCTAAGGTTGAAGTTTTAAGCATTCTTTCGTTTCACAACGCGCCTTATCAGTTGGGTACTACTGTACTTGTATATTAAAGTATACTAGTCAATCGGTTAGAAATTAGGTGATTCGAAATTTTCATTCCAACTCTATGGGGAATGTCTGTGATGTCAATCTACCTTACGGCGAGCAAGCCCTCGAACGGATCTGTTACAGGTGTAATAAAATATCCTAGTCGCTTACCTGTCCAGTCCCACTGGAACTTTGCCAATAAGTATGTGGTTGTGAGTCCAGCAAGCGTCTAGCGCCCATTCCCGGTCGACACGAAGACACCCGCACTGCACGAACTGCGCCGCGCCATCCCACCGGAGTACCACCAGCACTTTCACCCCATTCCGCTAAACAATGCACGATTAAACATTACAATTCAGGTACTACTATCCACTGATTCCACTTCATTTGTAGGGAGGTAAGTCCTAAAGAGATACGACAAAATGTTCGCATATATTGGGCCATCCAAGGCCAAGCCAATTAAGGGTGGCTATGCACCAGAGATACTTAGTGATGCATGTTTAATAGCTTAATTAACTGTTAAAATTAGGCGATCCTATTGACAGACTAAAACTATCTTCCGGTGTAAAGCTGGATGTGCTCTCCAATAAAATGTTAATACAATGTAAAAACTTACAACGCTCAGTAACAAGTTCCATTTCACTAACTTGTCCGGTCCAACCAGGTTGCTGTGGGAAATCTACTGTCAAATCACGTCCACTGATGGATATTGCTGTAAAATAACAAGCACTCTAAAAAACACATACTATAGTGATATATGAAAAGAACCTAAGAATGCTTGATTGTCTACGTTGTACTTCAATATTATGGACTAGAAAAGTCATCGAACAATAATTAACCCAAAGCGCAATGATGTTCATATTGTTTAAAATCTATTCCACCAATTTCCCACCACCGACAATATGCTCTGATTGGCTAAGAAAGGACACTTGCGCTCTGATTCACCAAGTCTAGCACTGACTAGTTGCGGAATTGGATTGCTCGATATTACTCTTTAAGGGATTTTTCATCGATGAAAAATGTTTACTCACAAGTAACAATCCCTATACTGGTATGGTCGATACAGCCCCACTTGTATCTCGGTTGTGTGACGGCTGATCGGACGCGCACTCTGTCGCCCACTGTGAAGGGAGGTAGGCCTGACACCACTTCTGCGTGAACAGCACGGACGCCTGATATTCGGCCTAGGCCGCGCCATTCCACCTAGAATACCGTGTTACACGAGATGTCAGGCAAATAAAGTTATTACTAAATTAAACCTCGTTTCTGATATAAACAAAATATAAAAGGTTCTAGTTTTTTTTATTTAATAATTTTAAATGTATAATTAATATACATTTAAAATTTAAAAGGACGATCTTACATGTAAAAAGACGTTCTGCTTTTTATCTCGCTCAACTTTTTGCACTTGGCCGACATCTCCTAAGGCAATCTGAAATGTTTACAGATTTTATGAAATAAATTAAACAAAAGATCATTTTGAAACAGATATAGTTTAATACTCACATTCTCATAAGCTTTACAACACCGTACAGTCATTCCAGGAGCTATGACTTCAGATAGATACTGCGAGTATTCTTCTTCAGAGGAGAAACAACTGCGCCATCTGTATGGAATGTGTCTTTTGTCTGGTTTGGCAGTTTGTGGCTTAATCTTATATACCCTATCATCCATTCCTTGTAGGGGAAGCTCCAATAAATACGCTACTAAAGATTCCACTGATGGTAGACTGTTTCCACCTGGAAAATTGACAGTTTTATATTATGCCATAAAGACCAAAATCAAATAACAACTGTCGAGCGATAATTTACCTAAAGCCTGAATAGCTGTATAAACTGCATGTCGTGAAAATCCCATTTCGATTACTCGCCGTACTTGAGCGGAGTTTGCCCACATATTTAGGTCTTTTCGAGCTGGAAGAAAAAAAACAGTTTAAAAATAAAATACGTTTATTTTTATTAAGGTTCAATTAATGTTAACTCCAAATCCAAACTGTTAACTCTGAGAATAGGAGGGGAAAGATGTTTGGCCATCTTATAGGACACGACGAATTTATCAAAAAATTATCTAAGGAAAGATAGAGGGAAAGCGAGGAAGAGGAAGACCAAGAATAAGTTACATAGATCAAGTGAAGGCAAAAATAGACCTCGTGTCGTATAAGGAGGTTCAAAATGTTGCTAATGTTAGAGCAGAATGGAAGTAGCTACACCGACAAGAGCAGTTTTTAAATATAGAAGAATTTTAACTCACTTAAAGACGAACTACTTGTTGATGGTCCCATATAAAGTTGAAGTACGTTGCTCTTGTCTATTATTGGCATTTCTGGAGGCGTTTCGTAGTCCTTCTCCTCTCCTTTAAGACAACAAGATTAATTTATTATAGAGACTTTTATTGGGACTCCAAAGCGGAACAATCTGAAATCTTTACATATAGTCCGGGAATGGTATGCCAGTGGTTGGATCATTGTCACGTTAGGACTTAAATATTTGGGTGGTACTTAGCACTGTAGAAAGAGAGAATAATTTTGGGGATTATAGTGATATTTATTGTTGTTACCATTGACATGAGCCGCCAACTGCTGTACAATGGTGAGTGCAGCTGCGGCTAATTCCTTCGGAGAGTGCGCGGCGGCGAGCGGGCTCGGTCGCGTCGCTAGAGCTAGCATCCGACGTAGAAGCGTGCCTTCAGTGCCTAGTGTTGAACCGCGTTCCAGTGACCCTAGTATTAAACACAGATTTATTGTTGGAGCCCATCAAACAATATGGCGTTCCCTTAAATGCCAACACAAAATTCCTTCCATCTAAAGCTCTCAGCTATTATTGTGGAACTTATCACAATTTAAGTGCCAACGTCATTATAAATATTTCCTATAAAAAGATCATCATCTATAATGAACCACTCCTGAGCAAAGGCCTCCTTTCACGAATGAGGGTGAAAGGTAATGGACAGATACTTCACCATGCACGCCTAATGCGGATTGGTGGAGGTAAGCTAGTGGTCAACCTACTGTTGGAGTTTTCAAGCCGCCTAGGTGGCCTCTAGCTTAACGAAACGACTATCATAATTTAGTGATAACCGGGACCAACGGCTTTACGTGCCTTCCGAAACACGAAAACCGCTCCAGTTGAAATACCACTAGGCGATCACTCATCCAGGTACCGGCCTCACCGGTGGTAGCTTAACTTTGCGGATTGATTAAGAAAGGCTAATCATGAGCGAAGAAAAAATGATGAAGAGCGCTAGAAAAGGACCCTAAAAAACAAAAACTCACCGACATTATCAGGTGGCTGCATCAACACCTTCCTCAATCTCGTACGAGTGGTCAACAAGCCGCGTACGGCGCACAACGTCAACAACTCCATCTGTTGCTTCCTGAGTCCATACACGTCTATCTCTGCGGGTAGATGGTGCGGGTGCATGGGCGAGGCTTGCGGCCCGGCGCCTAGTAGTGCGGCGCAAACACGTAGTGCACTTTCTCCTCCACCTAGCGGTTGGGAGAGGCGGTCGCATTCCGCACTTTGGATGCTGCTTAGTTCCATCTGAATGGGAAAGACTAGGTTGCAATGGCTTGAGTGACAGTTTTCTTGAATCGAAATAGCGAGCTGGAAACCTAATTCTATTGTACAAAATGTACGGTAAGAGCCAAAAATACGCTATGGTTAACAAAACCCTCCACCTTATACCAAAAAGGATTCAATAAGGTCTACGCACAGACAGGCGGCTTGCTTAGCGCCTAGAGCCTAGGGAGTAGCTTAGTGAAACGAACGTTCTAGAATGGTCGCGACCGGCCGCACTGTGCACTTGGCGTCTAGCTAGTCGCTTAGCGTGTCGCATTGCGGCCGGTCGCGAACATTCTTGAACGTTCGTTTTACTATGCTACTCGCTAGGTGACTCATTAGGCTCTAGACGCTAAGCAAGCCGCCTGTCTGAGCGTACGTAGCCTAACAGGTTCCCCTTCATTTTGTAGAGCTATTGATCTAGAGATAGGGATCACCTCAAGTTAACAAAACCGTCTAATCTATGGTCCATATTCTAGAACGTCCATCAATGCTCAAGTCAAGTTTTGAGTCGAGATTAAAACAATTGAATTTGGGACCTACACCAATGACATTAGGTTTATTTTCGATTAACACGATCAATTCTAGAGACTGAGTTTTTCATCCTATAATACAGGCCTAAGCATAGACTTAGGATAAAAATATCGCAATGGTTTTTAGAAATATGATCTTACCTTATTCAATGTATTATCATCATATGTCAAAGTAACTTTAGCTCTCAGAGATAGTTGAGTAACAATTGCATTACGCGGGGGTATCCCCGCTGACACTTTCTGACCCAATCGTATACGCCATTCAACCCCGCCGACTACACCTAATGCACCAGCTGGAATGGAAAGTAAGTTTTAACCTTATTACAATACGACTTAACTCTGTTTAACATAATGAATTCTCAATGATAAATACCAATCAAACACGTATCCAAAGATGGAGGAGTGGGTTTCATAGTTTGTGTCATCTCTTGACTCGTATGTGGCCACCAGTGCCAGTCGTTTGTTACCTAAAAAAAGTGTATCATTTAGTTCATTGTACATAATTAAACGGACCAAATATTTATGGGCGGTCATAACTGGTGAACCAGATATTTATACAGAAAACCAAAGATAAAGAGTTTTCTTCTTATACTACTAAGGTGCCAAACAAGGATACGGCCTGCCTGATGGTAAGTGAAGCCTATGGACGCTTCAACACTAGGGGAATCACTCGCGCGTTGCCGACTTTTTGAAGAACGCCATGCTGTATTCCCTTGGGAAAACCACGGCGGGGAGCTCATTCCACAATCTAAGCGTCCGCGGAAGGAAGCTCCTTTGAGATCGCACCGTACGAAATCATTTAGGTTCCAATGTGAATTGGCCGTTATTCATGTTGACCAACTGTTAAAGCTGATGGCGTGCTATCCATTATATGAAGCATAACAAACATATGTATACACACACATTACACGATACATTTTTATTTAATTTATGTCTGGGGCACCCCGCGAGTGCATCTCAACTTTTCCAGGGGCTCCACTGAAAATCAGTGCTGATAGTACGTGCCAAAGCATATGCTGAGATGGGGTCTTGTTTGGCGTCACACCACAGATATTAATCATATATATATCTATCACGGTCAACTGATCCCAAACTAAGCAAAGCTTGTACCATGGAAACACTGACACAACTGATATAATACATACTACTTTTTGTTTGTAAATACATACTTAATATACATAATTACACCCAGACTCAGGACATACAGACATGTTCATGCACACAAATGCATGTCCTGTGCGGGAATCACCCACGACCTGTGGCGCGATAGGTGGAATCTTAACCAACCGCGCCAGCTGGCCCGTCAAATGGCATATTATAATTATAAGCTTTGTGTGCTGTGTTATTATTCGTTGTAATTTTTCTTGTCTTTGAGATGTCAAATAAAGCTGTGTCTATTGTGTATACATATGTACCTGCTGCGCGGCAAGCTGTAGCTTATCGAGCAGTAGTGCAGTGATGGGCGTGTGCCACTGCGGCGCGGCGTGCAGCTGCCGCACGAGCTGCACCAGCGCCGCGCACGTCGCGCCCGTGTAGCTAGCCGTAGCCGCGGCACGCCATCTGTTGTCTAACATATATTACAACATTTAACCAAATATCGTTTAAAAAAAAGATTTGCGTAATCGATCCTGTCTTTAACAAGGATCAAAAGACTCTATGGGGCCAAGTTAGGTAAGAGTACTAGAAAAGTGACAAATCGAAAAAAAACTTTTGTTAGGTAAATGTGAAATGTATTGCAATATATTCACATATGATGATCTATTAGGGCTTCCAAACAAATATGCAAAATTTCATAGGTGTATGTATGTATGTATGTTTGTCCACACATATCTCCGAAGATATTAATCGGATTGTAACTATTATTTTATTGGTTTACATTTACTTCAACTTAGGGAACAGTGCAAGTTTCATCGAAATCGGTTCAGTAGTTTTCAAGATATGGACTAATATGTGTGACGGCCTGGCTTATTGATACGAGCTACGGGTGTGGTGTCAAAGGAAAAACATCTCAAAATCTTGGTCAAATTCTAGTGCATTTAAGAAAAACTAAAAATGATTCAGTCGTTTTCAAGATATGGACAAATAAGTGTGACGGCGAAATATTTTTAATGGAATACGTCGTGCTCTTTCGCTGACTTCAAATCAGTGTCAGATTAGAGTTATTTCATACTTTTTAGTGTATTCTGAAGACGATAATTTTTTTTTAAATTACTTTTTTTGTTTCCTCATTTTTAGTTTTTCTTAAATGCACTAGTATTTGACCAAGGTTTGGGATGTTTTCCTTTGACACCACACCCGTAGCTCGTATCAATAAGCCATGCCGTCACACTTATTTGTCCATATCTTTTTTATTAGTGTATTTTGAAGACGATTTAATTTTTTTAAATTACTTTTTTATTTTTCGAATTCTGTTAATGCCGACAGCAATAACTTAGACAGTTAGGGATAGTCCCCTAAGACCATATTCGCGTGGCTTCAACCCTTAAGGTATTTTGCCCTTACTGACTCGTCTATTTCCACCCTATATACCTAGTATAGCAGCAATTTTTATACCCCACTGCTGAGCACAGGCCTCCTCTCACCAATGAGGGTGAAAGGGAATGGGCAAATACTCCACCACGCATATACGCCGTGGATCGGTGGAGATAAGCTATTGGTCAACCTACTATTGGAGTTTTCAAGCCGCCTCCAACTAACTTCATGACTATGAAAATTCTATTATACACAATTGGGACCAACGGCTTTTTCAACGAGTTGTCGACTTGACCTGGAATCAAAATATTTACTCACCAACTTCCTCTTCATCAGTATTAGGCAACAACGCGTGATGATTGAGTCGTAACGCTGGGTCCCACGGATGGGTTTCCAGCCACAATCGACCAATCAGAGCCAGCAGCTGCGTTCCGACCGTTCTCCGCCAATCCGCCGGGCCATTGTGTTCTACTAGTACTCGACGGAGGAGCCAGAGGGCTTGAATCTAATAAACGAAACACCAATTTAAGAAACATTTTTGCTATTATTTTTAATGAGCTAAAGTTAAATAAATTACAAAAACTTACTTGTAAATAAACGAAATCTTGAGTGATAGCCTTGTCAGTCGCAGAGATAATACTGTAGCAGAGTTCAAACCACGAATCTGTGCATAGAGACACGCGCATTTCCGTACTTTGAGCACTCGCTGTAACAAATAAAGTTTATGAGCAAAACGGTGAAGGAATTGGTATACTGCGACTGAAACAGAAAAAATCATGTTTAAGAGTGACTTCAACGCTTAAAATATGCATGTTTTTCTATAAGTATAAAAAGTATTTTACCTCTAACCAACGCAAGTGCAGTATGATAATGTGCCGAGAAAGCAGTAGGCGGCTGTAAAGAGTGGGTATGCGCTAATGTAAGTAGTCGTCTCTGCAATGCGGCGACATTCCGTCTCGCTACCGCACCCGGAACGTACGGCCCGCCCACTGCCGCGCATATAACTCGTATGGCCCCCGTACATAACGCCCGCACTTCGCTCACCGGCCAAAACTCAACTATGTTGGTTTCCACTGAAATAAATTTAAATAAATAAATATCCTGTGACATTCCTCACACACGGTCATCTGATCCAAACTAAGCAGAGCTTGTACTATGGAAACTAGATAACTGATATAAATATCCTGGGACATTCCTCACACACGGTCATCTGATCCCCAACTAAGCAGAGCTTGTACTATAGAAACCAAATAACTGATATAATACATATACTACTTTTTGTTTGTAAATATATACTTAATATACATAATTACACCCAGACTAAGGACACACAGACATGTTCATGCACACAAATGCATGTCCTGTGTGGGAATCGAACCCACGACCTGCAACGCGTAAGGTGAACCTTAACCAACCGGCCAGTCCACACACCTCACATACTCCTTTTTTCGTAAATACATTCTTAATATACATATAACTATGGACATAACCTGCATGTCCTGGGTTGGAATCGAACCCCAGACCTGCGGCGTGATAGATCGAATCTTAACCAACCACGCCAACTGGCCTATCAATATTAATACAGAAGTTCTAACCGTTCGGTCGTAATTACCAGTTTTTGACGTCGAGCGTCTAAGTAAACTTAACATTGACTTTTTTAAATATGGATAGGCTTGTGTTTGACAACAATCTCACCATGGTAAGTCATGATGTGGCCTAACTTAATAAACAAACAAAGCCTAGAAAGGATCTGGATTTATTCATATGCATAGAAATTTAATGGAGTTGGGTCTAACTCTTCTAATATCTTACCAGGCGGAGTTGTAGCCTGTACAGTCTCATCTACAGAAGGTGGCGGTGATGGTGTACGTGCGAGTTTGAGATCATATTTCCCTTCCTTCCCCATTCGGTAGGAGTTTGTTCCTCCCGCGTCCCACGCCACGCGAACCCATCCGTCCTCGCCTAGCTCACCGATCACGCGACCTTCGCCGCCTGGCACTCCATCCTGGTAATCAATAGAGGTGAATTTGGCAATGCAATTTATGTTTACCAATAAAGGAATAACAAGGATCAAACGTTTTTTTTACTATGTATAGGTCTGTGTTTGGTCTAAATCTCCCAGTGGTCAGTGATGACGTGGCCGAAGGTGGTAAGCACACGAAGCCTAGAAGGAACTGGTTCTCAAGTACAGCTGTGGGAACACACCGATAGGTGCTTGGCGACAGATTCTCAACTTGAGGATGATAGCGAGCCAGGTGGGTACTACAATGTACCCTAACACCGTGCTATGGTTTCGTCACGAAGCCACGATTTTTTTCTTTACCGAAAGCTCAAGCTCAATGTAGGATTCAAACACGGGACCTTCGTCACGCCATTCAACATCACTACCATCGCTATCATCGCCTCAAAGAAGGTTACAGAAAAAAATTATCATAGCTATTAATTTTTGTTGTAAAAATTAACTGACTTGGTCTCCCCATTTCCAGTCTTTTCCACGCACAACTCGAGTTCCAATTTTCATGAGAGAAGCTAACTCGGGACCTGATAATGACGTTCCTCGGGCTCGAGCGCCTAATCTTTCGTCCTCGTAAATAATGAAACAATCAGCTGTAAAAATACAAGCGGGTTAAAATCTTTTTCAATATGCCATAAAACATAAAATTATACAACTTACTTTTAGATTTAAGTCCATTGCTTAGAAGAGAAGTGATCTGTGGTGTTTCGCCTCCGATTTGTTTCAGTAAAGTCAAACATGAACTGAGAACTCCACCATTGATAAGCTGTTCCAATTCAGGTCCTTGACATCCATCCATTAGAGCTGTCAGTAAAGTTATTAGGAATCTAAAATACACATGAGAATCAAGTTAAATTATTCCTAACACGAATAATTATAAAGTTCAATCTGTAGTATACAAACCTTGCTCTAGAAGGTCGGCTCAATAACGCGTGCGCGCCAAAATTAGCACTCATCTTCAACGGTAAAGTTTGTGTCTGTTCGCCTTCCAGAACTCTCGCTTTTAACTCAATTAAAATAAAGTCCATCAGTCTTGATCTTTCTAAAAGAATCATGTATTTTGTATAGGGTATCACAGATTCAATGCCTTTTAAGGGAGGCACTAAAGGTATCGTAGGTTTTAGTGGTGCATATGGAGCAGTATCCGCCATTGCAGCCCCTATAATACCAGTAAGTGCCGCATATTTTACACTCTCCGACATAGTTTGAGACGAATGAAGCATGTTATTTATCATGTTATATCCGGTCCTTCTCATCTCTGCTCTTTGCACCTGAAATAAAAACGTATTTGAAATGTCATATGGTAGATTTTTTAAGTGTAAAAAAATGTTAAAATTAATACCTGGCAGTACAATGCTCGTCGTAAAATGTCAATATCACAAGACCCTTCAGTCATGACAAAGTCGATGATGGATCCAGTCAGATTTTGTTGTTCGGGAGTTACTTCTTCAAGTAACCAGTATAAATCTGAAAATTTATCGATATATTTAGCTATGCAAAGATGTGGCCAATCAACATACTTTTCTTGGACATTTAGTTTACCTTTTTCCTCACAAGCCAGCTTTGAAACCCACGCATTAACGAACTTATTCCTCTCAAGAATTATCATCGTCCTTCTCCTCATCGGCAGTTATCAGATCATTCTTCAGTTCGTCAGCGAGCAGCATCACCTGTTTCTCACTTTCAATAGATTCTTTAAATAAAGAATTATCAGTCATAGAACTAAATGAGATCTCGTTTGTAGGCGTCTTATCGTCGTCCTCTTTTTCTAACGTTTTATCACTCCGTGCGTCACGCAAACCATCGTTATTAGTAGCATTTTTAATATTTTTTTCGAGGGCTTTATCTTTGGTTTTTTGTTTTTTTGTATGTTTGTTTTTTATTTCTTTTGTATTTAGTTCGACGTTTGATACATGCCTTGTGTTTCCAACTATAATAGTCGGTGGGCTATCAACGGGGGTTTTATCCGACTCGTTGGCGATAGTCGATTTGATAAGAAGAGCGTCACCTTGTAAGAGACTACCAGTTGCTTTGAGCATACTTTTGCTTAAACTGTTTTGTCTGTTTCGGAGATCTTTGGTGGTTTCGAAGCTGGAATAAATTATTTTAAGTAGGTTTAGCGGCGTATTGTAAGAATCTGTAATCTTGCCTATTAATAAGATGAATTGCCAACCATTTATTAAAAGTCGGTGTTTTCGCCATTCTCATGACTTTTTGGAACATTTTCTTGGAAGTGGGCGATCGTTGCGACGGCGGACGCGCGCTTAACGCTGTTACTGCAGGCGATATCGCTGCTCGAACTTCGTGTAGTAGGAACCGAGCTCTCAATAGAGGGGCTGCACACACCTAAATAACGTCATAATAAATGGGACGATCAACTTTTTCTAGTAGGTACCTCGTTGCCATGGTCACGTTCCCCGTTGTCCCTTGGACAACTCTTTGAAACCATAATTTTCTATGCGTTTTCTATGGTTATAATTTACCAAACGTAGTTAAAAGCTCATTATTTTAAGGACTATCTTCTAAGCACATTAGTAGCATATACTCGTATAATAACAGTTTTTTTAAGAAAATTGGTCACTATTGTCTCTTGGACAACGGGACAGAATTCAAACAAGAAAAAGTTGATTGACCCAAATATGTTATTTTGTAAAGCGACTTTTACTTTACTTGAAGTCAAAAGAATGATGAATGAATAGCTTTTTAATAGTACAGTATTACCCAACTGATAAGGCGCGTCGTGAATCTTCGTTTGCACAGAAAAGAAAGTATGGCCCCGAAGATTAACGAAAGAATGCTTAAAACTTACAATCAACCTTAAATCACTACTATAAGGTTCATAATACACTGCAGCTGTTAGTTCCCTCTCACTAGCAAGTCACGCCCCTCCGCACGGCGCGCGCTAACATGGCGGCAGCTGCCGACCAATAGCATTTCCCGCGCATTGAAAATGTATCTTTTGCGCAAGTTCATCGGTAAGCCATATCAGTTGGGTACTACTGTAAGGCACTAAATTCTTGAGCACAACTGGAACAATATAAAAATGTACAGCAAGTTCAAGTAGATTCTTACTTCTTTATATCCACGAGACAGCTGCTGCCTCGTTCTCATAAGCGTCCATTTACTTTGTTGAACCGCTTTAACAACCTCTGACATCGCCGGGGACAATTTTATTTCGCCCTTTTCCATTTCTGCAATACAAGACACTCACTTGTTAGAAATACCTCTAGATTGAAGTCTATTACTGAACATATAAAGTTTCTTACCAGCGGAGGCAGTAGCTAACGCATGTTCCTTTAAACCAGTGTGGTAAAGTAATGCCGCTAACAATGCTCTTCTCAGTTCTTCTAAAGGATGTTCCGGAGGGAAATGTGGAGCGCAACCTTCGCGACGCTCGCATACCCACCATAGGTGTAAGGCTAAGGGATCCTTCAGGAATATAATATTCACAATTTTAGAGTCAATAAGTTATAAAAATTATTTAAGCTTCGGAAGCTTTATACAGAAAAAAACTAAGTACAAGAATGCTTTTATTCCTGTGTAATGTTCATATTTTGGTATGATTTTATTTAAAGCTATTGTTGGAAAGTCAATCGATCTAGTCTTAGTAACCAAACAAACATTTGGAAATTTTAACAAGAATGACCTTTCATAAGATATCGTATAAAGCAGAAATTTCAGTGTAAAGCTGGCTAGTTTGATAAATACATAAAGGTAATATTACATGTAACTTTGGCTCAGCTAACGCAAATAGAAGCGCTTCGGCGCGACCTCGCGAAGCGTGGATGTTGACGTTGACGCGCGGCCTCGGGCGGGCGCGCTTTTTAGACGCGTTTATCGCCGGACTTTTGCCGGCTGTTGAAGAACCACTACGCGCTTCTGCTTTCTCCTCGTCGAAGGGGTTTGTTAGTTTTGCCATCTGGATAAAAAAAGCTTAGGATGCAAATATGATTTTGATACGGTGTGTTTAATGTTCGATTGGGCCGATTTTAAAATGTGGTGCAACGTGAATCACTTTGTGTAAGTTCTTCTGCGAAGTGAAATGCACTCGATGACAAACCCCTTATTGTCCTGACCTGGGTTTTGCTAGACTTGCTTTAAACCATCTTACGTAATAAGGGGGCCTGTGACTACTGAGATTTATTTCACTGAGCATTTTTACCAATCTCCCAGTCACAAAAAAATACATACTATTCTTGGCACCTATTAGGCACTACAAACCACCCATGTGTTTTTTCTAGCCGCTAAAACGTATACTCTGATTCTCATATACGAGTATTGTAGTATCCAACTGATATGGCGCGTCGTGAATCTTCGTTCGCACAGAAAAGAAAGTATGGCCCGAAGATTGCAATCAACCTTAAATCACTTCTATAAGGTTCATAATACACTGCAGCCGTTAGTTCCGTCTCACTCGCAAGTCACGCCCCTCCGCACGGCGCGCTCTAACATGGCGGCAGCCGCCGACCAATAGTTTCCCGCGCTTTGAAAATGTATCTTCTGCGCAGGTACATCGGTAAGCCATATCAGTTGGGTACTACTGTAACTCATCGTACCGCAGCTATTATTTACACCCACCAAGGGCACACTGAAAATGCACTCGATGACGTACACTATAGGATTCGAACCCGGGACGTTCATCTAGGTATCCGACGTCACTACCACTGAGCTATCATCGCCTTACCAATGGACTCCGAGACTTGTTCCTAGAGTCTAGAATGTTCCTACCTGCAATCCACCTCTAAGGAACACAGCAGTAGCATGCGGCCCGGCGTCTCGTTCCGCTTGTTGCACCGGGAGAGACAAAGCTAGTCTGGACCCGCATTGTGTTAGACCCACAGCCAAGTGGAACGCGCATGATGATAGTATGTGATGAATGCGGGCACTTGATGTGCTGTCCTAGTATAATAAAAAACACGCTTTACAAAGCCCTGTACTAAAAAGTATTAACAATGGTACCAATTTATTGTATTGTCATCGGTCATTGATAAGTGTGCAAAGTTTCAGATTAATCTGATGTTTTGAAGTCGATGAAAATTACGTTTGAAGATTCCATTACATAAATACATACAGCTAATAAAACATGAACGAAGCTAATAAAAAGTAAAGCAGGAAATTGTCCAACCAACATTCTTACACCGAACCACAAGACGCCGGGAAAAGTTTCACCCTTACGTTGTTGAACGGACACAGCGGTTGCATCATTTATAACGCGGACAGCAAGGGAGTGAACTTGCTTCCGGCGTCTATTTCCTTCCTTCTGGGTAAGCCTATTCCATCTTAGGCTTCGTCCCTTATGGGCGCTTCAGTGGCCAAACGCAAGCCCATTTAATAAAAAATAGAAAAGCGTATCGGTAACCACCATCGGTATGGTACGCCAGTTGTCCTTCTTTTTTATATGCCTACCAACCATGGCCACATCATCATTTACTATGGTAAGATATTGGTTAAAAAAAACAACTTCACGCCTTAATATTTGGACAGACATAAGTGCTTCAGATGAACCACTTTACAACAAACAAATAAATCGTTCATAACAAAGGTTGTTTCATACATTTATTGTTTAAATTACTAAGGCGAACCTATAAGCGATCTAATTCCAAGCAACTCTATCAATACTTACTTTACACTTATGACTATACATCTGGTCTACGTAAAGGCCGACGCATTTCTCAGTGACTCGCGACAGATATGCAGCATGGGGTTCAACGCTAAAGGCGGCAGTGACGTCACATCCACGCATCGTACGCACTAGATCCATAGTACTTTTGTTGTCGCACTCGAAGTTCTCCACGTCGAACACGTGGCCAGCTAGGACGACCCATGAACCGCCATCTTTTGTATGGTTTTGGAGTTCACATCTGAGTGGTAGAAATTTATTATGAGGTATCTTCAAGTGAATTTAATCGAATAAAAGAATCATTGAACATTGAACTTACTAAGTACGATCTCTACGTGTTGCGAAAGAAATCTGATAAAATTTACGAAAAACTCTGAACATTCTCTTCATTCTAATTGGATTTTGGGTATGTACCTCTTATTTCGAAGATACTCGTAAACGATTTTAATCAGAATTTTGATTTCCAAAGAAACGTAAAAATTGGCATGCCCATGAAATAAAACTCACTTCCTTATAATAGTGCTATTTAACTGCTGCTTTCTCGAGATAAGGCCCGGCCAGCCCAGTAGGTCGGCGTCTAGCCTGTCCGCAGAGGGCAGACATTTAGCCGCGTCGTCGCAGGCGCGCGCTATCTTAACCAATGAGGGCGCCGACTCAGAAAGAGATGCTGGAGATCTTGCTGCGCAGGCGCATATCCATGCTCCTAGTTCGCTTATTACACGACCTAAACAAAAGTAAAATAATAGAAAGTAACTGGTTGATTATTTCATCTCCAGAGGGCCAAATCCGAAAAACGAAACACGATAGGGCGATCATCGTTTTGGAAATATTTACCAATAGAATTGCAGCAAATGGGACGAGCTGTTAATTTTATGCAATTCTATTGGTTTATATTTGACAACGATGATCGGACTATTGTGTATCGAGAAAAAAAACCCCTTTGGTAGTAATACCGAGTAATCTAATTCCGCAAGTAGTCAGTACTTTTGCACTGATTTTGAACAGTAAGGACCAATTACTTCTTCTTCTTCTTTGGGTTAATTATTCGATCTGGCTTTGGATTAATTGTTGAAATCTGGCTGCAAGATCATCGACTCATGTAATTGGACTACAGAGAGAAACTTAACAAGAACATAATTCACAGCACTTACCAACAATATCAGCGGTAATAAGGTCACACAGCGCAACGAGTTGTGAGTTGTTTGCTTTATGCACCGCTTGAGTGAAGGCACTGAGTGTAGACTGAACGTGTTCGCACAGGAGGGTCGTGTATTGAGTGAGAAGGGCGTGGACTCCACCGCGGGTACTGCGCCCGCCTCGAGACCACATCGCTTCGCAGAATAATAATCTAGGAAGGAATACTGGGTATTAGTTTTATTTGTCCAAAAACCTTTGAACGTTGTGGATAAATAGGATGTTCGCAAAGAGAGATATCCTCCTATTGCTCCAAGCGTCTATAGGCTACGGAACCGCTGACCATCTGGCAGGGCGTATGCTTGTTAGTTTATGTTATTAAAAAAGGTACCAGATCAAAGGTTGTGTTGCAAGAATATTTAAACAGCTTTTTAAGAACTCAATAGATTATCTGACCTGGCCGCCGAGCATTGATCGTCGTATATCGGATAAATTTAAAACATCGATAAACTAGGATTTTTTTATCAATATCAATTGTCATACGAGTTATGTCAGATTAGTCGACAAAAAAGAGTAATTTAAAAGGTCCACCACCAAAATCCCAGCAAAAAAATATTTATTTGAATACCTTTGGAAGCGTATCAGCAAATCGCAGCTAGGGCTTACAGTGTCATGTCCTTTTGGATTATCAGTCTTGGTTGTATCACCTTGAAGTATCCCTTTTATATGCATCTGAGTTTGACAGCTAGTGTTGCGGATCAAATGTTTCACCTGTAGAAAGAGAACAAATATAACTGTGTGCGCCAGTACATTTTTCCTGTACAAATCTGAGCTTGGTCTAAAAGATATAACAATTGTAAGTTGAATTAAAAAAAAAAAAGCTTAGCTGTCGTCAGTATTATTGGTAATTCGACCCATCGAACAATTAACCCAAAGAAGCGCAATGACCTTTATTTTGGTTGAAATATATTCCGCCAATTTCCCACCGCCGTCAATGCGCTCTGATTGGCTAAGTCAAGGACACATGCACTCTGATTGGCCAAGTCTAAAACACACGGTGCAGTGATTGGTCCTTACTGTTCAAAATCAGCGACAAATCACTGACTAGTTTCGGAATTTGATTGTTCAGTATTACTAATCTAAAGGGATTTTTTCTCGATGATTCGACCTTACATCACTGAAAGTGGAATTGATTGATAGATTTTTGCAGGTCTAGGAAAGAGCCAATTTGTGACAGCGTGACAGTGCGGAAAGTTTATTTGGTACGGTAAATGACATAAACTAAGGATAAATCACGTGACTGCTGCATACAAAATCCCGAATTCTCCATGCGGAAAATATCATTTGGCTTTTGTCTGGACCTTCAGCAATGCTAAAGCCAGTGAGTTAAAGTTAAGATCATTCACGTACCAAATGCATGAGAGGTACAGACGCCCTCTTTTTGGATGATCCTGGGTTGCTAAGTTGGTATTCTTCTGAACAACCTGAAACATACGACAATGATGATATTACATTATATTAAAGCTATTAAATTATAACTAAAAGAAATATTTACATTGTTGTTTGGATACCATTTTGTAATAAAGCAGCATTATGTCAATTTCGAGGTACATGTATCACATTGAGCTTTAGAAAGTAGTTTTACATAACCGGAACTAGTTTATTGTCTCTTTCTAAAGTTTTATATGTAACACTCCACTTTCTAAAAAGGTGTAACTTTGAAAGACGAGCACAAAATAAGCAGGAAATTTAAAGGGTAGGGTTGAGTTTTTTAAGACGACTTTGAGGTATGTAAAAGCGTATTGCGACAGATAATGATGATGATTCGGGGACTTTACAAGCAAAGGCAAAATTGTATCACAATTTTTAAGTATGTATGCATATAAAATAACAACAAAGTACCCAATACTTTGGGTCTGACTGAATCGGCTTAGGAGTTGCGGGTTTGTGAACAAAACGTTGGTTAGCGCTTTTTATTTTACCTTCAAACCAAGCAGGTGGAAGCACGTAAGCAATGCTTTTTCTGCGCCTTTCGCAACCTCTTATAAATGTTTAACACACCTGGAATAGAGTCAACGTCATCACCTGTTGAAGCATGAGGTCCACGCTGTCCTGTCACTATGTCAATTTGATCGTAGTCCCTGAGAAACAAGAACATATTTCAGACTATTATCCTATTATTAAAAGTGATGGTGATACAGTATAAGAGATATCTGCTAAGAGGGCTATTCAAATTTGACACAATAATAATATAATAACAATAATATGTGATAAATAACCAAATTCAGACTCATAGCAATACATACTCGTCAAGTTGCAAATGGTTGAATGCGTCGCCGGAATGAGCTTGTAGTGCGTTCCGCAGTGCATCTCTCAGACCTCCGCCGCCGAGTAAAGACCAAACGAGAAGTTCTGTCATAAAACGTGCGCCTGTACTTGCCGGTACTGAACCTATAAAAAAATTAACTTTTTAACTTACTCATAACAGTATGCAATACAGTATATATTTTGGATTTGCAAAAAAACTAAGAAATCTGTCAGTTAGAAAACTGTCATCACCACGTCAGTTACTCGCATTGCGGCAAAAGTGTAGTCACATGATGCACTTCACTTACAGCATGCATATGGGCAATAAAATAACACCAAGGACCGTTCTAGAACGTATTAGAATTTAAAAAAAAATTGGAACCTGTACCAACGACATTAGGACTATTTTCGATTAACACGATATATTCTTGAGATTTGATCTGAGTTTTAATCTCGTTCTACAATAGTCCTAAGACCAACGTGCTCTGCCACTGCCGTATGTGAACCAGCACTAGTGCCACAGTATTAATAAATATACGAACAAGTGTCAAGTTTAAATGCACTCTACTGCTTCATGTTACATCAGGCAATCACATTGACAACTTGACACCCCGCCAATACTTACTATCCACACCATTCCAAGAAAAAAAACGGCCAAGCGAGAGTATGTACTTCGCGAGTCTAAATCTGTGCAAAAAGGGAGAACAATATTCTTCTTTTGAAACTGTTTCGCATGGACAGGGAACTCTCGAGGGATGTGTTTAGCTAACAAATATTTTACTTCATTATCTCGTTAAAAATGTGTGTAGCGAGGGATGTGTTTAGCTGACAAATATTTTACTTCATTTTCACGTTAAAAATCTAATGCCAACCTAACTAAATCAATCTTGTGACTTTATGGTAGGTAAAAAAAAAATTACACGCTTGGTTTTCATATGTTTTTTAACTGTTTATAGGCCTGTGTTTAACCGCAATCTCACCATGGTAAGTGATGATGCGGCCGAAGGTGGTAAGCACACAAAGCCTAGAAGGAGCTGGCTCGCAAGTGCAGCTGTCGGAACACATCGAAAAGTGCTTGGCGACAGATTTTCAACTTGAGGGTGGTAGCCAGCCAGGCTTACCACCGTGCTATGGTTTCCTCACGATGTTTTCCTTCACCGAAAGCTCAAGCTCATTGTAGGATTCGAATCCGGGACCTTCATCTCGGTATCCGACGTCACTACCACTGAGCTATCATCGCCTTAAATGATGGATGGAGGGACATGCTTTATCTATTTAGATTTAGGTCAGTGGTACAGTAGTACTCAAATCATAAGGCGCGTCGTGAATCTTCGTCCGCACAGAAAAGAAAGTACGGCTCGAAGATTAACGAAAGAATGCTTAAAAATTACAATCAACCTTAGATCACTACTATAAGGTTCATAATACACTGCAGCTTTTAGTTCCGTCTCACCCGCAAGTCACGCCCGCGCGCTAACATGGCGGCAGCTGCCGACCAATAGCATATCCCGCGCTTTGAAAATGTATCTTCTGTGCATGTACATCGGTAAGCCATATTAGTTGGGTTATTACTACTGTACTGACCTTGCGGCAACAGTGTTATGAGATGATTCGCCCGCACTTGCGGCGTGGGCAGCAACAGCGGCCATGCAGCGGCTAAGGCTCGCCGCGCCGCCTCGGCCGCGTCGGGCCCGGCTCGACCCTCCACCAGCGATACTAGCGCCGTATGTACTCCACCACGCCACGCACGGCTTTCCACTTCACTTTCCTCCATATCACTACCTCTCGAGCATTGCCACGCGTGTACCTTAAATAAATAGTACAACTAAAATTTGGACTAAAATGCTTCGAATAAAAAGATTGTCAAGTGCGGGTAGGTCGTTCAGGGTGCACGAAAAGGTTTTTTTATGGAACACGTGTTACTCTTTCGTTGACCTTAAAACAGTGTCAGATTTTTTAGTGTAAACTCATCGAACAATTAACACAAAGAAGCGCATTGACGTTCATTTTGCTTGAAATCTATTCCGCCAATTTCCCATTACCGATAATGCGCTCTGATTGGCTAAGTCAAGAACACACGATGCAGTGATTGGTCGTTATGTTCAAAATCAGTGCAAAAGGACTGACTAATTGGATCGCTCGGTATTAATACTGTAATGGGATTTTTTTCTCGATGTGTAAACGCACTTAGGTTTCTTTTATAAATTTATAGAAAAGCCAAATACGTTTATAAATTAACTAGCTGTGCCCCACGGTTTCACCCGCGTTCCCGGGATAAAGGTACCCTATGCCCTTCTTCATACCATAGGCTATCTGCATGCTAAATTTCATAATGATCCGTTGAGTAGTTGAGGCGTGAAGGCGTAACAAACAAACAAACTCAGTTTCACATTTAGAATATTAGTTAGGATTAGGATTGCTTTGGACCCAACATATTACATACCTGTAGCCTCAGAAGATTCAAGCAGGCAATTGCAAGGCATTCATTATCTTTCAAATTTGTAGGTGTTTTGCTTTCAACCGCCAGCCTAAGCAATCTTTCCAAAAGTCTGTAATAAAAGTGCTATGTTTAGTACGAACATAAAATGAAAATATACCTTATCCATTTTAGCTTGACTTACTTAAATGTATTATCCGATAAGTCAATAACAAAGGGCATTGACGATGGCAGATCCCTTGGACTCTCTTCGCTCCATACAAAAATTTGACTTAGGCCACTAGTTACACCTGAAAAAAAAAGTTACATAGTGCAGTTATATCTGATAATGGTTCAAACACTTTGAAGGGAAAGCGGAACTTATTAACCGGACTATATTACAGTCATTAATTACAGTCGAAACTTCGTACAATATGACAATATTATCGTCATCTATGAAATATAGTATATTACTCACTTAGGGCAGGAAAGTAAGAAATGTCTCGATGTGATCTGAGGCTTTCTTATTTCCTGCCCAAGGTATGTATACTATTTTTCTTCTCAACGCAGGCGGAAAGCGGCTTTTTCGTTTAGCGCAGCGGAGTCCGGAGAGGAGAAAAATAAATAAATAAATCTGCCTGCCCTGTTTCCAATCATTTGGGTTCGGCGCAATACGTACACTTCTTCCATTCGGCTCGTCTATCCGTCATACCAACATCCACTCCTTTCTTACCCATATCTCTTTCACACAATCTATCCATCTCTTTTTCGGTCTTCCTCTTTTCATATAGTTATACAAGATACTTACCGTTGGCTTTAAAAGAGGGATTGAAAACTTGCAACAGCTGTGGAACAGGCCTCAATAACTGCGCTCGTTCAAGAGTTCCCCACGCGTATAAGGCACCGTCCGAAGACAATGCAATCCCATGAGATGCTCCAAGCGAAAGCTCCACTATCCTTATACCTAAAATAATTATAAAATACCTTATCTGAACACGTTAAGGTGCATATTTGTCTGTAAATGCAAATGTTACCTTGCAGTGCTTCAAGCTTTTTTGGTATCTTAATGTTTTCTAAATTGCCATGGCCGAGGCGAAAACCTTCGGCTTTACCCCAAGTGTACACGTGACCACTGGAATAATAAAAATAGTTATTAAGTTATGTCGAGGCTTTTGCCTAAATGAGAACTTTTAGATAATTCAAGAATTAATAATGTGATCATAACTTACTGATAGTGACGTCAAATGCTACTACGGCGGTCGTGGCTCCGAATCATACAATGTGCTTTAGTAATCGGTGAAGGAAAACATCGTGAGGAAATCATAGCACGGTGGTAGGGTACTTAATCTTAGATCCCGCCTGGTTGGCTACCACCCTCAATTTGAAAATCTGTCTCCAAACACCTACCAATGTGTTCCGGCAGCTGCATTAAAGAGCCAATTCCCTTCTACGCCAAGTCTAACAAAACCTAGGTTTTAAGACAGTCCAGGCTCTTTTTGCTATATAGGTTCAAAGAAACTTTATTTCTCAAAAGAACATAGTTCACTTCATGAGAATTTACAAAATTTACTTAAATATATTTGACACGTCCAGTAAAAATCTTAATAAAATAACAAAGAAAAAGTAAATAAAAAGTAGACATTAAACAGATAAGTTTTAAAAAAGAAAATCTTAAAAACAATTTGTAAACAAAATAATGATTTTGTGTTTATCAAAGATAAACTATTATATGTTAGAAAAGAATATGTATAAATAAATAAGCTGTCACCAAAAAACTAGAACAAAATAATTGAAAACTGTTTTACAGAAACTTAAACCGACTTCAAAGTACACTAAAAAGTAATCAAACCATGACGTGATAACAATAGGACCGAATAGGAAGTGTACCCTTTCAAACAAAATAATTTTCCACATCGGTTACCTCCTCCTTTTTTTAAGTCGGTTAAAAATACAACCAAATCAAAACAGCAGAGGACCTAATTTATAGAATATGACATACTCATGACATACTCTTTTAGCTTATGTTTGAATAACGTAAATGATTTTAGTTCCTTTATATCTTGAGGGACCTCATTATATAATTGTGCACCCTCAAATTTAATATTCTTTTTTCCATATTGTGTTCTGGGAACGTTAGTTATTAATTTATTATTATTTCTTAAGTTATGCTTGTGTGACTTTTTAACAAACTTTATTTGGGAGTGAATGGTATTATCAATAATTTTTCGAATTAGAATGCAAGTATTGTATACGTAAAGTTGCTTTATATTCATTAATTTTGTTTCGTTATATAATGTTGTTGTTGGAGTAAGAAAGTCATAATTGAATAGCAGCTTTACAATTTTATTTTGAGCAATTTGTAGGTCCTTTAGTGTTGATGGAGGGGCACATCCCCAGATCTCAATAAGGTAAACAAGTTGCGATTTCACAAGGGAATTGTATATTGTATATTTAACATTTCGAGGAAGATTATAGACACATTTTCGTAGGCTACCCATAAGAGACATAATTTTGGAAATTATATGATTAATATGAGGGGTCCAAGACAATTTATTGTCTAGTCTTAATCCCAGGTATTTTTCACAATTACTTCTTTGAATGTTTTGGTTATTTATTGTGAGTGGGGTAAAGTTATTTATTTTTTTATTTTTAGCTGAAAATATAATATATGAGGTTTTTGATGTGTTGATAGTTAAAAGGTTATAGTTAAACCATATGAATAGTTTATTTAGATCGGCTTGTGCGTTTGAAATAATATCGTTTATTGAATGCCCAAAGAAAAATAAACATGTATCATCAGCATACAACGTTATTTGTCCGGTTAAACCAATTTCATTAATATTATTTATGTAAATCAAAAACAAAAGTGGACCCAATATTGAACCTTGTGGTACTCCAAAATCTATAGATCGCATACTACTCATGGCATCACCTATTTTTACAACTTGATACCTGTTATTAAGATAAGAGTTAAGAATCTCATATGTTTTACCGATGATTCCAATACATTTGAGTTTCTTGAGAAGGATGTCATGACTGACGGTATCAAATGCCTTTTTTAGGTCTATAAAGACTCCCAGTGCTATATTTTTCTTATCAATATTGTTCTTTATATTAGTTACAAGGTCAATTGTAGCAGACAAGGTATTCGATTTTGGCCTAAACCCAAACTGTCGATCAAATAAATAATCAATTTCATGTAAATACTTTTCCAATCTAACATAAATTAACCTTTCAAAGATTTTTGATAACACCGGTAATACTGATATGGGCCGATAGTTACCCGGATCAGTTTTTACAGAAGATTTAAATACAGGGCTAACTTTGGCAATTTTTAAACTGTCTGGAAAGATTCCAGATTCGAAGCATTGGTTTATACAATTTGTCAGTTCGGGTGCAATTAGTTTATTTATGCATTTAATGCTTTTAGTAGTTATGCCATCTATACCAGAGCTACTATTAGAATCTAATTTTTTTATTACATTAATTACTTCTTCAACAGAACATGGTTCCAAATTAGTTAGGGATTTTCCACTTACCAATTTTTTAGTTGGCAATGTGTTTATTAAGTTGTTGTGATATTTTTGTGGTATTTGATCAGCCAGAAGCTTGCCCACCGAAGAATAAAATTTGTTAAAACTTTCACACACTTGAATAGCATCAGTAATTACATTATTTTCGATTATTAATTTTGGGGGGTTACAACTTGTTTTAATTTTATTATTACTTAGTTCATTTATGAATGACCACATTTTTTTCGGGTTATTGAAACATTTTTTGAATGACTTAAAATAATAACTTCTTTTATCAGCTTTAATTTGATCATGTACTTTGTTTCGTTGTATTAAGAATTTTAATCTTACAGCAAAATTTTTAGGACTTGATTTTAGTTGCCTCCACAATATATTTCTTATATTTATTTCATATATAATGTTCTTATTGATCCAATCCTCTGTTGGTAAATTCAATATTTTTGTTTTCTGTTGTTTGTTTGCCTCAATCTGCATCTTGATATAATCTTCAAGTTCGTTGTAATTTGAGTTTGTTTTAATAGGATTTGCTTTCTGGACACTTTTGTATAAGGAAGTATAATTTACAGTGGAGTAGCGTACTTTCTGCTTTGGTGCACGTTTAGTTTTCCTCATTTCAAAATAAATATTATGATGATCCGATATGGATGATTCGATAGTTGCAAAATAAAAATTGTTTTTTATAAGGTTAGTGCAAACGTGGTCCAAAATTGTATTTGAAGTAGAAGTGGTGCGTGTAGAATATTTTTTATGTATTTTATTCATTATCTTATATCCATTTTCCCTTATCATATTTAAATAATTTGCGGTAGGTCGATCAGGGTGCAATATATCTAGGTTAAAGTCACCAAACACAATACACCTTGTATTCTTCCGTAGTAATGTTGCGTAAAATTCTATAAAATCGTTTGGATTTGTGTCAGGGGGCCTGTACACTAGACCCACCTCAATTGCATATTTTTCCAAGTAAATCCAAATATAGTTATTGCCATCGGAGTAGATTTGTTCAGTAAAAGTATGTTTGATATCATTGAGTACAAAAATAGATACTCCACCACCACGGCGATCATTACGAAAATTAAAATAATGGGTATAATTAGGTATTTGGAGTGATTTCGCTTCATCGGCGGACTTGATCCAAGTCTCAGTGAGTAATACTAAGTGGATTTCATATGTCATACATTTCAGAATACATTTTAATTCGTCGAATTTTCCAGGTGATAGTATGCTACGTGAATTTACATAGAAAAACCTCAACGAAGTAGGATTAGGATTCAAGTCAGAATATCGATCCACGGATTGGTATGCTATAGATTCATCATTAGTATGTAGATTACTTACAGGCATCGTAGTTAGTTTTTTGGATAGATTTTCGTGATTTTTGGTACACCCTTTATGTACTTAATAGATATATCACTCTCACCATTTTCAATACGAGTTTTCAATTCTGATCGGAGATCGGCCAAGTACTTTTGTTGATTCGGTGTAAGATCAGAGAAAATTTTAATCGTACCTGGAAGCTTAGATTTATTACGAAATATATGTTTAGTAATAACTTGAGACTCAAAGCTGATCTTAACTAGGCGATTCTTTTCCGGATCATATTTTCCCAAGCGCAAGCATTTTATAATATTAGGATGATTGTTATCTGTGTAGATGCTGCTTAAAAGTTTAGCTATTTCCTTCTTCTCATAATTCTGTATTTCTGAACCACAGATTTCTCTCGATTCTGGTATTCCTAAGAATATTATATTATTTTCCCTCTTTTGCCTATCATGTATCTCTTGTATGATTAAATCGTTAGTGTTGGTGGAATATGGCGTCATCATCAACGAGCCTATATCGCTTTCTACTTTTTGAATTTTTTGTTCACTAGAAATACTCTTTTCTTCCAAATTTGACAACTTAGTTTTAATTTCATTTTGTTCCGAGTTCACTGACATTAGAAAGTAACGGATATAATTAAAACCTGGATTTTGCTAGACTTGATTTAAACCATCTCACGTAATAAGGTGTATGTTTACCATCTTCGCCTCAAACACATTACAAATCATCACCAACCATGGTGACATTGTGATCAAACACAAGCTTATGTATAAAGAACCTTTATTGAGACAGAGAAGAGCATTGTATTTTCTCTTCCTCTGTTCTTCTCTATTATAGTAAGTTCTTACTTGTCAGTAAGTACAGCATGCCAATGTTCACCAGTGTACACGCGGGTCACCCTCAGCACGGATAGTGATGTGAGCGTGCGAGGGACGCCGCCCTCGCTGTCACCGAACACTTGGACCGCACCCTCCCATGTACAACAAAGCGTTAGGCCTTCGCCCCAACCTGTACACATCATATCATATCATATTAACACATCATATCATATACATTTAAATGAGGAATGTTACTAGGTATGCAAAATCGCTTGAAAGTGACCCCAGTGTGACGTCATCTTGTAACGCTCCGCTCACTTGCGTTAGTCGCCAGCGGTCCTTGCGCTATAATATTAGGGGAAAGTGTTTTGTTTCATCCGTGAATTATTCTACTGTTACGTTCATAGCGTGTGTATTCTTAATCAAGGTCATTACAATACAAAAAAACCTTTATTAAATCATGAAGGATTAAAATAGATAGCCTTATAGTTGCCCATTAATTTATCGACGAATAGTGATTCCGTTGCCGCTGAAAAGCGAAAAGCTTTGTTTTTTTTTGCATTATTTACCTAAAAGAATTAATTTTAAGTAGGTACTTACCAAACCTTTTCCCCCTTATTAAAAAATAAGGTGTAAGTCAGTCTTGTAACACCCAGGTATTAAGATAGCTCCAGCCATGCTCCAGCCCCTTTTGTTCATATGACATTAGAAAGTGACGGATATATTTTAATCCTAGGTTTAACTATACTTGACTTACACCTTATTTATTAATAAGACGGTTTAAGTTTACGTTATAGATAACAAATAAGTAGTAATGTTTTATCTGTACCTATTTATACTCTTGTTATACGTGCCAGTTGGCGCAGTTGGTTAAGGTTCACCTTACGCGCCGCAGGTCGTTCGATTCCCACACAGGACATGTATTTGTGTGCATGAACATGTCTGTATGTCCTGAGTCTGGGTGTAATTATGTATATTAAGTATGTATTTACAAATAAAAAGTAGTATATGTATTATATCAGTTATCTGGTTTCTATAGTACAAGCTCTGCTTAGTTTGGGATCAGATGACCGAGTGTGAGGAATGTCCCAGGATATTTATTTATTTATTTTTATAGTAACCGTCTTCGCATGCGGATTAAACATTTGACACAGTTTGTTCCGGCCTCCTTACTTACGTAGTAAATATTTAGTAATCTGTGTCCTAACATACGGAACGGCTGGACCGATTTTAAGGAGACTATCACAGGTAGATAACGTATGTTATAAGAAGGAAATTAGGCTAATTTTATTTTAGAAAAATAATAACGGGGTTCCGCGCAAAAAATTCAAACTGTAGGTACGCGCAGGTGAAACTGCGGGGGTACCAAAATAATGCACACTATAAATGAATAATGTGTAGATAGCAGACTCTCACTATACTGACGATCTTCAAAACAATAAGCCTTGATTTTATCTCTAAACTAACACTCCGCCCCGCCGTTTTACCTGCGTCCTCTTCTTTACCCACTGGATGGAGGGATGGAATTTCTAAAATCCTTTCTTAGGCTACAAAAGGAACTAATGTATTCCAATTTTTGAGTTAATACAGACGTAGTAAAATCCTCCCCTTAAAACATTATTACCCCTTTTTGCCCTACTAGGGGTCGATTTTCGCGAAACCCAAAAACACGTGTTTTAGTTTTATTCCATACAAACTTTAACACCTCCTAAACCCCCTTTTAGGGGTAGTTTTAAAAATCTAATAATGAGAAGCTGTATTATTTGATTAAATAAGTAATAGTGCTATGTTTCAAATTTATAAACCCAAGGAATAAGATTTTTCAAGAGAAAAAGAGCGCGACGGACTGAGCGAGCGTTGAAACATGACGTCACACGCATCAAGTACCGGGCGGTCGAATCCGGCGTCGCGCGCTCTTTTAAAAATTCTATATCTCGGAAAGTAATTGTCGTATCGAAATAATTCTTTCACATATATTTTTTATTTTCTACAGAAAATGCGATGAGCTAAAATTCAAAATTAGTGAACATTCTTCATTGACTTTAAAAACTAGTGGCTCTGTAAACTGTAGACCTCGCGAGTCTCGATAATTATATGGAATTCCCTTGTCTATGCGATTGCCGAAACGATAAAAAAATCCATATAATTACCGAACTTGCTCACAAAATTATATAAAATAATTAAATATATAAGAACGAGAATCAGTTGAGAAATGCGATCTGTAGAGAATACCCAGACATCCTTCGGACATCTTTCGGACATCTGGACAGACATACGAAAGCATTTTTGCCCAAGCTGAAACGGAGACGCTTCGCGCTCG
Organism: Polyploca ridens; assembly: GCA_951394255.1. Classification (NCBI taxonomy): domain Eukaryota; kingdom Metazoa; phylum Arthropoda; class Insecta; order Lepidoptera; family Drepanidae; genus Polyploca; species Polyploca ridens. Next base: position 4,804,402 of record OX596248.1, read on the forward strand.
CTTGGTCAATAAAAAGCGACGCTTAGTTTTTGTAGAATGAGTGCCGTTGGTTTGTAGGGAGTACAGGAGTTTGTATGGGGTTCTTCAAGAAGGGTGTGATGAGTATCCAAACCCTGCCATAGAATACTTTAGACTGAAATTAAGAGTACGTATAAATAGTGTATCATTTATAAAGCATTCTAGGAAATACCAAACACTTACCTAATGCAATATCAATGACGCGTTCAATATTATGCGCGTTGAAAGACACCGGTTGTGGTGTGAGGCAGTTCTCTATAGTGCCGTGACCAAGCCGGCCGTGTATGCCTCGGCCCCAAGTGTATAACGCGCCTCGGGATGTTATTACCGCACTGTCAACAAAAGTAGAAGATATTTCAATATTGCTTTAAATTCTGATCGTGTTTGATAGAATGAATGTACTTTACTCAGAAAAAACATGAAATTTTATGAAATCATATATTGCATGGATAGGAATTGAAATATGTGGGTTAATGATTTACTTCAACATGCAATGCTAATTAATTATTTAGGCAATAACTTTTCAATTTCACTAACGTTAGATGGCATTTATCTACAAGATAATTATGTTAGTGTAACAGAATTTGAATAGAGAACGGGTAAAAATGTCATTTGTATGGATAAAAGTTATCCGTAATATTGGACCTTAAAGATCGTAATAAATGGTGGAGCTACCCGCTAACCACCAGGATTATTGTACGTGCTTGCATATTGATAAACAAAGATCATCTAAATATCACACCCTTTCACCCTCTCTTCTCTTCTCATACAAACTAACCTGCTAGCAAATCCAGCGGTGACCTTGATAACTTCATGGTGTGCTAAGTGATGTATAGCGGCGGGCGCGTCCCTCGGCGCGGTATCGCCGTGTCCCAGTCTCCCGTCCTCCCCGGCGCCCCACGACCACACGCCACCACACGACGAACTGCAGAGGAAGTGACGCCCAGCGGGATGGCAGGACACTTGGCTTATCGTCTTACTTTCAAGTCCTGGTTGTTTGGATATAGGAAAAATGTATACAGTAGTACCTAACTGATATGGCTTACCGATGTACCTGCGCAGAAGATACATTTTCAAAGCGCGGGAAATGCTATTGGTCGGCAGCTGCCGCCATGTGTGCGGAGGGGCGTGACTTGTGAGTGAGACGGAACTAACAGCTGCCTGCCAGCTGCTGAGCTGTCCCTCCATCCTATGTATGTGTACCCTTTTGGCACACATAGTACATACACTCGCGTCCTCTATTAGAATCATATCTGCTTTACAAACTGTCAATAACGTAGTATTTATATATTCTGAGATAATAATAATACAAGCCGCCATTTTCAAAACCATTATTTAATGGAACGGGTTATAGTCATTTTGTTAACGTTCATTAATACCTTATCAGGGCCTAAATTGAATAAATACTTTTTGAATTTTATAAGCGTGCTACATCCTCGACCTATCATAATTCCGCCTGTCGTAATTCAGTCGACAAACAAACGGAAGACACGCAAGCTCATGCAATGCATCGAAATAATGTTGTCCTTCTTTGAATTGACAAACAAATATTTTAGTATTTGTGACAAAATGTAATTTATAAGACAAATGGTCAAATTATTAAAACCAACGGTGTGATAGTATTGTCATTCAGTTTGTATATATTCTCACCAAATAAACAGCTAAACTCATCAACAGTATCTAAAATTATTAATGTGGTTACAACTTACCAGGAACAAGTTGCGGTTTCATTGTATCATAAGGCAGAGTATAAACGGAGCCGTCGTGTGTTAGTAGCAATGCTAATTTCTCTGCGCATGCCACTTGTTGAATTCTTAATGTTCCTAAATGTAAAGGCCCTGATCCCACTGATACTACTTCTTGAGCTGATTCTGTACACTGAAAATATTTAAATTGGATCAGTATATAAACCCGTTTTTGTAGAGAAAAATTGATGGTGCTGATACCTGTTAAAATTAGGCAAATCACGGAATAGGCTAATCACTAAACTATGCCTAACAATATACTGAACCAACCCGTGAAAGTTCCATCGCAAATGGATTTGCAGCTTCCGAGTTTTGGCCAAATATACAGGTGTCAGAAACGTATTCTCTCAATGGCCACACTGTAATTATTTTTTTATTATTATGCAAGCCATCCTCCGCCTTTAGGAGCGGCTTAGAAACCTTTAATCCGACTTCACCACACACTACTGCAGAAACTGTCAATCAGTGTGCCCTTGGAAAGACTAAATGAAATTGATAAAAAAAAATACTCACCGTAACGAAACCTTTTAAAGGTGGCAATAATGGCGCCCCAAGACGTTCTATATGACACAATAATGCGATACCAGCTTTTCTTACACCCATCAATCCGTCACCACTTGGTATATTAATTTCTCTGCAATCAATAAGAGTCTTTAGTATGCCATCCCAAATCATACTTTATTTGTGTTTAGATAAAATACATTATTGATTACGATAGACATTTTCCCTATTTGTGTACTTACTTGAGAAACTTTTCAGTATTATTACTTCCACTTGAAGGGTCATTATTAACGTAAGGGTTTGGTGCGGCCACTTTAGCCATACGTCTGAGAAATGGTCCTAATGGTGCAGTACACTCTTCTAAAATAATCCTAAAATAGAAAGATACAATCTTATCATTGTGTAAGTGAGATTAAAATTTTCCCAGCATACAGGAATAGGAGCAATCTTCAAGAGCAGAGATTTATTTTCATTTGAACTTTCAACATAAAGATTTTTTTTTTCATATTTTCTTCTTATGCTAACTTTACCTATTGTCAGGTAGTCGTTTCTGCCTCGGGGGTAATGTCACCAACACATCGGCCGCTTTCAAAAGCGCCGGTAACTCCGCTCTGCGTGCACAAAGCTCAACCCACACGCAAAGCGATGTCCGCCAATCACCTAGTGGCACATTGCATCCTACTTCTCTGAAACATACATTACAGTGATATACAACTACTCTTTACTCCACTTTAAGAAGTAAAACAGTATATTTTTAACATACATTATAAGTGGAGAAATTGGTGGAAGTGAGTTCGCGTTCTTTTATATGACTACAACAAAATCTAACTCTTTTAAAAACAAAACAAATAAAACAATATTTTATAAATACCTGGCAACAACTTGATGTAGAAATTTAGCGGCACTATCAACGACTTCAGCCCATATCTTCTGCGATCGCGGCGCCTGCTGAGCTGCTCCGGCGCCAGCGAAAAGGGCCGCGTCGGGCAACGCTCGCACCGCGTCTAACGCATCTTTCAGCAATGCTGAACATACGTCCGCATCTTCGCCGCAACGCCACGCTCGACGGACGAGGGATAACGCCAAACGGAGGGCTGCGCGGGCACCTACTCTGGCTAGGCCGAGGGTACTGGAAATTATAATGGTTAAATCAAAACCAGAACTCTTTGGATACATCCCACCATAGACTAGATATAGGGTTGCCATCCGTTTCCCCGGATTTGTCCTAGTTTAGAGGGCGTTCGGAGAGCGTCCGGGCGAGGTTTAATTTTTTGTTTGCATGTCCGGACATGTGAACAGTGCTTTTTTTTAAATAACTCAACTTTTTTAACATGGAAACCGGGTTCCAAGTTAAAAAATCTGGGGCTTTCACGCTTCTTGTCTTGGTTGCCAGATTTTAGAGATGGCAACCCTAACTAGATAGGGCATGTATTATGAGCAAAAAGGTCCAAATTGGAGCATGAAAGCAATCTATATGTTATTTGATGTTCAAAGTTGCATCCAAAATCGTTCAGCAGTTACGGAGCTAAGTGGTCAACAATCAAACATAATATACACCTAGAATACCAATAGAATAATAAAACTTCTTACCTTTCTGATGAATCATCAGTATGTTCTTCATTATCTTCACGTCCGTCAGTGGAGACAATTTGTTTGTTAAGGGAACTAAGGGCTCTATTACTAACAGCATGAGGTGGCCTCTTATCTAATTTGACTTTTCTAACTTCCTTATGATGGTTTTGATCCCTAGAAAATATGTTAAATTATAAAGGTGAACGCACACATATGCGCCAAACGCGTCGAACGAATCGAAGTCAAGGACGCCTCGGACACACATATCCGCACAACAAAAAAGAAGAAAAACAACTCGCGTGTTGCTCTGTCGTATGCAACTGATAGAATGCGAGCGCATCGGTCGAGTCGACCGCATAAGCCGCGCCGAATCTGATGACGTCATTCGAATTTGTCTAGGATTTCTGGGGTTCTTCCAGATTCGGACGATTTGACGCGGGCAAGTGTGCGAGCTTTCATAAGATTTCATATACAGAATTCTAAAATTCGTTTCGTTTGATGCGTTCGACGCGTTCGGCTCGGATAAGCGTGCGTTTACCTTAAACATTACACTACCAATAGACAGCTATTGGAATACAGATTTTATTTTAAAATAATACAGAAAATGGGAAAGACAAATTAATATGCAATAATAGAATCTAAATGAATATAAAATTAGACAATTGTGGTAGGTACAAAATTTTATTTTGTCAAGATCTGAGGGCGAACCACAAGCTCTTAAATCAATCTTTGACTTTAGTCTTTCTTTGACATCCGGCGTTAAAACGGGACATAAGACAAATAAGGTAATTCTAACCTTGTTTTAAGAGCTTGTGGTAGGCCCTCTATATGAGATGGAATGTAGCATTTTTAAATTTATGATTTAATATAAAATCTATTCATGCATTTGCTAAAATATTGAAATAAGTAAAGAATTTTCATGAAATGTACTTCTGAACCATGCTTTAATAATTTACCTTATTACAGCTACAAGATGTCTGTGACACAGCACTAGTAAGCGACGTATTTGCAACACAAACGGACAAGTGATTGCTGTGTTGATTCCCCGCACTCTTTGCTCCCAGATCAGTGATTCCATTAAACTTTGTAGACATTCTGGACCTAAAAAGAAGGTATAAATTAAATTGTTATTTTGTATATACTTCGCTGTACAGTAATGGACTACTTAAGTCACGGACCAGCATGACCTAAGTCACTTTTTTGATTGGAGAGTGATAAGGACAGTATATTACTTATATACTTCCATAAGTAATGGTATGTACAGTAATCTATGTAGCTGAACTGATCCAAGTTATTTATAAAACACACAGGTGTTTTATAAATAACTTGGATCAGTTCTGTTTATATTCTAAGTACCAAATCTTTGGTTTGTGTACAGACACAAACCAAAGATTTGGTACTTAGAATATAAACAGAGATAGATCTTATTGACACTAGCTACGGGTGTGATATCAAGGAAAATCATAAAGTAATTTAAAACAATTTAAATCAACTTCAAAATCCACAAAGTATGCGAAAATATAAAGTATGAAAGAACTTTAATCTGACACTGTATTGAAGTCTTTTCTACTTTTTGTATACACATATTTACAAAACACCTGTTCACTTTATCTTCAATCCTTTTTTTTAGTTGTTCTGTTCAGCTACGTAAGTTCCTGATCATAATTAACTAGTTGTTTATAAAGTTCAATATGTCAGCATAAACTATATTGCTCAAAGATTTAAAAAGTTAGTAGCATATTGTTCACCTGGGTCCTGTTTCCACTTGAGGTCATCAATAATCTGAGAGCTTACTGGAGGCACAGGAGTCTTAGCATGGATGGCTAGGCGGAGCTCCTCCTCAACTGAGAGTGCAGAGCATGGACCACATGCACAACCTGAATGTGGCCCACAGAGACCATCACAGCAAGTGCATGTTAAAATCTGAAAAAGTATAAAACAACTTAAGTCAATATATATTTAAGCTGAGAGTATTTCAACTTCATATTGCTGTACAGAAATGTAAGATATTGTTGTTTAAGTTCTAACACCATGTTAATAAATTTTTGGTAGTTTAGACTTTGATGCTGTTTACTAGAGATTCGGAAGACACGTTACTTCAGCTAATCAGAAACAAGCAATGTCGAATAGAGACTGAATTAACTAAAAAGTAACAATGGTATCTATGTAAAATTATGCAGTTTTTTCACTCTCCTGTAAAGTTGCTATTTTTGATTTACATGGTATAAGAACTCTATTGATGATATGGTAGTCTATATAGACCCCTTATTTAAAAAACTGTCCTTTTTGTGATTTTTCTGAAAGACGTTAATAAAAACCATTTTGTATACATATTGTTTTGTGAATCATCCTTGTGAATTGTAATTTAAACTTACACACTAACTAGTGTACTATTTAAAGTACTTATGATGAGCTATTGAAAACACTCTTACCCTAAGACCACAATAATATTTTCCACTATCTCCCAATTTCGCTGTTATTCCGGCAACATTTAGGAGTCCATTTCCGGCCTCGAAATATATTTCCTTGTCCTGTAAAAGGCTATTGAACAAAACTGCTAAGGCTTCAGGATTATGTAGAGCCTCTTGTAAGTCAGGGTTCAGCCATTTAGCATCCAAATGTTGTTGTGGACGAAATATGAAATCGTCCTGTTCATCAGGGACAGACATTTTCGCAATTGCGCTTTCGACAAGTTCATAAAGCCATATTTAATCGAGGCCAAAACTTTTTACACCCAAACCTGAACTGGAATTACATGAGACTCTTAAATGTTCATATCGAATGTTAAAGAAATAAACGAATTAAAATAATTCATCAAATTAAAACTCGACAAATCAATCGTACCGACGAGAAAGAACTGTCAATGTAGTAACGTTCCGTTTTATTTTGTAGGGAAATATACTGTCGACTTTTTGCTTTGTATTTTTCCAGCTGTAAGAAAAATATTAATGGTTAATTTTCTACGTTAAATAATAATAACCAAAAAATTTTAATACTTTTTTCTTATTTTGCCATTACTTTGAGTACTTTCAGAAATAAAGGGTTATTTCATTTTCTGGTTGGTTGTATAACTTAATGTTGAATGGAACGTAATTTATCATGTATGCGTTCAGAATGTAATGTTGATAACTTTTATTTATCATATCTCCCTACATTTGTATTTTTGTTTGGTAATCATATCCACCAGCCTTGATTAAAGATTTTTTGGAAAATTATAAAAAGTTTTAGTATTGCTTAAATTACCAATTTTTAATCAAAACCTAATTTTAGCATGGTTTTTGATTATACTTTAGAAACTTCAATATGACAGTGACTTGACTTGCGTGACAGTCAAAATTAAAAATTATAAATAAAAACTTGTATGGCCGACGTGTTGTTTATCAATTTATAAAAATCAGCCTCGTTGTATAAGTAATTACGTATAAATGGATTCAGTACGATAGCTCAAATGGATGCGGATATATTGCTTGAAAATAAAGACTCTTTTTACGGTAACTCTATCGTTTAATTATGAAAATAAGTTTGTATATAAGTTCCCAACAACAATGTGGTTTGTTCTAGCTAATTTACCAAACACATGTTATTGACCCGTTGAATGTATTGTTTGCACATGTCCTTGAGTAAACTTTCTGTTTTATAACAAGCCACGTTAATAACACAAATACCTATAATGCTTTATACTAATTTACATTATAAAAAATAAGGTTAAATTAATCATTGTGTTTATTTACATTTGCGCATTATATTTTAGATGAAGATTTTTTAGACCAGTTGCTGATAAAAGATTACCAATGGTCATCCTTGTTGGATGTTACTGATGCTTCTCCAAGTGAGATCCTAGCTGATGCTGCCCCTATACTGGTGCCACCCATATCACCAGTACTGAGTATCAAGTCATCACCCAGCACCAGTAACTCAGATTCCGGGAGTGAAGATGATTCTAAGATGTATTTCATTTTATTATCAATTTCTGACTCAAATCTAAATAAATATATCAATATAATGCTTTTCTGTCAATTTTGTACTGACCTTCAGTTAATATTTATTGTCTTATCAATTTTGATCAAATCGCAATTCAGTCTGACCCATGTAAATTAAATAACTCTCATTACTACCTCTATTTGTTAAAATTTTATTTTATAAATTGACAAATATTTTCTACAAGCAGTTCCAGTTCTGCATCAGCTCGGCAGTCATCACAGTCACCAATTGATTGGATATCCAATCAATTTGAAAATAATTTTGAGGATGAACCCCAAAATAACTTGAATTTGGAAGATGTTGAACTTTTCCTCCAAAAGTTTGGTAATTATATATTTTGTTATTTAAATAAGGATTCTTCATTTTTCTACTTTTTGTCAAGTTAGGGAGGATTCTTCAATTGCGGTATAAGCTATTCCTGTAATAAGTACATAGGAAACAGTTCTAATTTCAAATAATCAACCAGATGCTACATGAATCTAGTATTTGAAAATTTGACCATGCCTTTTCTATTATAAATGTTTTCATGTTATAAAATTTCTGAACTGATTACAATGAAATTTGTCATACAGATAGCTTATGATATGGAGAGAGACATAGGCAACTTTAGACAGAGAATGGGGATTTAACTAGAGGACTATGAGTAAATAAGAAATTGCATGATCATATTCATAAACTTTGTGTATATGAGCAAGCAAACTGTTATTCAGACTATTTAAGATCGCTTTTGATATTGCAGATAACTCCTCTGGACAGTTACCCCAAAAGGAGTCAAACAAAAATGTTAAAATTCATGAAAGAAATGGCCCTGTTATGGCAATTGAAAATGGTGTTATCAAGGTATGAATTATAAGTATTTACATTCATATTAATTTAATGAATATTGGCATAAATAATTTCTTAATTATTGATGTATTTTATTACTAAAATTCCTTCCAGGGTGTTAAAATTGAATCTGATATCTGTGATAAGCTATCAAGTCCAACATCAAATGGTCAAAAAGGTATTACCATAACTATAAAATAATTAAGCATTAAATAAGTATCAATAAAATACTTATTATCTCTCTCCTTCCAGGGAATGGTTACCTCCAGAATGCTTACTTTAATGTTGTTAATGAACAGAACCAACTTACGATAAGCTCAAAAGAAGACAGTAAACTTTTGATAAATGATCACATCAAATTAGTTGTGGAGCAAAAGAAATTACCCAGCATACTAAAGAGATCGTCAAATATAGTTGTAAAACCAACAAATCTTGTGATACCTGCTGAATCTACAAAAGGAGGCAAGATTGCCATAAGTCCACTGCAACAAACTAAATTTGTCAGTGCCAAGGAAAGAAATGGGTATGACACTAAGGTAAGAACTGTAGTGTGATAAATTGTATAACAATGCATTACAATTTGAATAGAAAATGTATTATGAAAATTTCTTAGAGGTGCCTTTTAGAAATGAACTCAGGAATGTCCTCACTAGTGTTACACAATGTCACATAGAGAGAGTGAGTGATAAATTAAATGTGACTAAGAATATTGTAATTTGTTATATTGTTATTGTAATATTGTATTTGCATTTCTTTGCTTACCTTTTATATTCTGTTTGTAACATTTGTGTATAAGATGCAATACATCATGATTATCAAATAAAGTTTTCACTTTACTGTTAAAATTTTATCATATTGTATGGAGTAACCATAATAAATGAAAGGTACGTAATAAAAAAAATCATACACATAATTTACTTCCCATGAAGTGGTTTGAAGATTATTGTTTGAAGCCTGGCATACCCATCAGGCGCCATGTTGTTTCTCAAAATGGTGGTCGAAAAGTAAGCCGATATCTTCTTACCCTTTTAATATGAATCGTTTGGTATTATTTTAGGTAACTCCTACTAAACACAATATTGTTATAAACACCAAACCATTTGCAAATAACAATGGAGGAACAATTTCACCGTTAGCACAAAATGGCGTGATACCTATGGATAGTGAATGTCCCAGTAGCCCCACTATAACCCTAACCAATTATACTGATGCTGAAATAAGGGCCATTAAGAAGCAGCAGAGGATGATTAAAAATAGGTAAGAATGCTATGTAAAAGGTTTTAGTAGTTATATAGTGACACTTAATAAATAGGCTTAATACTAGCTTGTTTAAATACTTGCTGAAGAAGTGGTGAGGGACAGACAGATGACTTCACAACAGGAAATCTTGTGATTTTATCTTAGCAGTTCCGCTCTCGCCACGGCTGCGCCGTTTATATCATGCTCAAACCACATCCTCTAAGGTTATATACAGATGGTATGCATTTGGACTGCAAACTGGCTATATAACTGCATCAAAACTCGAATGACCACAGTCTCCTTGCGCGTCGGCGTGCAGTTCTAACCACTGCATGCCCAGCTGTAAGTTGTGATGCAGTCCCAGCTTCAGAACTTCTCAGCAGCTTTATATGCTCTTAGCTGGTTTGCAGTCCAAGTGCAAACCGTCTGCATAGACCAGTGGCGTGCATTGGTTTTCGGACTAGGTAGGCAGAAAAAAGCATGGCAATTAGCCTGAACATGCCTCTTAGATTAAATAATTTTTTTTGGCCAGATTCGTAAAATTGTTTTACGAATCCCGTATCATTCCACACATTTAGTAGGTATAAGCAAACAAAATGCAAGGATAACAGAATAATATATTTGAATTACAGCACCCAGTTGGCCAGATGTAATCTAACCTTTTTTTTTGAGTTAATGAAACTTTTGGTATTGGTCTACAGTTTACAGAAAGATACTACATATTTTGGTTTCTTCATCAAACGAAAACCGACTTTATGAAGAAGTTTACACGTAATTTATCAATACATATTGCATCTTCACCACACACTGTAGTTACTCCATATTCACACAGATATAACACTTCGCATAATAGAATAAAATTAAATAACAAACAAGGCGCGCGAAGGACCATTGGATAGACCCTAGACGGTACACCTGTACTTCGAAAGTAAAATGCTGACAATAGTGCATGGTCTCATATAGTTATCGCCCAACAATTTCTGAAAACAAGATATTGGCTTTTATTGTTTTTTTTTATAGAGAGTCGGCTTGTCAATCTCGTCAGAAGAAGAAAGAGTATGTATCAACATTAGAGCAGCAGTTGTTGGAAGCTCATCAGGAGATTGCCAGGTTGAGGCTTGAGAATAAACTGCTTAGGGATCAGTTGGAAACTGGAGGAAGGGGACGGAAGGTATGTGTTAATATTGATCTTTGTAGAATATTCTTCCTTATGTCCTATCTGTTATGTCTTTAATTGTAATATTAAATAGCATAATTATGACTGATGATATAAGCTACCTTAAGGAGTATGTTAATTTCATTGCAATATTTTTAGTATTGATGAAAAGGTTTTGATCACTGTGGCATTTTGATGACGTTGTGCACTTTAAAACAAGTGGTTCTGACATTTTATTAATAAAAACCTGTTTATTATAAGTTCAAAACACAAAATGTATTTAAATTCAACAGCCAATGCAACTGTGACCTTGCTTAAAATCATTTTGCTATCTGCTTGCATATTAAACAGGTGTTTTACATGTTCACAGATACCACGCTTCGACGCGTCAATTTTGATACCTAAAAAGAATGTTGCAGTTATTTTTGCAATGGTATTTATGGTCTCTTTAAATTGGAATGTACTAGGGTAAGTTAAAAGTTATAGATCTATTATTTCAGCTCCGAGCCGTACCGAGCCTTTATCGTACCAATTATACATGCGAAAAGTTTGTGTATGTTTGTTACTCAAACACGCCGTAAAGGCTCTATACATACAGGTGTAACGGAAAGTGTATATCCATTACAGTAATCCACTTTTTTGGTACTAGGCGCACAGATCGCAGAAGAGAAAATTTCATAGTCCTCAAGCAAGGGACGCAAAATGATAACGACCTTCATTGACCGGTATCATGTTGGTTATGATTTTAATTCAATAAACTTGGATACAAACATTTGGTATGATTTTTTGAGTGACTTATACTGAGCTAAAGCTGAAGCGACCGTGGTGTAGCATGATTAGCCGTTGTTAATCAATCGGCAAAGTTAAGCTACGCCTGTCGTGATCGGTACCTGGATGGGTGACCGCCTAATGGTATTTCAAATCTAGCTTTTCCGTGCTTCGGGAGGCACGTAAAGCCGTTGGTTCCGGTTATCACTTAATTGTGATAGTCGTTAAGCTAGTTGAATGCCTCCTAGGCGGCTTGAAAAATTCCAACAGTTGGTTGACCACTAACATACCTCCACCGATCCGCAGTGGGCACGCGTGGTGGAGTATTGCTCATTCCCTTTCACCTTCATTTGTGAAAGGAGGCCTGTGCTCAGCAGTGGGACATTATAGGCTGATGATGATGATGATACTGAGCTAAAACTTTTTATTGAGAGTCTGTACCTGATGTAGTCTTCACCCATTTCGAATGTATATTATAAGCTGTTTGTTACACACTGTATGTACAAAGCCTTTTTTTTTAAGTCGGTAAAAAATTGTTTTAGATAGATTATCCTCTGGAATATCCTTAATCTTTTAGGCGCACTGCAATCTAATTGCAAACTCAGCAGGGCTTTTTCTATCCGTGATTAATGTATGGTTGCCAATTTATCTAACCTTCACGCCAATCGGCCCGACAAAACAAGCTTAGGAGTAGAATTCACCCACCAGTGGGAATCTAAATAAAAATCCAATGGGATCTATGTAAAACTTATACAAATAATTTGTTAGATCCAATATTACAATTAAGTATTCAAATCTATACAAATACATAAAATTGTTCCTCTGACATCGATTTCCACCCCTAAAGAGACCAAAATACAGTCTGCGAAAACGTAGTGTCTAAAGGTGGAAAAACAGACAGTAAACGGTCGCGAACGCGACAATCACGACCGGTCGCATAACATTCAAACTTGTCTGTTTGTAATGTCAAAATAACAGCTTTTTACTAAATGCATATGAAAGTATATACCGAAGGTAACTTCGATAGGTTCGTATAGGATCTATATGAATAAATGTACATATCTTTGAAGGTGGAATACAAAGCCCATAGTTGGGCCATCAACACAACACGGAAGTTCTAGGCATTTGTTATGGGCAGAAGAAACTGCTGATATCAATATATCTGGTAAGTAATTGAAAAATTTAATTTGTTATGTAGAAGTATAGAGAAGTATAGAGGCCATCCTTGATGAGTTGCGTGCGAGACAGTAGGTACAGTAGTACCCAACTGATATGGCGCGTCGTGAATCTTCGTTCGCACAGAAAAGAAAGTATGGCCCCGAAGATAAACAAAAGAATGCTTAAAACTTACAATCAACCTTAGATCACTACTATAAGGTTCATAATACACTGCAGCTGTTAGTTCCTTCTCAATCGCAAGTCATGCCCCTCCGCAAGGCGCGCGCTAACATGACGGCAGCTGCCGACCGATAGCGTTTCCCGCGCTTTGAAAATGTATCTTCTGCGCAGGTACATACATGGGTAAGCCAAATCAGTTGGGTAATACTGTACGAGCGCATTACTATACATACTTGATGGAGATGAGAATGTCCAGTTTTACGACACTGGAACACCAAGCTTATTATTACTACTACTACTACTAACAGAAAATGTATGATTTTTATCTAAATTAAAGATAACATAACAAGAGGTAGAGCATAGCGTTTATTCGTTCAAAGAGCAGCTCGACTGCGGAAGTACTTCCACCTTACAGAATACCTCAGCCAAATAACTTTATGTTCCTGCGCGTGAGTAAGTTTACCAGAGGTCACTGGGGAGTGGGAAGGGTCATAACGCGTGAATGATGCCTCATGTGTTGTATGTAAGCGTCCATATGCTTACGGTAACCGCTTACCATAAGGCGGGCCGTATACTTGCTACATACCGACTTCGTTGTATTTAAAAAAACACACGACATTTACAAACATGGCTGTCGAAGCCATGATGGTGGCAAAGCTCATTCTATGAAATAAACAATAAATATAATTACATTCAAATCAAAAAGTTATTTATTCAGTTTAGGCCCTGGTAAGGCTCTTATTAACTTTAAGTACATACATACAATTGAATCTACCACCGGTTCAAAATACACTTAAACTGAGAAGACTCCGCCAAGAAACTCAACAAGGTATTTTTTTTTTTGGTGGAACTTTTATTTTATAGTTATTGTTCTAAATATAAGTTTATTATTAGGTACATAATAAGTATGCTTTCTTATACAATTGTCATTTAGCCAGGGGGATGCAGGTGCAGAGAGAAGCTACTACAACCATATATTCTTGTCTTCCATGTAAGAGCCACCATATCATAGGCTTTGTCAAGAATTTACTATCAGACATTTTAGTCACCTCACGTGGGAAGTTATTATAGTCATTTACTGCACATATTATTCGTATAATATGATGTATTTTCTTTCTTTCTAGATACTGATGAAATAGCAAACGGAACTTATGGTGCTGATTGTAAGAATTCATCGATTAAAGTAAATGATTTTGTAAATCAAAATGAAAGCTTGAGGATAGCTGGCGAGTTAAATAAATGGATTGGAGGTGGTAAGACCTTGAACTGGACTTACGACGCGCCGAGGAAAAAACGGAGAGTTTACATGAACGATGATAAAATTAATGGTATGTTTACATTTCAAACATTATTCAGAAAAACAAATACTAATTTACTCTTGGGTCTATCAATAATTTATTTAGACCAGTGTTTTTCAATCTGTGGGTTGTGACCTAACATTAGTCGGGGGGTCGCGGTCGAAAATCATCATCGTAGTCGGGTCGCCAGAATTTTTCAACCTGTATCGCGAAATCAATAAGATTGAAAAACACTGATTTAGACCATCTCTCGCGACTCCTATTAGGGATAACAAGTCTTTGTCGCCCTCCGGCAAATAAACTATCTCTTATGCAAAAAAAAATACGTTGCTCCATTGCTCGGTTGCTGTGTAAAAGAAGGACACACCAAGCATTAATAACATCGTTCTTAGGTAATAAGTATCTTCTGAGATACCCATTCTGCTAAAGTTCGTCAAAATAGGTTCAGTCGTGAAAACATAACTTTAGGGATTTAATTTCTAAAGAACTATTCAAATATAGCGCAACAAACACGGGGGTGATTCGGGTGCCTCTAAGGTGCTCCACCTCTGGACATCCGTTTGACACTATTTCATGGGAAAGTCAAAATCAAAGCCACTTATTCAATTTAGGCCCCAGAAGGGCACTTATGAAGGTCACATATATGAAGTTACCACCGGTTCGGAACTCGGCCTTCAACTGAGAAGAATCCGGCAAGAAACTCAGCAAGGTTACATTTTTTAAATATTTGTTCGACAATCTGACTATGTTTGGCTTTTTTTCCAAATAATTAACAATAAAAAAGATATACCTCAGCATAGATACAGACGAAAACACCTTGTACATAGATAAATAGGGTTCTAATTTGTGATTTTTCTTAAATATCGATAATATTCGTTAAGAGGCGTGTCGTTAAACAGTCATACATGCAGCCTTGAACTGCAATAATAACATTAGAATTTTTGTTTTCAGATGGAATCCTTGACACATACAAGCTATTCAATAAAGTAACCAACCTAGACAGCAACCTCATTGATTTTCCAACGACAAAACAAGGAAAAGCTCTCAAGGAAAAACCGCGACTTCGCCGATTAAGACGGCATAAGGACCTAGACTTCGCACAGAATGTTGTTATCGACTATGAAACATTATATAGAAAGCCTATTAGAAAATCCGTAGACGGATTCAATATGGATGACTTTGGAGAATGGAATGCGTTGTTAAAAGCATTAGAAAGGAGAGATGACACGTTTTACGTTGTTGGCGTCGGTAAAGGAGAGCATTTACTATTACCAGCCGTTTCACATAATGTTACGAGGCCACCGAAAATGGCTTTGATTTTGCCTGCAAGGACTGGTAATGGTTAGTATTAATTTAAAGTTAATTAATTAATTTAAATTAAATTTTGGCTAGGGTAACCGCTTACCATTAGGCGGGCCGTATGCTTGTTTACCGACGAGTCGTATAAAAAAAAGTTATTCCGAATTTTCGTAGCTCCCGTGTATTGGCCAAACAACGCTGCCAAATCCTAACTAAGATACATCTTTCTCACCTATACATTTTGCATTGGTGCTAATTATAATTCCTAAACCAAACAGAGAGGGAGAGCATAGCTTTATTTCGCTCATAGAGCAGCTCGACTGGGGAAGTGCCTCCACCTTACAGAATACCGCAGCCAAATAACTTTATGTTGTATTCCTGCGCGTGAGTAAGGTCGCCAGAGCTGATTAGGGAGGGGGGAAATGTCGGTAACGCGTTGAGTGATGCCTCGTGTGTTGCAATCGACCATATGGCTACGGTAAACGCTTACCAGGCGGGCCGTATGCTTATTTAGTTAATAGTCGAATAGAAAAATATATAAGAATAAATAAAGTGTCTTATGGCTATTAATAATGTTTCAGATTCCGTATTGAGTGATCACGTAACGCTAATGCAAATCGATTGTTCAGTCGTCAACACATCCCTAGTCAAATTAAAGTCCGATAAACTACCTGAAAGCCTTCGGAAACAAACCGGCAACCAGGAAAACACGCCAGTCTACGGCAACCCTAAACCAGAAAACAAAATAAATAGTCACAGAACCAATGAAGATACCGTCGATGCTAGTCTCCTAAACGTACTTCAAAATACAAGCAATAATATATCAAACTACCCGATTAATATTAAGAAAATAGAGAATAACGAAATAGGTACGAATAAAGATGATTCCTTTGCAAATTATTTGTTTTCGAAATACGAGGGATCAAATAAGAGTGATATAGTACAAAAGATAAATAAAAATGTGAAGAATCGAGTAAGTAATAGTAGTTCTCCGTGACTGAGGTAAGGTTGATTAAGATGTAAGCAATATACTGTTAGAATTAGTGTTCTTAATGTACTCTCTTAGCATCTAGCAACAATAATAAGCCAGTGCACAGAAAGTGCAGCAATATTATTTTTTAAATGTCTACATAAGCTTTTATTTACAAATAGTGTATGTAGTTTATCGGTTATCTGGTTTCTATAATACAAGCTCTACATACTTGGGGATTAGATGGCTGTGTGTGAAGAACGATCCAGGATCCAGGAAATGTTGAATATAAAGGTAAATTTTGGTACTTTTTTTGGCGCCTACTATTCATTTCACAGTAAATTTGAGTAAGGTTACATGATTATTATTATTGTACGGAACCCTCCGTGTGCGAGTCCGACTCGTGCTTGGCCGGTTTTTTTCTTCAAATAGATTCTTAAAGCTCTCTTCCTACTTCAGTCCCTATAGCTGAAATAACCAATAACAACAATAACGTGAAAACATACATATAATTTTAAAGTTATTTTTACGGAAAATATTATACATAATTTCCATCTTTTCAATATTGTTAGAATTATTTTACGTTTTATGTTAAAAATTTGATGGAATCAGTCCACCTTATTGTGGAAAGGATGAATAAAATCCAATATTAGGAAAACTGAATTCATGTACAGTCGAGGACATAAATATGAACACACTTAGTGAAAGTCAGAAACGATTTTCTCTTAAACTAGGTATTGATTCAAATTATATGAGATTTCACGCAGGCAGAATAATTAAACACATGTTATATACTGTTATGATTTGTGTAATTTTTCAGCATTTGAATCCATATCAGTGCGAGAAAATTTCTTTTGCCAATTAATGCCGTTATACGGGCGGCGATCATGATACGACTCAGCTGAGCGGTACAAAGTTCTGTAGGTATGGTTCTGTAATGTAGTGCCAATGTCACCTCATTCAATATTATTAAGTATGTTTAACTTACATATATTTGTTTCTTATACACTATTTATTGGTTTTTCGTAACTACATAATTATATTTTATTACATAAATCCTTATTTGCATTTTAAGGATATTAGACATAATTTAATGGTTCATTATTTATTCGTCCATGGGCCTGTTTCCCAATCGACGGGTAACGCTTAATATAAGTGTAATATAGCAGATCTCAATATGTAACATGTATCTATATAAGTAACTAGTACCATAAAAATGTTTAAAATTATTTAGGCAACAAAATTTTACTTAAAAAATTACTCATATTTTGCCATTGGTCCGACAGTCATGTAGAAAGAGACAGCAATCTACTTTTCATCTTATAATGGTGGCATTTATATGCCACCATTATAAGATGAAAAAACTTATGTTTGATGTTAAGCTATTTTGTACAGTCTCTGTCACATTATGTGATGTTTTCTTTGTGATAATATAAAAATATTTTTATCATTGAATATCTGCACAAACTCACAATAGATAATTAAACTAATAATAATGTAAATATCATTATTGTTACTATAATGTTAAAGTTGTGTTAGTATTACGTACTTGTGTTCTTAGTTTGCTAGAAAAATTTTATTTGTTAGTTGGCATGTTGACGATTTAATATCTACTTAAGGACGTATTTACAAAATATTGAGAAATTAGCTGTTTTCTGATCCATTTACCGATTAATCCATTGAAATTTACCAAATTTTGCGGGTACTTAATGCTTCAATATACCTTTGCCTGTAGCTGGTATAAACAGTTTTTTTCAATTATCATACTTTTCATACAATAAAATTGGTTTCTGTACCTTCCTCCCGTGAAAACTACGAAAACAGGCCGAGTTACGATCCAAATATCTCAATAATTTGGAGAATTTAATGACTAAAAAAAATACCCTATAAAAATAGAAATAATCAAGATTAATTCCTAAAAAGGAAATCAGCATAAATATTGACCAAAGCTCAAAAAAAATTAAAACATTTTTGTAAATTTTTCACCATTTGTCCAAAATTTTGCTAATTCACGTCAACCTTGGCGTCTATGAAATAAGGGTTTGTTTCCTTTGCTCCGTCTGAGTTTTCATCAATACGAACATTTCAAATGAACTGTCAGTCAGCGCCCGTGCGCCGTCGTGAGACTACCTATGTCGCTAGCCAGCAGCCGTTCACAAAAAATAGATCGCTGTGCAGACACAAACAATTTTATCGTCGATACTTGATATTTGTGTGCAAAAATGAAATTTTATTTTATATTACGTCAGTTTTGTATATAGAATTACCCGAGTAAGGCCGATATATCGTGTTTGGGCTCCTTTTTTTAGTAGTGATGAGAGCTTAGAACAAGATAGACTGAACTGACCTGATGATGGTTCTTGGAGACTGCTACTGGAACTCCTTGATGGGTTGGGATAGAAATGTCGTGTTTGGGCTCCTTTTGTTAGTAGTGATGAGAGCTTACAATAAGACATACTGAACCGACCTGATGATGGTTCTTGGAGACTGCTACTGGAACTCCTTGATGGATTGGGATAGATATGTCGTGGTTGGGCTCCTTTTGTTCGTAGTGATGAGAGCTTTCAAGAAGACAGACTGAACTGACCTGATGATGGTTCTTGGAGACTGCTACTGGAACTGCTTGATGGATTGGGATAGATGTCGTGTTTGGACTCCTTTTGTTCGTATTGATGACAATTTCCAATAAGACAGACTGAACTGACCTGATGATGGTTCTTGGAGACTGCTACTGGAACTCCTTGATGGATTGGGATACATATGTCGTGTTTAGGCTCCTTTTGCTAGCAGTGATGAGTGCTTACAACAAGACAGACTGAACTGACCTGATGATGGTTCTTGGAGACTGCAACTGGATTTCCGTGATAGATTGGGATAGAGAGTATGTCATGAATTCATACTTTTTTAATACCACTAAAGTGTCAAACAAGCATATGGCCCTGATGGTAAGCGGTTTCCGTAGCCCATGGACGCTTGCAACTCCAGTCCAGGTGAATCACTCAGGCGTTGCCGACCCTGCCGAAATCACTTCACACCCTTATCATACTATACTGTACTGTGCTATGCTATACTCTACTATAAAATGTTTTCAATCAATCTCACACCGACATTTATAATCACAAATATATTCCACTAAGGAGTTTCAGTGCCTGCCTACCCTCCTACTCCATCATCAGACCCTGAACACCATATATGATTAAAGTTCGTCTCATGACAATTCCAACAACCCTAATCACGGCTATGATACGTTGCTCCACTATGGAATTCCAGTGCTTACTCTCCTACTCCATCATCTCTCTCTCTAAACCACATAATATCTGACTCTTAAACATAATATTTCAAAAGTGCATCTCAAGACTTTTTAACAAGTCGAAACACGGCTAACATACGTTATTATGTCATGGAGTTCCAGTGCCTACATTTCGGATCTATTATCAGATCAGCTCTATGGTACCAAATTATTGTATTGTCATCCGAAATACATACACTAGCAAAGTTAGTTACATACACGTGAAATTTAATAAAAGCGAAATGATAACAAAAATAGATGAAAAAAATATAATATAATGTTAAAGTATCAAATTAGGTTGATTCACTATTTTTAACGCAGCTTCTCCGTGCACGTGTGTGCGTGTGGGCCTTGCAAATGTATTAGTGCGATTTGCTACCTATCAATTTTGTAAACGCGTCCTTAAATATTCCAAATATAAAAAAATATAGGTACCTACCTACCTTTAGGGATATTTTTATTCTGACATGTGCCTGCATATATTTATTTAGGTTTACTTGCATTGAGATAGTGTAAGCATAATAACATATTTTATATCAGGCAGATATAAAATATGTTATTATGCTTACACTATCTCTGTTGACGAACCCTACCAGGAGTAGAGGTCTGGACGGGTACGAGCAGCTTGAAATGAAACTCGATTTGTGCGGTGAAATAATCTTGAAACTTGTACTGCAGTATTGCCTCTTTCTGACTTGTTCATGTAAGGAGAGTGCGTAGAGAAATGAGTGCCGTATGGGCCTGACTGCGCTGTTTATATTGTAATTTTAATCTTTGCGCATGCCTATGTCAGATTTGTAAATGATTACAGTGCAATATTATTATTATTAGCAATATACAATCGGTTGCTATGGCAACGGATCAATGTTGAAAAGTGGCAATACCGTGCGAGAGCCCTATCAAAATTCTTTATTTAAAAATGCTTATATCTAATACAAAAACAATGTAAAACTATCAATAACTACAAAATAACAAACAACAAAACATCCTAGTACATAAACAATAGCCTACAACCTTAAAGTAAACAATATAAAATTTCTTATTCTAAACTTAGCTTATGTAAAGTAGGTATATAATATAATTATAAGATCTTTATTTACATTGGAGTGGGCAGGCATACATAGCATAATGTGTTATGTGCGGGTCGAGGGACGATAGAGGCATGTTAAAGGGTGTAGTCGTGAACAGTCTCCCCCTCGTGCGAAGATGAGTTTCTGAGCACCATATACAGAGTTTCACGACGTCATGCTATCTTCACTATGCGGGATGTGGGTCGTCGTAGCTCTCCAGCTGTGGTTCTAACGTCTACTACTCGAACTTTGCCATCGGGGCCTGGGTAAGTATGGGTAATCTGCCCTCTCGGCCATACTCCTCGAGGTAATGATGAATCGATGATGAACACGATGTCTCCGACTTCTGGGTTGGTGAATCCCTTGGAGTTGGCACTATACCTAGGTGTTATAGTAGGTAGGTATTCGGTGAGCCATCGATTCCAAAACAAATCAGTCAATCTTTGTACAGTTTTCCAGTTGGCTGTACCTATTAGATTTTTGTCGTCGAATGTACCCATTATCACGTTGCCACTCGATCTTCCGATTAAGAAGTGATTTGGAGTCAAACTTTCTTTGTCTTGAGGGTCTAATGAGACGTCGGTAAGTGGACGTGAGTTTATTAAGTGTTCAGCTTCCAACAATATTGTATGCAGGACTTCTTCACGTGGCTGACGAGATTTTAAGGTGGCAGATAGCGCGACCTTGACAGAGCGTACTAAGCGCTCCCAGGCTCCACCCATGTTAGGTGCCCCAGCAGGTATGAACTTCCATTTGATGCCTTTCTGTTGAGCCTTATCAGTCAGTTTTTTCAGTTCCATTTGCATGTCCTTGTTAGCGCCTACAAAGTTGGTTCCGTTATCACTGTACATTATAGATGGCGCTCCTCGCCGTGCTATCATTCGGCGGAGTGATAAGATCATACTGTCGGCAGACAGAGACGGCACTATCTCTAAGTGCACTGCGCGTGTAGTTAGGCATGTATAGAGTGCGACCCATCTTTTTTCTTGTTTGCGGCCTACTGATATGATAAGAGGGCCAAAATAGTCAACTCCGGTGCATGTGAAGGGCGGTTGATGTTGTTGTAGGCGTTCTGGTGGTAAGTCGCCCATGGGGGCCGGTATAGGTAGGTACTTGTGCGTTCTGCACCAATCGCATTCTCGCGTTATAGACTTCAGCGTGTTTCGTAGCGAAGTAATGTAGTACTTTTGGCGTATTTCATTCATAACTGTATTATGATTGGCGTGATTGTAGTCGCAGTGATATTGTTGTATAAGCAACTTTGTAATCGGGTGCTTGCCGTCTAGTACTATGGGTTCCTTGTATGTGTCACTCACACAGTCAGCTGATGATATACGAGTTTCGATTCTTATTATGTCGTTTCTGAGCGTCAATGTTAGCCTTTTTAGGCGCGAATCTTTTTCGTTAGGTACATGGTTATTTCGTAGCGATTTTAATTCGCTCGCCCAACTTTCTTGTTGTATGGCTTTGACGAGCAGTGTCTCGGCATACTGTAGGTACTCTACGGGTAAAGGTACGGTACGGGTGGTAATCGTCGGCGCACGTTCGATAGGAGTTTGTTTACGTTTTCGTTCGTATTTTCTCCATGATTTGTCTTTGACGGTTTTCTTGATAGAGGCGACGGGTTCTGGTTTATTCTTGACTTTGGCCTTGAACATGTCGACGCTATATAGGAAACGTGGTGTGGCTCGTAGTAGTCGTTTCCATGATGAAAATCGTAATAAGTCGGGAATAGGTATTTTGATTCGTCGTATGGTGGCTATGGTTTTCGACTTTTTCTTGCCCGTGGTAGGTATTGAGTAGTCGTTCGTATCTTCAGGCCACTGATAAGAATCGTATTGCAGGTGTTTGTGCACATTATGAAATCTTTGTATGTCATATACAGCTTGCGGGTGTTCTTTGCTGAAATCCTTAGTAATTCTGTCTTTTGCATAGGTAGCTGAGCGTGGAGACGATGTCGCGCCGAAAAGAGACTTCATACTGTATTCATGAGGTTCGGCATCTGTCTCTTTCTGTCGCCATAGAAGACGCAGGCTGTCTCTGTCTTCTTTGCGCATGCGTATTTGCAAGAATATTTTCTTGTTGTCTTTTTCAATGGCGATCGGTCTGCTTTGGAAACGTATCACAACGCCAAATAAGGATTGCAGTAAGTCTAGGCCAGACGATAATGCGTGGTAGAGGCTTTTTCCGTTTGTATGTGCCGCTGCGTCAAACAATAAACGTAGCTCGCCTTTTTGTGGGTGTACCACTGTAAAATGGAGCAAGTACCATGTCCGAGGTGATGTAGGTTGACACGTCGCCGGTTCTGCGTGTCCGCTCGCTAATAGGTTTCGAATTTGTGTGGTATAGTTTTTCCTGAATTCGTCATTTTCCTCGATTTTCTTTGTAATACCTATTAATCGTTGCATAGCGTTGGCGCGGTTATTTGGCATCGTTTTATTATCGGAATGCGATAATAACCCACATTCGAATCTTCCATCGGATAGACTTTTCTTGGAATTATCTATTGTTGCGAGCTCTCGTTGTTCCGGGTCGCTTGCAGGCTTCGTAGGTGTAATACCATGGGGGTCAATGTCGAAGTGCGACTTGGTTGAGCTTTCGATGTCTTCGGTTCTATTGTGTAGGTGGCCGACGAAAGAAATTGGTTTCGGCGTTTCTGGTCTGTATTGTTCCGCAGGAACGATCCTTACGTCTGCTTTCGTTGAGTTTAGGTGGTTTACAGACGCGATTTTCGGTTCTTCTTTTTTGGGTAATGTTTCATGAAGTAATGCATGATGTTGCCTCGTGCAATTATTTTCTCCACACGGGTTGGCTTTGCATGTTGAGTGTCTGTGGTTCGATTTCAGGCACTTGAAACACACCTTTAGTTTCTTAACAATTTCCCATCGATTTTTCACGGTTTCCTTGAGAAATTGAGGACATTTCACTAGTCCATGTTCTTTTTTACAGACGAGACATGTGATTGGTTGTTGTTTTCCTCCGGTAGTTGCGAGGACAATATCTTCTCTCTCTTTCACCGGTGTCTCGTTCAACGTAATAGCTCTCTCTCTCTCGAACTCAGAGTCGCTATCGTAGTTGTTTTCAGTTTCAGTGTCGCTCTCGCTGTCAGACTGTGCAAAGTTGGTGGTATTGACCTTCTGACTGCGTAGTGGTCGACTGCGGAATGGTTCTCTCTTTTTCTTGACGAACTCCGTAGTTGACACGTCGTATGCTTCGAATTGATCCGCAATGTTGTTGAGGAATTCTGATAGTGAAATCAGTATGGGTTCGTCTTCTTTGCTTGATCTGTACTCGTACCATCTGAATTTCACGTTCATGTTCATTTTGTCAATTATTTTTTCTGACAAATCGCTTGAGTATAAATAATCCTTGCGATTCATTTGCTTGATGACGTTGACACTATTTGCCACTGCGCTGGCAAATATGCCTATGCCCTTTATGTCGTTGGACATGGGCGGCAGCTTGTTGATAGCTGCTATCTCACTCTTTATGAGATGTGTGGGCCGACCAAATCTTCTTTCCAATGCTTCCAATATTTCCTTAGGATGCGTGTTGGTATACAGAAGCGACTTGACGGACTCTCTTGCTTGATCTTTGATAGCCCTTCGCAGTCTGGCTACATTCTCGATGTCAGAGAAATATTTTTCGGTATCTCTATAGATAGCCTTGAAAGCTATCCACTCTCTCGGGTTGCCGTCGAAATGATGCAACTCGTTTATGTACTTCGGTGCAGGAGCAGGCTTGCTTTCCTTCACGCTCTTGATCGCGCTCACGATCGCGGATGCAAGGGTTGACACGTCCCCTTTTGCCGGCATCCCATTTTTCTTGAGGTTTCCCTCGCGCTGTCGTTGAATGGATTTCTGTCGTGACTTCTCCACCCAATCCGATACGTAATCGCTGTTGTCCACGTCACTCGCATCCGATGAGTCTTCCTCGTCCTGAAGTTCGATCAATTCCAGCTTGGTCTTCGCCATTGCAACAGCCGCATCTGCCTTCTCTTTCTGGCTTCGCTCGAGTTCCAATCGTGCTTCTAATGCGGCTCTCCTTTGCGCTGAACTTGATGAAATCACCGAATTTGATGCTCTTCGTGGCCCGGTCCGATTTACCACCGTACCTTCCCTTGACACGCGTACCTCCTTGGTTTTGGACGTTCTGTCCTTCCGTGACTGCTCGGATCTCTCTGTACTTTCGGTACCCGTACCCGTGCTGTCTGTGTTCTCGGTGCTTCCACTCTGCACCGTGCTAGGAGTCTCCTTCTGAGAACTCCTCATGCTGCTCTCCGGAGCTGACTCCTCTTCCTCCCTGGACTGCGTCTTGTTTCTTCTTGCTTGACTCCTGGTGCTCATCTTCGCCTGGGGGAGATCTTCCATGCCGTCTTCCCTATTTTCCTACCTCCCTAACGTCCCTACAACCCTATCAGCCTGTTTGAGTGGTTCTTCGGAACACGCTCTCCCAGGAATGGAAACGTGCAGGATTGGAAAGGTGGGAACCGCCCGGCAGAGGGATATGAGTGAAAGTAGCGTGCTCAGGTATGGGGGGATCGTCCACACCCTCAGCCGTGCCCTCAAGAGGCCGTCTACTTCACCCACACCTTACTGGCGCGATCAGACTGTACAGTGCGCCTTGACAAAGGCACCACTGGTAGTGTCGTCCGGTCCACTACTCCCGCCAACAGGCGTTAACTCACTCTACCGTTTGTCACCGTTAGGTGGTAGACGTGAGCCGCGGCGCACCGCGTAAGAAACAAAGACGTTTGACTGTGTCCGCCACTCTTCCTCGGTGAACCCGAAGTCTCGACCGGCTGTGTTGTTCACTCGCTGCAGTGGTCACGACGATACCCGCCGTGTTGTTCACACGCTGCAGTGGTCTCGATGTACACGCCGTGTCGTCCACACGCTGCAGTAGTCTCGATGATACCCGCCGTGTAGTCTCGCCGCTGGGCACCGATTTGCGTTCGTGGCTGTGGCTTGCCCCTCGAACCCAACGTTCGCGGCCGTTGCCTGCCCCTCGAACCGCGCCAATTCCAATGCCCTTGAGAACCCACAGCTTGCACAATCTGCCCCGATCTTCCAATGTTCGTTGCTAACAAGCCCGACGAACCGAAGCGGAAGAATACCGAAGCTTCTTGCACTGATTCTTGATTTTTCTTTTTTCTATCCGACGTCGATGGACCAAACGCTGTTGACGAACCCTACCAGGAGTAGAGGTCTGGACGGGTACGAGCAGCTTGAAATGAAACTCGATTTGTGCGGTGAAATAATCTTGAAACTTGTACTGCAGTATTGCCTCTTTCTGACTTGTTCATGTAAGGAGAGTGCGTAGAGAAATGAGTGCCGTATGGGCCTGACTGCGCTGTTTATATTGTAATTTTAATCTTTGCGCATGCCTATGTCAGATTTGTAAATGATTACAGTGCAATATTATTATTATTAGCAATATACAATCGGTTGCTATGGCAACGGATCAATGTTGAAAAGTGGCAATACCGTGCGAGAGCCCTATCAAAATTCTTTATTTAAAAATGCTTATATCTAATACAAAAACAATGTAAAACTATCAATAACTACAAAATAACAAACAACAAAACATCCTAGTACATAAACAATAGCCTACAACCTTAAAGTAAACAATATAAAATTTCTTATTCTAAACTTAGCTTATGTAAAGTAGGTATATAATATAATTATAAGATCTTTATTTACATTGGAGTGGGCAGGCATACATAGCATAATGTGTTATGTGCGGGTCGAGGGACGATAGAGGCATGTTAAAGGGTGTAGTCGTGAACAATCTCAATGCAAGTATAGAAAATTACATTAATATATTTATAGAAAATTACTATTTTGCATCTATTAGTGAAACTGTGTTGCTCAGATGAAATAGAAAAACAAAAACTCAGTGTCAGCTCATTTAATATTCAGTATGATAAGGAAATTTGTGCGGTATGGTGGAAGCAAAGATTTTCATAGTGCATCGTGCCTCTACCCAGATGGATAGTCGGCCTTACTAAAGCATGACATTACTCCGCTCACTCCGCTTGAGGGGCTCCTGAGCAAATCGCTCTCAGTTCGTACTGCGCACGGCATCACGTCATACTCGCTGTACTGATTAAATAAAAAATGCCAACTAGCATATTGAAATACTGTCACAACACTTATAAAAACCAAGGAAAAACTAAAAAACTAACCTTCCATGTGTAAGTATTGCGATTTCGTCACTTTTAATTACCTAAACTTATTACTTTTAAATACTGTCAATTATGGCTTGTTTATTTCGTGTTCCCATACAGGCGACTATCCTTCTGACGTTTTAAATTCTTTGGGTGGAAGTAACTTCAGCCGTTTTCAGCAAATAAAGTAACTATTTATTTTTTATTTGTTAACTTTATTTGTTTCTAGTGTAAATAATATTCCTAAATTCAAAAATAAACTTAATCACAAATATTATTATAGATTTTTAATTGTATATTACTGTTGATTATGTTATGAAGATTTATTATTGATCAATTAATATTCAACGATACTATGGGTATTTTAAGGCATTTTGTTACATGCATTAACACAATTATGTACCTAACTAAAATATTAACTTTGTATAATATCAGTTTATGTATTGGTTTTACCTAATATTTTCTTACAGTGAAATAAATAATATTACCTAAAATCTTAAAATTATTTCAATTATTGGTAACTTTATTTCCTCATGCTCAATATACTGGTGGTTAATCTACAAAATAGAAAATTGTTCGTGCATCGTCAAGCTTGTTTTTTAAAATTATAACATAAAATATTGTACAAAATTAAAACGGGGATGAATGGGCGGGCCATCATTTGACTATCAACGTGACTATAACTTAGTATAGTTACTAAACTCTTTGGACTATAATCCAGTGTTCGGAACCGTACGATAATTATCGTACATGTGCGATAATTTCATAACTACGTACGATGTACACGACTATCGTACGCAGATTGTACGATAATTTCCATTCTGATGAAAAATTTGATGATTACACAAATAGCCAATAGCCCAATAACAATTGAAATTGTTTTTTAGTGTTGGCAGTTATTGTCTTTTCGAATTTGTATATAAAATATTAAGTTTCATTCATATTAGTGTAGGTATTCTGTTCTCGCAAATATAGAATCTATTCAGTTAAACTTTTAAAAAATATGCTTGTTTTCATGTGTCTCTATCCTTTAACATTATTTTCATCTTTATAAATTCGAGATGTTGGCGCGAACTATTATTTTTTTCAAATAAAAAGCATTTGTTTGCCACACTTCTTCTCATTTTTATGTTGGCAACCCAATCCTTTTGAAGTAGTCACACCGTCCATAAAAGTGAAGTTTTTGTAAAATGGTGGCCATTCATTGTATTAAAACACTAGCTGTCCCCCACGGTTTCACCCGCTTTCCCGGGATAAAGTAGCCTATGTCACCCGGGGATAGTGTAGCTTCCCAACAGTAAAAGAATTTTTCAAATCGGTTCAGTAAATTCGGAGCCTATTCAATGCAAACAAACAAACAATCAAATCTTTCCTCTTTATAATATTAGTTAGATTTCACGGATTTTTGTGAGACAACTTGAAAAGTAACGATCATACGTCGTACACACGGCTCCAGATCAAGCTATACATTTCCAGTATAAGCTGATCTCGCATTGTATAGGATTTCCGTACAATTGGAGGTCAGCTTATACTAGAAATGTATAGCTTGATCTGTAGCCGTGTGTACCATGGACGAATAGATAGTCGTACCTAATTCATTTCTCTTCGCTAGTGAAAATCTTTATAGGATAAAACACCACCATTAATATGCCATAAAACTCAAATACACGAATTTTTATAAAAATAAAACGAAGAGGCTAAGTCATTTTGCAAGTCGTTATTAAAAAAGAAGAAAAAGGTTTCCGTTAAAATTAGTATGGTAAATGCTGAGGGTAAATGGTTCAAAATAAAGGAAAATCGGATTTTTGAACGAATTTCATATGTCATTCCAATCAGCTGTATGTTCTGTCAATAATAATAACCTCAAAAATTTGCAACTTAATCTAATCTACGTTTTATCTTCGTTTATAATAATAATTGTATATAAATACCGACTTTTTTGGAAAGAACTAAACCTTTACATAAATTGGAACTAAGTAACGAAACAATATTGCGTGGAAACGAGACAAGCTTTGGTACAAATAAATAAGAGGCATTTGTATTAAATTTTATCACATAAACATGAACTGTTTGCGGTTGCTCCGGCTCGCAGAGCGTCAAACAGTGAATATATTTAAAATTCCCAGAGCAACATATGCTACACAACATCCCTTTAAGTTTATGGAGACTCAGGATCGATGGAAAGAAAAAGATGATGTGTCTAAGCGATACGAACTGATTTACAAAGGTCCTATGGAAAAGTGGTTGAAATACCTAACCATGTACTTAACATTTACAACAGCTACAGTGTCTGCTGCTGGCGTGTATTATGCTGCATTTGTGTTTGATATAGCTGACATGGACAATCCTGTGGTTCTTGGAGAAGATGTAATCATTGCTAACAGTGCCGTCGAATGCCTCGTCTACTTAGGAGCATTTGTGGCTTTCCATACAGCTGTGAAGATATTACTGTCTAAATTTGTTGTGCGAATTTACCAAGATGGAGATGATTATATAGCTGTATTCAGAAAGTCATTCAACAAAATAAAGAAGCACAAATTCCATTTGAAGGATTTTAAGAAATTGAATCCTACATTAGTCGTTTCATGGGGTGATGCAAGATTTGATATTGGTAATAAACATGCCATCATTTTAGAAAACTACTTCAAGACTCCTGAACATTTCAATTACTTATTGCATAAGAGAAGTGCTGACAATCCCAATAATGAGGATAACTATTAGCTTTTATTTTATATAATTCATAATTTGAAGATTTATCCAGTTTCACTATGACAGTAATGCAGTGTAGGATTAGATATCTTTATGCTTTAATTATTTATTAGATATTATATAGCATCATCTTAGTATTTTTTTTTACATCTATTATCAATAAAGATTGTTACTTTATAAATCAAACAAATAACCCAAAGAAGTGCAATGACATTCTTTTTGTTTTAAATATATTCCAGCAATTCCCACTACCGACAATGCACTCTGATTGGCTTTTACATTTAGATGCAGAGATTGGTTGGTACTGTAATTTATCAGTGCAAAAAGACCTATTAGTTGTGGAAGTGGATTTCCTAGTATTATTACTCTAAAGGGATTTCTTCTCAATGACTTGATAGGTATTGCAGTCATCTACTCTTCTTCTAAGAATAGACCTCAATATTAAACAGCCCTATCTTAAAAAGGTTTTATGGCAATGCAGTGTAATAAAAATAAATAAATTGATTATATCATTTAATTTATTGAATCTACTATGCCTACTACATCCTACAAGTTAAAACCCTCCAGAATAAGCATTGTTCCATTTATATCTACTATCCCTCTTTATAGTTCTTGAGTCCATCTTTCTTTTATCATTGTCAAACTTTTCCAATGCATCAACTTGACTTTGTGGTGTCTCAAGTGTTTTTGTTACCACACATTCGCCATTTTCTTTCAGGACTGTGTAATTAATGTCATCTTTGGTTGGTTCGCCATATGGAAACACTATTGGTGTTATTTTTACCAAATGTTTGACTTTCCATAATTTTGAATTTATTTCAGGTATGTTCTTCAGTATTGCTACTTTTGACTGAAATGTATAAATAAATAAATGTTTTTATTGCTCAATCAAATATTGCGACGGTGTCGTAATCTACGGTTTAGAAGATGATTATCCAAAAGATAAAGATTATTCATCGCAGCAAAGATGACTTCACGTATGCGCTAACACCGGTACTCTGTCTATTTGACGGAGAAAAACTTATTCAGTGTGCGCACTCAATTCGTACGAACAGTGTTCATACGTTTACATACGATATAATTCGCATCCAAAGTGAGTGCGGCCTTATTCCATTTGATTTAACAAAAAAAGAAACAATAAGTAAATTAATAATTCATATGAACAATATTTTCTTATTAATTAACATTTGTGTGTTTGTGTGTGAGTACATGTACAGTCGGGGTCTGAAAATGTTTATCACTTTTCAAACTCAATTCCATCTCATACCATCCGCAATAAGGTCTAATATGTCATATCAACAAACATAAAACATTTTAAAATTGTGAAATATTTTTAAGTATCGAACATAGCAAAAATGCCTTCTTGAATAATGTAAACTCATTTATTAAAATGTATTTTTTTTAAATTATATTGTGACATTTGTCAAGCGTTTGTAAACAAATAAAAATCTCAATATAAATACAAAGGTAATAAAGTAATGGCAAGCCTTCAGCATAGGGCGGATTTTTATTTGCAAACTAGTAAGAATGGAGTTATCTTGATGTAGGTAGTGCTATGTCAAGATAACTCAATTCTTACTAGGTATAACACCACTTTGAATTTATTTTTCATGTCAAAACACAGTTCACGCCTATCAAAAGTCATTTTATTTCCGATCAACCTTATGAAACAGAAATGTGCAAGCGATTATAGATCTTAAGGTGGTAAACATTTTTAGACCGCGACTGTATATGCATAAGTTTATGTATTTTTTTAATTTAATTAATAATTTATATAAATAATAATAATAAAGAGGCTAATATAATATAAATTAAAATGGTATTTATAACAATACTTGTTTACCTCTTCAAGTATATGAAACTCCTTCAAAATATCCTTTTGCCAATATGGGTGGTGCTTGGGTGACTTGATCCTTTCTACTCTAAATAGTTTAGTTGGCGTGTATTCTGGATCCTTATAATCTGGATACCTGCAAGATTTCATAATTGTGTATATCGTTTTAGAAAACTGGAGACAACTATCCTATAAACGTCATCAATAATTTACCTTGGATAATAGACTATTCCACCAGGGTATCGTATACCACCAGGAGCTTTATAGCCTTTTGATCGAGAATATAATGATAAAGGACTAAACAATTTAAACGATAGCTTATTCATTTTTATTCTTTAGGCGTTAATAAATATTTATTGAATTATAAATTAAACTTTCTAACCTATAAACTTTTCTGTAATTTTTTTTTAATTTGTTCATCATGACCATGGATATAAAGTCCTTCAGTCGCATACATTTTATTTTTATAATCACTCATATAGCCCGCACATTAACTTTCACATAGTCCGCATTATCAGTCACCATCCAGTCATGTTTTACTAAAATGGTGGTCATTGTACTAAAACTTTTCACGTACTTTTTGAGACAACTTGTAAAGTCACGATACGCATGCCTGTGCGATTCACATAAATCATTTCATTTCACTTCACTGGTGCACATGGATTGATCTTTATTGGATAAAATAATATGCAAAAATTCAAAATATACCAATTTATGAAAACACAACGTCACTCTGCAAGTTCCTGCCAAAAAGTAATGTCAAATTTTTTTGTGGGAAATTATGAGTTGTGAGGGAGGAGAGTATCTGAAAATCGTCTGCTGCAAGGTTTCCTTCCTCCTATGAGGATTTTATTACAGTATATCTACCATGGAGTTCTGCGGGGCCCCCGCAGAACTCCAATCTATGATATCAGAGCTAGATAACGCAAGCACAAGCGTCGGCCTGGAAATGAACATCTCAAAAACGAAGGTCATGTCTAACCACCACAGAACTCCAATTCAAACAAATAATAACATCATAGATTATGTTGATGAATATATCTACTTAGGCAAACAGGTATCCTTTCGCAAAAGTAACAATATAGAAGAAATAGACAGGCGCATATTAATCACATGGAAAAAGTTCTGGGGCTATAAAGAAGTTATGAAGTCTAACATGGACTTAAAATTAAAAAAGAAAGTAATGGATTCATGCCTCTTACCCTGTCTCACATATGGCTGTCAAACATGGATATTTGATTCAACAACCAACAGAAAGCTAACATCATGTCAAAGAGCCTTAGAACGCAGCTCACTAAAAATAAAATTGAAGGACAGAGTCCGTCACAGAACAATAAGAAAGCAGACTGGCGTGATAGATGCCTTGCCCTTCGCTCGAGGTCTGAAATGGAGGTGGGCGGGTCACGTGGCACGCTATACTGATAACAGGTGGACAAAGACCGTGACTATGTGGAAAGGACCACATGGGTACAGAAGCAGAGGGAGGCCAAAGGCAAGGTGGAAGGACGAGATAGATACCGTGGGAACATGTAATTGGTCCAACCTCGCAATAAATCGTGACAAGTGGCAATCTCTGGAGGAGGCCTTCACCCGAAGAGGGGTCCAGGCGGCATGTTTACTAGACTAACATTATCCACAATCACTACTATTCATACAAATTGTACATGCAAATGGAATAATAAAGGCTTTTTTATTTTATTTTATTTTATATCTACCATGAGTTTTCTACATTAACGTAATCTGCACACGCTAGCGACTACGGTGAATATTTTGAATGTCGAGCACCGCTGCACCGCCTCTAATACTTTTGAGAGCATTTCATACAAAATGTTTCACCGTATTCACTAGCGAATGTAGATTACTTTAGTGTTGAAAACATATGGTAGGGGTACAGACAATAATTACCTATGCGCAAAGTAATGTGATTTCAAATCTCGTTTGAGTGGTGGGTGAAATCACAGGTGTTGCTAAGTTTTGTTCTTTAGCGTAAAGCTTTAGCTTTTTATCCCTTGTTTTATCCCAAGCCAGATGACACCTAAAAAAAAGAAAACATATTGCATACTATGCGGTGTAATCTAAAGACAACTCGACTAAAATACTACTATTGCTACATCTGCCATTCGATTCTTTTCTTTCATAATCTCCAAAGATAATCTCTTTTTACGTTTCTGAACGAAAACGATTTCGGAGCCAAAACCACAAACTATGCACAAACTATAAATAAATAAAGCCAAATTTTTCTTTGGTTGGTTGGAGGCGTCTTGTTTTTCTACGACCACAACTTTAAAATGGTTCGTTGTTCTATTAAGAATTGTAAGAGTAAAAGTGTAAAGGGCGGTCCAATAAGGTTTTTTTCATTTCCCATAAAGGAATCTATAGCCAATGAATGGCTTCGCCATTGTGGACCTAAGACTACTATTAAATATGGTTCGTATGTAATTTCATTTAACTCTTTAAGCTTGTGAGGCACCTTATAATATATTTGTTTTATGTTTCGTCCTTGTATATACAAATATCTTAGTTTCATTGTATTTATCCATTTGTATTAAAGGTCAATGGGCAATTTGTAATGGAGCGTGTCGAGTTGTTGGTGTTGCAGTTACATGTAACATTTATCTAGTAATTTTTTTATTTTGCAGAAAGATCATAATTTTTTTATCTTCTGACTATTTGAACCCGCTACAACACATTAAATTAAATGAATCGCCACGAAAAGTGAGATTGCATGTAACATTTATACTTGAGCCATTCTTTTATTTTACAGGGAGAGTATGTTCAAATCATTTTTCATCTTCTGATTATTTCATCCCGCTACAGCACATTTTATTAAATAATTTTCCACTTAAAGCGAGACAATTAAAGCCAGACGTATTACCTACATTACATATTGATGATATAGATAAACAAAATATACCTATGCCTATGTCGATAGAAGTTATCAGTCAATTTGAAGGTACTTCCAGCAATATCAAGTGTTTACCTGAATTTAACAAACCACCAGCAAATGATGCTGCAGGCCCTTCAAATTTTGGTAATGAAAGGTAGGTTATAGGTTGCAGATACATTCAAATTTATTACATTTTATTTAACTGTATTAATCAGCCATTTTTTGTTTTGTTTCAGTGACAAAAATATAATGATTCCTCTGGCTGAATACAAGTTATTAAAAAAGACTTCCAACGAATATCATGTTTTAAAAAAAAAATTGGAGAAAATTTTTACCCCTGGTCAAATTCGTCGTCTCATGAAGCCATATTCGCGTCGTGTTAGATGGTCCTCAGAAGATATTGCTGCAGCTATTTCGTTAAGAACTATAAGTCCAAAGGGATATCGTCACTTAAGAGCTACCGTGGGGATTCCTTTGCCGGCTTTTTCGACCCTCCGCAAATGGGCGTCCAAGTTTAAGAATAAAAAAGAGCTATTAGAAAACGTTGTTACTTTGATGAAAGGACATTGTTCGGGAAAATCGCATAATTAAAAGAAATGTATCAGATTTTGAGTTTATAATTGAGTAGTCACACATTTAGTAAGACATTTAATGTAGGTAGGTGTAGTAAGTAGGTAGGTATGTATTTAGGTAGTCAATAATATTATTGATTTTCAATGCTCTGTCACAGATTACTAAATAGTTACTACATAACAGATAACCCAATCCATATAAAATTGACAATACCTACTGCTATAATAGCCTACTCTTTTGAGTCGCTAGACGCTGCGAACGAAAATGATCCTAAGCTTACGAGCGTAAATTTAGTTTTGCTTTGTAGCTACTCGCCGCCGCGTGCTTAGCGTAGATTGCCAGGGATGCCTCTGTCGATAAAGATCTCAGTAGGTATTTATTTACAGTACTTACACTTTATGAAATAAAAAATAAAATGCATTTTAATGTTTCAGCATATTCAGTTGTTAAAAATAAGAAAAGTTTATTAACGTGTGCGTAGTCCCAGCGGAATAATGTTGAAATTCTTAATTTCAGTTTTGCAGATATTTAGTGTATGACGTCGTGTAAATGTGTATGATAGTTTAGAATATGTGCATCCATAAATTTTTGAGATATTCACGTAAAACGTTTTCCGCTGGGATGACGTCGTAATCCCAGCCATGGACGAATAGATAAGGACAAGCAAGCCCATACAAAAAAGCGTAGCACCGTTGCTTAGTTCTCGTAGGCTATGTAGATGTCACTACGGGTATTGAATCCACGATTTTTAAACGATTTAAAAGTGAAAACGCATTCTGAAGAAAACCTTATCATTGAATCTCATTTGCGATCTTAATAACGCAAAGACAACCGTTAGATGGCGTTGTAATATTAGACAGTACGTACATACCAGGTGTACCGGAAAGTTTTAACCGGATGCTTAAATGAAAAGACAAATAATTTAAAAATAATTTATAAATGGTATTTATTCAAAGTATTGGCCATTCGATTCTACACACTTTTTCCATCTCTCTGGCAAATGATGAATGCCATCCCAAAAGAACTGCTTGTCCTTTGAGCGGAACCATTCAACGACCCATTTTTCGACTTCTTCGAAATTTGCAAATTGCTGCTCAGCCAGTGCGTGCCCCATTGATGCGAAAAGGTGATAATCGGACGGAGACAGGTCAGGAGAGTACGGCGGGTGTGATAATACGTCCCATCCAAGCGATTTTAATACGTCTTTCACCGGTTTTGCTGTGTGTGACGGTGCATTATCATGCAACAAAATCACTTTACCGTGTCTTCGGGCCCATTCTGGACGTTTTTCAATCAATGCAGAATTCAAATTGATTATTTGTTGTTTGTAGCGATCAGTATTTACTGTTTCACCAGGTTTTAGAAGTTCGTAATATACCACACCACCCTGGTCCCACCAAACACAGAGCATTGTCTTCTTTCCGAAGCGATCCGGCCTTAGAGTTGATGGGCCAGGTTGGCCAGGCGATAACCACGATTTTTTACGTTTTGGATTTTCAAAAAAAATCCATTTTTCATCACCCGTCACAATCCGATACAAAAATGACTTTTTTTCGTACCGTTGAAGCAGCATTTCACAAATGGTTTTTCGATTTTCCATTTGCCTATCATTCAGTTCATGTGGCACCCATCTTCCTAGTTTTAAAATCTTTCCCATTTCTCGTAAGCGGTCGCTAATTGTTTCTTGTGCCACATTTAACCGTACTGCCAATTGTTTTTGAGTTTGGGTTGGGTCTTCGTCCAATAACTCCTGCAATTCCGCGTCCACAAATCTTTTTGGTCTACCCGAACGTCTACTGTCTGTTAAATCAAAATCCCCACTTTTAAATTTTCGAAACCACGTCTCACACGTTTTTACGCTTGGAGCATGCTCTCCGTAAGTTTCTACCAGCAAACGATGACTTTCAATGGCCTTTTTCTTTTGATGAAATAAGAAAAGCAATGCATGCCGCAAATGCTCTTTGTCAGGTACGAAATTCGACATATTCATAGAGCTACAACACTATGACACTATTATTTAGTCAGAATGAAAATGAGCAGTTTTTGAAGGTTAATGACAGTAGAATAAAATGACATGTATGCCAAATTATTTTATTCCATACTGACGGCTAGTGGCATCTGTCAGAAAAACCGGTAAAAACTTTTCGGTACATTTGGTAGTAGATAGTAGTAATTAGAAAATGAATAATAATAATGCTAATAATCAAAAACTAGATATGTGTTAACATTAAAAAAAAATACTATTATTTTAGTTAGACTTTCAATTGGTCCTAGCTTTTAAACGCTCAACGACTTGATGCGGTAGGCCATTGAGATATATTATTATTATGTCGATGGCGGTAGGCGAATTTGTAAGCTTGCGCAAGAGCCGGCAAGAGCTAACAGCGCGAACACGAAATAATCTAGGTAGGTATGTCTTCGAACGCAAAAATGATTTAAGAGGACTCAATTCGTCATACTTTTCATACAAAACCTCTGTACTTATTATGGCGTTGTTAAACATTTTTCGTTCGATGTTTTGAACAAATTAGTATCTTGTGCGCTATATCTAGCCGTGTATCTAGGCGTAATTTAAAAAAAGTCTTAAACAAATTCAGTCAAAGACTCCGAAAAATAGCGTTTTTGCTTGAACTTTGGCCATATCTAATGTACCTATAAATTGTAAAAGTAAAGAAAACATATAGATACCAGGCTTGCAAATGTATTTGAGATTCTAAATAACTAACTTTTTTTTCACAAACTTGTAAGATTTTTTCACAAGAAGTATACTCCTGGAACAAGTTTTATGAATGCGAAATCATGAATGACGACCTAGCGAAGCGGCCGCGAGTGATCAGCGGAATTTACCGACTGATAACCGACGGCCCTGATACTGTCTCTATTTTTTCGCAGTCAAACATTATGTTGGATGAAACAACAAGCTTTTAGACTATGCTTGCGTTGAAGTTGCGCCGGCCACAGAGGGCCACTTTAATGTCAAAACTATTTTCAAATACCGTTATTGAACGAATTTCAAAAGAATATTGTTAATTTTAAAAAGATTGTGTCTAAATCGTTTTTCTTTTATTAAGTATATCCATTATATATGAAAAAAAAAACGAATACCTACACGGAGGATCGAACCTCGGATCTTTAAGTTTTTAAACTAA
Organism: Polyploca ridens; assembly: GCA_951394255.1. Lineage (NCBI taxonomy): Eukaryota > Metazoa > Arthropoda > Insecta > Lepidoptera > Drepanidae > Polyploca > Polyploca ridens. The sequence continues at coordinate 4,842,792 of OX596248.1, forward strand.
AAAGCAGTATTACAGATACCTATACATCTAAATAGATGATGCGAGCACAGACGCGAGTTAGGTAGGTACTTCGCGTGACAAAATCTGTGCAGAAATGGGCACAATGTTTTTCTTTTGAAACTGTTTCGCGCGGACAGAGAACTCGCATAAGGCTGCATGTCCACCAGAGATGAGGACCGGCGGCGCGTGGAGTCGCCAATGACCTGGGGTGTGACCTTGCTTCCCGCTCCGCCATCCAAACCCCTACCCTCGCACTAAAACATCGCACGCGCTTGCGTTGCTGTGGTTATTATAGCACGATAATGTAAGTAGGGTAAACAGGATAGTTATCGGCACTTAATCATCATACCTATCATTATATTATTTTTAAGTTATAAGAATGGAATAAAAGCTGCTACTTGTAGTCTAATTCAATTGCTCAATTTTGGAGGCCGTATAATTCTAATCAATATGATTTATTTATTTATTTATTTTATTATCATGGAAACAATAAAATTAAAGGTACAGTTTGAAACATACTTTTAAAACATTGCCAATTACAGTTTCCTTCTTTTTAAACTATACAAATCATCGTTTTGATATAATAACGAAAAGCAAAAGTGAAAATAAACCAAACCTACACGCATATATGATAGGAGCACCTACACGCTACATAAGGACACATAAGACCCGGTGGATTGAGGGAGTAAAAAAAATTACAGGATAATTTCCGACTCATCAAAATCGACCATGGTGGCAACAGAATTATAAATTATTTCTACACCTTTCTTTTATCAACATTTCTTTGATAGCAGCGGCTTTGTCGGTTTTGGGAGTCCAAATGGCTCTCTCGCATAACCACTCCATGGTTTATGTTTAATATTTTTAACATCAGAATAAATTGTATCTCTAAGTTCCGCATAACTCATCTGGTATTTGAATCAGCCCATCTATTTGTGGAAAGTTTCCGTTTCAGATTCGAAAAAGAATATCTGAAAATTTATCGGCAGAAACATACATGCATTCATTGTTCGATCAGCCGTTAGGGGTCTATGTATGTGGAGGTAAATTATTTTTTTATTCCCCGAACTGTTGAAAAAGCGGTGTAGTATCGTTTTTTGTGTGGTGTCGTGGTCGGGATTATTTGTCTTAAATTACGCTATGAGATCTATCCACAAGTTCCTCAACCATTTCCTGACCACTGAGATATTTGCTCGTGGCAGACAGATAGACAGACCGAAATACGGGCGGAGATCTTTCCATAAATTTCTCAATAATTTCCAGACAGCTAAGATATTTCTTAAGACCTGTCAGTCTGAGGAGAGACTTTAGCTCCTTATGTGTGTTCTACCGCTTGTACAAAGTACAGTTAATAATTTACTGAAAATTCTTATAGGTGATGTAACTGCCTTTCAAATGAATCCTTTTCAGTATCTTTACGGCATTTAGAGGCAAAGCAATCGCATTTTTTCCACTGCTATCTAAATAAAAATAAGAAAATTAAAATTGCGGCCATTCCAACAGGAGAGGGTATGGACATTATTTGAAGATGGTTTTGTCGATACATTTTGTTGTATTACACTACACGCCATTAAAATATCGTTATTCCGAGACCAAACACAGTATATACATTTGTCCAACATGTATAGTTGGACCGCGGTACCCAGGCACGACGACCCAGCCTGGCGGAAGATTTTCCCTTTTTAATGAAGATGTCATTTTTAACCTTGCACATCCATATTGGTGATCCCGACGTATTGGATGGGAAAATTCACAACCCTCCAATCACAGAACATGCAGTAGCACTTCTGAGCAGCTAACAAGCTCATCACTCCCCACCGACAAGCAGTCACACAGCAATCCAGCTTCGCCTTAACCAGTTCCAACGCAGCCCATTCACTGTGCTTCCTGGTCCTGCAAGGCGCACATCTGCGACAGCACTCATCGCCCGCACTGTCCACCGCAGCATACGTCTGCATCTCTTCGACTGGCTCACCCTCGCCGGAGTGGCAGTCTCGGCACTACGTGGACTCCCATGGCTCAACCCGTCACAGCACCGACGCAACAGAATACTGCTCAGCCTCGACATGCTACAGACTTCCTAGAAGCACAGGCACTTGCAAGCTATACACAATGACGCAACAATAGACCGACCTCTGGTCTAGGAAGGGAGTAATGTAGCTACATAATGGAGTTCACACGCCGATAGATAGATGCAGCTCCAACATCCTGCATCGCGCTTACGAAGTTTTCTCGGCGATATGCATATATAATCATATCAACCTAGGGATGTCCACTGCTGAACATAGGCCTCCCTTCCATTAACTTCCACTTCGAACGGTTTTGGGCCACTTGCATCCAGCGGTGCCCAGCGATTTTGACCAGATCGTCGGTCCACCTGGTGGGAGGTCGTCCCGCTCGGCGCATTCCAGTACGTGGTCGCCATTCGAGAACCTTCATTCCCCATCGGCTATCGGTTCTTCGAGCCGTGGCCGGCCCATTGCCGCTTCAGCTTACTAACTCTACGAGCTATATCGGTAGTTTTCGTTCTCCACTTATTCGGACCCTGTCACGTAGAGAGATTCTGAGCATAGCTCGTTCCATAGCGCGCTGAGTGACTCTGAGCTTATTTATTCGGCCAGCAGTAAAAGACCACGTCTCTGTTCCATATGTCATCACTGGTAACACGCACTTGAAGACCTTTGTCTTCAGACTCTGAGGTATTTTAGACGTGAAGATGTGCCGGAGCTTCCCGAACGCTGTCCAGCCAAGTTGGATTCTTCGATTGACCTCTTTGTCGAAGTTGGACCTACCTAGTTGGACAATTTATCTTAGGTAAACATACTCGTCTACAACTTCGAGAACAGTGCTCCCAACAATCATCGGCATTGGCGGAATATGAACATTAGACATAATTTTTGTCTTGTCCATATTTATTTTGAGGCCTACCTGTTGGGAACTCTGTTGAGATCATTGAGCATGATGTTCAAAGCTTCCAGCGATTCCGCCATTATGACTATAGCATTGGCAAATCGAAGGTGAGTGATGTGTTCGCCATTGAAGTTGATGCCATATCCCTTCCAGTCCAAGAGCTTGAATACATCCTCCATTACAGTGGTGAAGAGTTTCGGGTTTTTTTTTTTTTTTATACCACTAAGGTGGCAAACAAGCATACGGCCCGCCTGATGGTAAGCAGTTACCGTAGCCTATTGATGCTTGCAACACCAGGGGCATCACTCGCGCGTTGCCGACCCTGAAGAAATCTCTTCACACCCTTTTTTAAGAACCCCATGCTGTACTCCAATGGGAAAAACACGGCGGGGAGTCTTACACCCTTCTGCAACTGGATTGGTACCGTACTCACCTCCTGGACTCAGATCGACATGGTGGCTTTGCTGTACAAACACTTCAACACTTCGATATAGCGATAGTCGATTTGGCATCGCTGTAGACTCTGTAACACCGCCCATGTCTCGACTGAATCGAAGGCTTTCTCATAGTCCACATACGCCAGGCATAATGGCCGATTATACTCCTCAGTCTTCTGTATAATCTGGCGGAGTGTATGTATGTGGTCTATGGTACTAAAGCCTTTACGGAAACCGGCTTGTTCGGCCGGCTGGAAGTCGTCAAACCTACGAGCGAGACGATTCGTAATGACTCTCAAAAACAGATTATAAACGTGGATTAGGAGGGATATCGGGCGGTAGTTCTTCAATAGAGCCTTATCGCCTTTCTTAAAGAAGAGCACCACCATGCTTCCACTCCATACCTTTGGCGTTGTACCTTCGTGTATTTCGGAATAAAATAGCTTCTGAAGGACTACAAGTACCGGTTTACCACCCGCTTTCTAAAGCTCTGTTGTAATTCCGTCTTCACCCGCCGCCTTGTTGTTTTTAAGCTGTTTCAGAGCCATTCTAATCTCGTACAGGCTGACGTCCGGGATATCTTCGGTGTAATATCGGGTCAACTTGGCTCTTGCGTCACTGACCGGTAATGTATCTGGTTTCGGTGACGAGGTGTACAGCTGTCCATAGAACTTCTCGATCTCTGGCTTTGACGTAATGATGTTGCCGGTATCGGTCTTCAGCTTGGTCAGTTAGCTTTGAACAATAGTCCTGTTTTATTTCCTCTTCAATAAATGACTTATTAAAGAGGCGTAAATCGTGTCACATTGCGTTTGAGATCTGTCTATTTAGCTGCCGATATTCGGCTGTATCAGCTGAAGACTGCAAACTCATTTCACGTCGTCGCTTCATGAATTTGAAAGTTTCATCTGAGAGTTTTTGGGTTCTATTCGTACGGCGGGTTATATGTTTTTAAATAATTGTGTATATGGATTTTATATCTGAAATAAATGTATTATTATTATTAAAGAATTTCCTACCGCATGGACAGTTTCCACGAGCCTGTTGTTTGTATCGTCCGCTGTCAGGCAATCATCCAGGCATTGAAAGCGATTCTGAAGTTAGAGCTGAAAGCTTTCAGGGTCCTGGATATAGGCAGTTTGGAGTTGGAGCGTAGACTTTACCAGACATCTCCACCTGGATGTTCAGGTTCAGTGTGCCTCTTACTAATTGGTAGTCGCTGCCGGTCTTAACCCTGTTGATCACAGAAACAACACTGAAGATTTGCCACTTTGTCGTCAAGATAAAGTATATCTCGTTTTTGGTGGATCCATCGGGGCAGGTTCATTTCCTGTGTGACCGCTTTTTGAAAAAGGAGTTCATCATAAAGAGTCCCTCCAACTCTATGAAGTCAGCCAACCGTTGGCTCCTAGGATTCCTCTGCCCAATTCCAAACTGCCCTCAGCTCATCGTCATTTCTTATGCCTAGCTTCGCGTTAAAGTCCCCCATCAATACCATATAGTGAGTTTTAGAAGCATGTATGGCTCGTGAGATATCATTGTATGACAATGTCTCTATCTCGTCATCTGGGTGTGATGAGGTCGAAGCATATACCTGGATGACCTTCAGCGAATACCGTTTGGTAATACTGAGTATCAGGTATGCGACTCTCGGTGAGACACTCTCTATCCTCACTATATTTTTGATGAGGGGCTTGCGGACATTAAACCCGACACAACCCTGTGACAGACAGGTGATCACCCTCCCGGTAGAAGAACAGGTTGCCGGATTTAAGGATTATCGTGTGCTCCCCCTCTTCGGACTTCTGATAAACCCATTATATCCTATCGCAACCTGTCCACTTCTTCCTCCAGCTCAATGAGCTTCTCGTCGGTCCTCAGAGTCCGTACATTGTATGTTACCAGGTCAAGTCGTCGTTGCTGGTAGTCGGATCTCTGCCGAAGACTCTTAGCACCCTCTGCCCCGCCGTTACCGTGATCGCTACCGTAGCCCGGGGACTAGGGGCCGTGACTGTGTGTTGTGTACCATATTAAGGGGTTTTGCCGTAATCACCACGCTTGGCAGGCGGGTTGGTGATCGCAGTGGTGATGACGTTACTCAGGTAGACGCTGCTTTCCGTCCCCTGGTGTATTCCCTTAGTCGCCTTTTACGACACTCAGGATTGGAAGGGTTGACCCTATTCTATGCCGGGAGCCACACGGCCACATGTATATATAGAACTGTCCAACATGTACAGTTGAACCGCGATGCTTAAAGAAAGAGTCCCGTGTATCCAGACTCTTCTGGCTCATTGAGTTCATGGTTAACAGTAGGCCCCTGACTTATGTACCGCTTGACCATGTAAACAATTTACCCCTAATACCGACTTTCTTCTGACTAAGTCACTTGGACAGTTTTCTGAGCACAACTTCTATGACGAGGCTAGCAAGATACAGGTGCTGGCTGACTTAATGTGGTGGAGATGGGTTAACCTGCCGACACTAACACGACATGACAAGTGGTTTAGAGTAAAAGAACCCCTTGCTGAAGGGGATCTGGTGATAATTGCTGAATACCAGATGCCACGTAACATGTGGTTTGGTTACGTGGTATTGTTTGCAAAACGTACCCTGGTAGTGTTGGTCAGGTGCGGGTTGTGGATGTTATGACAGGACCTGATGTGACTGGACAGCGACGACTCTACAGATGACTTGCGACAAAGCTGTGCAAGTCAGACGTCTGCCGCTCCTCATCTTAAGTATTTATTTATTTTATTTTTACGATTTGAACACCATGATAGGGTTTGATAGGACGACGTTTTAGAAGTCCCGTCTTCGTGGAAGACTGCCCACGTGCACCCAAAAAGGGCGACAGATCAGACCCGATGAACTGGAACAGGCCTATCGCCATCACCTCCCTTCTCTCAAAAGTCATGGAGCGTGTGATCAACACGCAGCTTTTGAGATACCTGGAGGATCACGAGTTGTTGAGCGACCGACAATATGGCTTCCGCCACAGTCGCTCAACTGGTGACCTACTTGTGTATCTCACGCACCGTTGGCCCCTTAGTCTGAGGAGAGACTTTGCCTCCTTATGTGTGTTCTACCGCTTGTATAACGGAGAGTGTTCTAAAGAATTGTTCGACTTGATGCCCACAGCTACTTTCCACCATTGCAACTCTCGCCATCGACGGGGAGTTCATCCTCACATATTGAAACCAGAATTGTATCGAATTGCGCGGGCTCAGATTGTGGAATGAGCTCCCCGCCGTGGTTTTCCCATTGGAGTACATCATGGGGTTCTTCAAAAAGAGTGTGAAGAGATTTCTTTAGGGTCGGCAACGCGCGAGTGATGCCCCTGGTGTTGCAAGCGTCCATAGGCTACGGTAACTGCTTACCATCAGGCGGGCCGTATGCTTGTTTGCCACCTTAGTGGTATAAAAAAAAAACCAAATCGCATAAGCCGTTACCGAGTAATCGGTGAACGTACATAAATAAAAATTACATACGCATCGACTATATACAGGGTGTAAGGGACATCGCCGCACAAACGGATACCATGGGTCCAGGACATGATTCTGGACTCCCCCATGTTGGAATTTTTCGTCGGTTTTTCCCAAATTTAAAAAAAAAATAATAAGTTTTTTTTACTTTAGACTGTTCATAATCGTTATTCTTACCTAACCCAAAGAGATTTAAAATAAATAAGTTATTAATTCATTACTTTCACTAAAAGTAGCAATGTAAATAAAACTAGAAACGGTGTCTTATGGCGATATTCGCCTGCAGTCAGCGACATACTACGTAGGCACAACGTTATCGCGCGTTTAAATCGCGGTGTTCACAATACATTGCGCGCTCGAAAATGACAATTTCTATAACCGATCATTAGCGAGGTGAATGCCTTTCACAATTTGATTAGTGGCATTAGGTGTAGCCTTTTCGCGAAGTTTGCGTTACCATGCAAAATACACCCTGTATATATATGAAAAAAGGAGGAGGTTCTCCTCCTTTTTTTAAATCGGTTAGTAAAACTACATTTCCAACAGTAATGTTACTACCTAGGTATAAAAATTGTAAGTCCACTAAGTGGTCGTGAACTGGTATAATCACCCTACGTAAGATGATTAAATAAAACCAAATTATGGATAAAAATCTCTAATAAATTATAATATATTTTTTTTAATATACAAATGACCAAAACATTTTTTTTTCTTAATGATTAGTACCTATTCATTGGGTACATAATGTGGGCTGCGTTTCTAAGACGAATAAAAAGTCACGGTGTATTTAGTAGTTGTGTTTACGGTTGGGTTTGTTCCCGGGAATAAACCCAACTTCGAGTAAATTTCCAATTTGGTGGGAAGAACCCGGGAATTTTCCCATTGACTGGGAAAATACTCAAATGGTCACAGTTACTAGATTTTGCGTAGGTATAGCGAGAGACACCTTAACAAAATCGTTTGAATAACATTTAACAAGATTTCTATTAGGGTTATACCACGGTCATACACATATATCATACAATAAAAAATATATTTTTTTTGTGATAAAGGAGTGCATTGTTTTTAAAAAAGTGACGTGTTGTAGTGGACAGGCGGCGGTCCCACACAATTACCACGCCATGGTAGTACATAGGTACTCGTCCGACTCGAAGTCGGGAAGTGTGATACTCGGTTCAGTCCGGGCAAGGTCCGCGTGGGTCCGCGCGTAGGTAATGTAGGCACATACAACAGCGAGTATGATTAAAATAACAATCAAAAGCATCTAAAAATATTTTTTTAGGTACAACTAGCCACTTGAGTATTTTCCCGCCGTTCGGGAATTTACCCGTATTTTTCCATTTTTTCGCGTATTATTTTTTAGTTGTGTTGTTCATTTTCTCGTTCAAAAAGAAAGTCCGTAAGTAAATGATGCATCGTCAGTTAGAGGACTATGGAAAGTTGGTTCAAAATTTGATTTAGGCCCGGTTTCAATAAACAAAAACGAATCGTTTTGCTTACCAATGGTAGGTTTTTTTATTGCCAAACTGGGCATATAGATCATTTCATAAGCTAATTTTACCTGTGATAGCTACTTCCATATGGGAGGGTCTGATATGCAAAGCTTTGAGGTCTTTGCTTCATTTTTAGTAAAGATAAGAGTCTTAATTTTAACAAATCTTAACTTATACCGGTCGGTAAATTATTGAAACCGGGCCTTAGTTGTCCTGAACCTACCCAGAACCTAACAACTAACAAATGAAAGTAAATAAAAGAAAAAAGAATCCCTTCAACTGTGATTTTAAAATTAATTAAATTGTCTAACATTTTAATCAAAATTTATCCTTAAAATAATACCATTATAATCTAAAATAGTGTACCTACCCAACCTACTTATAGTAAGCTGTGCTAATGCGTTCTGTACCTACCTACTTGTGTGGCGACAAGCACAGCTACAAGTCTCGCTCGATCAAGTAAAATACAAATTGTGAGCGCGGTCATCCAATCTATACAATTCTACTTATATCTACACATATTCCGTATCTGTCGTCAACAAATCCATCTATCGTATTGCTAAACAACGCCATCTATTTATAGTGTTATCATGTAATGCATGGATTTTACAGTAAGACGATATTAGCGCTCCCGTGTCTTTTTTTGGCGACTTATATCATACTCAAAATTAAGCGCCATCTAGGTTTAATACGAAATTTCGGCAAAGTTCCGAGACACGCTCAAATGTATGGGGCTTGTCACTCTAGACACTTTACTCTATGTCCCAGCGGAACATTTTTTTCCCAGTTGACGTATGAATAAAAAAAATAGCACAATAATTAGTGTGTAATGTAAGGTAAATGTGTATGAAGAAATGAAATTTGTGTGCCTAAAGACTCCGAAGATATTCAAGTTTCCGCTGCGATGACGTTTGGTAGTTTGCTGGATATCCTAAACGGGTGGACGCATACATGTGATCTTTTATACACACTTTGCTATGAATTTGTGTGTAATATTTGCGAAAACAGAATTCGAAAAAACAATACCGTTTAGAAGATATAGGTATAAAAATAAAATAAGGTTATTAGGTCGTAGTACTTCAAATATTAGCTCTAGAGACTAACTTTTACCATGTATATGTATCTCATAACAGCTTACAGTGTATTGTAAAGTTTCATTAATGTACTATAAGTAATAACAGAGTTGTGACAAAATTAACTAGGACTGCACCACGATGTTTGTTGACATACGATTGCATAAGTTTTAAATAGATTGAATAAATAAGAGGTATTCCAATATTTAGTGTATTAGTTCAATAATACATCTGTAAATTTTCAGCACAATACACTCAATAGTTAAAGAAATATAATAAAAATACCAACAAGGGTCGCAAAACAGTGATAAACCGACCAAGTTGCAATGGGTATGAAAAAGCGGCCGTGCAGTATATGGAGCTGATCTTCCAAAATGTGTAGTATAGTACCGTTATTTGTTTGGTACAGATATGTACACAATTCTTGGACAAGAAGTACTACAATAATCTTGCTAAATTAATAATAAGCAATAAATTATTCTTATAACAAATTAGCTATCTATTACTAGTTTTAGACCCACGATTTCACCCGCTTTCTCGAGGGATCTTATGTTTTCCCGAGATATAAAGTAGGTATCCAATATGTTAATCAGATTATACTTACCTGCGTTTCTAATTTCATTTCGATTGGTTGTTCCGTTGAGGCATCAAGAGGTAAAAATCAAATATACAAACAAACTCATTTTCGTATTTATTATATTAGTAAGATGATATAAATTACAGCAGATATAATACCACAGTTAACATCAAGCTTCGCTTTATTATTATGAATCAACGTGTCGGTTTATGATAAATCTTTCGTAGGTATTTATTTACACAACATAACAATATATGGGCCAGACCTTCATGGGATGGATCTGTGTTCAAAAAAGAAATATATTTTAATAATACAGACAATAGTTCACTTATACAATACAGGCGAACCTATAAGTACTCTTATGACTTTAAAATAATCTATTAAAATGTTACGTTTATACGCACAATATTGAGAGATAAAATCATGGTAGATAATATATTCGTAGGTAGATTTTAATTATTGTATTTTTGGTTAAAAAAATTAATCAATATTTTTTTAATAATTTTGAGAACAGAAAGTTAAGTTATGCAGATATTTTATTTTGATTAATCATTTTGTACGTACCTGTACCAAAGTACCAAACCTATATCAATATAGTACTAGACCTTTTGGAAGGTTAGCTTCATATACTGCGCGGCCGCTTTTTCGTACCCATTCAAACTTGGTCGGTTTATCACTGTTTTGCGACCCTTGTTGGTATTTTCATTATATCTTTTTAACTATTGAGTGTATTATGCTGAAAATTTACAGATGTATAATTGAACTAATACACTAAATATTGGAATACCTTTTATTTATTCAGTCTTTTTAAAACTCGTGCAATCGTATGTCAAATAACATCGTGGTGAAGTCCTAGTAAATTTTGTAATAACTCTATTATTACTTATAGTACATTAATGAAACTTTACAAAACGTTGTAAGCTGTTATGAGATACGTATATACGTTAGAAGTTAGTCTCTAGAGCTCATATTTGAAGTACTACGACCTAATAACCTCATTTTATATAAATACCTATATCTTCGGAACGGTATTGTTTTTTCGAATTCTGTTTTCACAAACATTACACACAAATTCGTATCAACGTGTGTTTAAACGATCACATCTGTGCGTCCTCCCGTTTAGGATATCCAGCAAACGACCAAACGTCATCGCAGCGGAAACTTGAATATCTTCGGAGTCTTAAGGCACACAAATTTCTTTTATTCATACACATTTACCTTTCATTACACACTAATTATAGTACCAATATTTTTATTCGTACATCCACTAGAAAAAAAATGTGCCGCCAGGATGACGTCATCCCAGCGGAAAACGTTTTTGGCGAATATCTCAAAAATTTATGGATGCACAAATTCTAAACTATCATACACATTTACACGACGTCATACACTAAATATCTGCAAAACTGAAATTAAGAATTTCAACATTATTCCGCTGGGACTACGCACACAAAAATGTTTTATTTTTATATAGCTGACCCGGCAAACATTTTCTGTCATATCGGCGCGACTTCGTTTGCGTGGTGTCGTACCCTATACTAGGTTATAACAGGTAGGGTAGGGTAGGTCCTACCCTTAGATTCAGGATTAGGGTCCTACCCTACCATACTCGTAGCGGTATGAAATATACTAATCATAAAAATAAATCGAGCCGTTTCGAAGGAGTGCGATCACAAAACACCGTGACACGAGATTTTTATAATTTAAATATATGGATAATGACTAGCTCTCCCCTGCGGTTTCACCCGTGATACCGGAAATAAAGTAGGTATATTAATGATAGATTTATCGAATCCGACTGGTAGTTCCACAGATTAGCGCGAATAAACAAACAAAAAAACTTCCGCTTTATTATATTAATATAATGAATGAATGAAATATTCTTTATTGTATAAACTAAAATAGAACAAACATTAGTAAAAACACAAATTAAGGAAGTAATACAATATAGGCGGCCTTATCGCTTATAATATACAGGGTGATTTTGAATTACTTAGCTATTTTAAAGGAGTCGACTCATTAATAAAAAATTAAAAATACATGTTTTATTTTTAGATATAATTTTTATAGAAAAAAATAAAGTTATGACTATCCAAAGTTTTCTCAAAATTACCGAAATCGTTGGTCGTACCGCGCGCCATTGCGCTACGTCACATAGCTGTCAACAACCGAGAATGTTAGATACTGCCTATGTATGCGAAAACACGAACATCATCCAAATTAAATATCCTATACATAACTATAGATATTCTTACCCGTTTAAAATTTATAAAATGAAGCCACAAAAATTCTAACATATGCATCGTTGTAATACTTTAAAACTTTAGGCTAATTTAAAATCACATTGAACTGAATATTGCAGTTTATTGTTATTGACAAATTCTTATTTGGTTCTAAATAACACACTTCCAGTGACATGCAACCACAGAGCGTACAGTTGGGTGGGGTGACGGGCGCCGCGCGGCATCTTGTGTGAGGCAGAAGCCCTCCATTGATCAAACTGATAGTGTACTCCAGAGAGTTAGTTTCATAATTATTCAATTAACAATAATATTTTGTATCACCCAGAAACGACTGTTGATTTTCTAAAACGTCGCCCTAGCAACCAGTAACCAGAGAATACCTGCGTGCGCAACTCAAAATATTTTTTTCAATAATCAGAAATTATTTCAAATAGGTTGAAATGAAGTATTAAGCTGAACGCACACCTAAACACGCCGTAACAAATGCACACGCTGCAATTTTTTTTGATTCTTTTTTTTTTTTTTTTTTTTTTTTTTTTATTCTTTGTATGAAATTAAAAGAGAAGGGAAGAGAGGTTTCGTATAATTCGTTATTCTCTTATAAAATTGGATGCACCGACTGACATCAGACCTTTTTAGCGAAATAGGCAATTTTAGAGTTTATTTCTAGGATAGGTTCGTTTAAGGGTTATTAACCAAGTCAAACGTTTTAAAAAGCTATCCTGTTTTCTACTTGAATGTCTGCAAAGCTGACATTCAAGTTTTCTTCTCTTTCCGACATAAAGTCGGCCGGCGATTGTATGATGCGTTTGGGCTGCCTAATGTATTGTTAATAATTATTGAAAGATAAGTTTCCTCCTTAGTGAAAATGAAAAATAGAATTTATTTTAGAAGATTTTAATGTATGACAGATTCGATTCAATGACAGTTTTTATTAATCAAAATACTCGAAATGTAAACAACATTATGGAGAGTTTATTACTGATATTACTTAATTTTGTGAATGGAAAATAGAAAAATTATATGGTGAAATTTTAGTAGGTATTAAACACAATTTTCACCTAGTGCGCGTTACGAAAGTATTCACGTATTTCCGCAGCATATTTCAATGTTCCGGTGACGTCTACCAGCTGAAGTTCAAGGTCATCTACTTGTTAACGTTATCCAGTAATGTGGAGTATTTAGGATATTCTTACGATAAAATTATGGAAAAAACAGGTTCTTTTTTTTGCACGGATGTGTTCTATTAGTGATTCTGATCCGAGGGAAAAAAATAGCCAAGTAATTCAAAATCACCCGGTATATGTTAGATTAATAAAATTGAAGCGCTCGTGGTGTAGCATGATAAGCCGTTCTTAATCGATCGGCAAGTTAAGCTACCACCGTCGTGGTCGGTACCTGCTGGGCTATTGCGTATCTCAACTGGATGGGTGACCGCCTAGTGGTATTTCAAATCGAGCGTTTCCGTGCTTCGGAAGACACGTAAAAACCGTTGGTCCCGGTTATCACTTAATTGTTGAACTTTACTGTGGAGAATATTCGGAATTCACTGAGATCATTTATGGGGCCAACCTTTGCGCGCTAACCAAAAAAGATGGCGGAGTAAGACCCATCGCTGTGGGTAATACTATCCGTCGTATGGCCTCCAAAATTTGTTGTCGTCACATTCTCCCGAAACTTTCGGAAATATTTCAGCCCATTGAACTCGGTTTTGGCTCAAAGGGAGGTTGTGAGGCAGCAGTTCATGCGGCTCGGACCTTTCTTTTAAATAACGGAGGTGAAGTGCTGCTTAAAGTTGACATAAAAAATGCATTTAACTCTGTCGATAGGGGATATGCTTTATTGACCCAATTTCGGGATATCTGCACTGACATACGAGTATATCCTTACCTTTGGTACGTAGTATTTATATACTCTGAGCCTTTGGCAATGCTATGGGCATCCATCAAAACTTTTTTTCAGAGAACACCCACTTATTTCCGCCATGGGTTGTCAACAGGGCGACCCACTCGGTCCAGCTATCTTCAGTTTGGCCATCCATCCAATTATTTCCGGGTTACAATCAAAATTTAATGTATGGTATCTAGACGACGGTACGCTGGAGGGTGATGCGGCTTCCGTTCTCAGTGATTTTAAAACATTGACAGAAAATTTTAAAAAGATTGGCCTAGAATTCAATAGCTCCAAATGTGAGCTCCTGATTTTAGATTCTTTCCCAGAATCTGAACAACCAGAATTAATTCAAAAATTTTATGTTTTGGCTCCCAATATTAAGTTACTGTCAAAGGAGTCGCTTCATCTTCTTGGAGCCCCAGTCTTAGACGAATCCATTCCTAGTTTCTTTGAGAAAAAGATTCAAAATTTTAATGACTCTTCAAATAGGCTTTATGAAATTAATGCTCATTATGCATTTTTTATTGTTCGACTCTGCCTTTTCGTGCCGAAGTTTACCTATTTGCTCCGCAGTACGCACTTATTTAAATTCGATCACATATTAGATACTTTGGATAATATGATCAAAACGTCTCTTTCCAAAATTCTAAATTGCAGTTTTTATGAAAACAAAGTGTGGTCTCAGGACACCCTACCCGTGTGTTATGGTGGCCTAGGAGTGCGGAAAATTTCAAGCATATCAGTACCGGCGTTTCTATCCTCGGTATACAGTGTGGGCAACCTCGTCAGTTCTGTTTTGGATCCTTCTATTGGATCTGTTGAGGTTTCTTACCTGTCCGATGATGTCCTAGAGACGCCTGGCAGGCAGCTTGTCCAGGCACAAATATTCCGACCTTGAGTCACTCTCAGAGAGCGTGGGACAAGCCGCTTTGTGAAAAAACCTGGCAAAATTTATTTTCTATCTTTTCTATAGATACAGACCGCGCGCGCTTGTTAGCTGTCTCTCAGAGTGACTCAGGTCACTGGCTACAAGCTATTCCATCAACAAATACTGAAACAATGTTAGACCGTATAACATTAAGTCTGTGTATTTGTCATCGTCTTGGTTGCAGGACCAATCAACCTCATCGCTGCCGCTGCGGAGATCTCGTCAACGAGCTCGGCCACCATGGGCTTTCGTGCTCTCTAAGTGCTGGTCGAATATCACGACACTCGGCTATTAATGACATTATCCACAGGGCTCTTGTTGTCGCTAACGTGCCTTCCGTACTGGAACCAGTCGGTATTGCGCGGGGCGATGGCAAGAGACCGGATGGTAGGGATTGCAAAATCCGGATTTTTTTCAAATCCGGATTTCAAGTTTATCATCAGATATAAATCCGGATAATCTGGATTTTTCGAATTTTGGTAAAATTTTATTGCAATCTTTTGTAATTTTAAATTGTACGCGTAGTTCTATGCTAAACTATTAGTAGTTTGAAGATGGGTGTTCTATTTTATTGTTTTCCATTGTTTTTGAATAAAAATTAAATAAAATTGGTTTATTAATATGGACTTGCGTTTGGCCACTGAGCCTTCATTAAGGATAATGACGAAACCTAAGTTGGAGCACGCTTACCCAGATGAAACCTATTCACCATGGCCTTGAAAGTGCCTAGATTGTAAGAGTCAGGTAACACAGACGCTGGCCGGAAGCAAGTTCCACTCCCTTGCTCCGCATGACAGGTATGTTAACAACGTACGGGTGAAAATTTTCACGGCTTCTTGTGGGTCGGAGTAAAAATGGGGATGGTGGTTGGAATAAGGTTGAACAATTCCTGCACACACTCTCCAAATATATCTTGTAGAAAACCGATTAGGCAAGCAACCTTTCTTCGATCGTCGAGGCTCGTGAGTTACATCCTAATTAAAGTCTCATCTCCGATGAGTGAGATGAGATGATCTCTTGGTGGCATTAAAAGTGACCATATTGGCATTGCCCCAATCGGAGACTGCCTGTAAGGTCACGTTCAAACGCTCTACCATGGTTTCTTGCAACAATTCGCTCCAGCTTCGCGCGCTGGAAATATAGACAACGATGCTATCTTCTGCGTAATTAAAAAAAATTTTTGTTGAAAAAATGAACTCACTATCGTATTATTCAGGTGCGAAAGGGCTATGACCACAACAAACCTTTCATGAATAAACCTTTCGCTCAGGAAATTGGAAACCCAAGCGTACAGACCACCAGAGACTCCATATCAAGAAAGCTTACTTAGAATAGAAGGATGGTGTGCCAGACACGAAATTAAAAAAAAATTAGATCAGCCGATGTACAAAATGCTTTCAGCAGTAACCCATCTAGAACTATAATTCTTGATATTACGTTGTACAGAGTTGTTACTCGCGCCGCGCGCGCGTCGCCTCCATCTAAGACTCGCTGGCCGACTTAGCTACTAGCTAGATGGATGAGCGGGAGCAACTAGCAGCGTGTGAGCCGAGCGGTTTATAGATTTTATTATAGACCTTATAGGCACCATGAACAGACACGGCAACGCAAACGCACGAACTAAAGCGCAGGAGTTTTAAATATTATGCGGATTTGTGTGTCAGAGTAATACTGACCTACATCTACTGGATATTCAATGATGAGAATTGTAATTATCAGTTACGAGGCGGGAAATTTGTTTTTTTTTTGTTTTTTTTTACCTTCGTAGAACAATATGGATAGATGTTTCAGTGATTAGCGACAGTAGAAGTTCATTTGGTACATTGTGTCATGAATGTTTTTTTTATAATATGAGCCATATTTGAACATTTCTCACGGTTTCTCTAAAAACCGTAAAACTTACTAGTTTGCCCACAGAGCCAGGCATCTTTGACTCCATGTACTTGCGCGCAATAATTGCCTACCGGCCGCCGGACCGTAACATGTCCATTTTTCAGTTGGTTGTCGACAGCCGCGTGGCTCCTTCGTACGCATATATTTCGCTCGAGCTGTTTGTTGTTCTTTCTATGCAAGATTTAAAGTACCTTTAGTTTCCTTTTATAATTATGTAAAAGATCTAGAAGCCACATTTATTGTAAATTTTGATCAAAATATGAGTCAGAAACCCGATTGCAACTATATAAAATATAATTATGTTACCTATACCATTTAATTCCCCTTGTACTAGTGATACTTTATTTACAACAAATATGTACAAAATACAATCTATACAGGAAAACCTTTTACGCAGTACGGATATTTTTTTTGGTGGTTCAGTATCAGTAATAGAACACATTTCCATTATTTATTCAATACTTTTTTTTCTTTTTTGACTTTACTTGAAAACAGACAAATATGGACATTCTATTCGTAATAATCATATCAATGAGAGCGTGTAGCGGCCGCCGGCCGCGCGGCGGGTGTCGGAGGGGTTAAACTCCCTCCCGGCCTTCCTGGCCGGCCTGTGCTCGACCGACAGTCAGTGCTGCAAACTCTCCTTCTTTTCCAGGAGATTCCATGATTTTTGGACATGTCTCCTTATCTCCTTATTTATTTTTCAATTCAATGAAAATCTCCTGGATTTTTCACGATTTGAGTAAAGTGTACACTTTACAATAACACCTGATATTGACATAAAATAATCCAGTCAATGCTCTGTATAATCTGCATCTCTGTGTAAAACTGTGAAACTTGCAAAGTGACGTTGCGTTTTCGTTTTATTTTCAAGAGTTTGTGTATTTTGAATTATATTGCATATTTATCGGTGGTGTTTTACCAAATAAAGATCAATGCATGTGAAGTTGAAGTGAAATGAATTACGTGTATTGTGATTTTAAAATTGTTTAAAAAATCCGTGAAAAGTTTTAGTACGATTACCACCTTTTTACTGAAACATTTGTATGTCTTATCGAAACCGACAATTTTATTACCGACAGAGCCTCGATAACTGGACACTGGTAAAAATAAGTCCTAATAAAAAGGATTTGCTTGTTACAATTAAAACTTAGGTATAATATAAAAAATCCTATTAATCTAAATACAGCAAAATGTGTATTTTTTTATTTCTCCTTCTTTTGACCCTGTCTCCTGGATTTTTGGCATAAATATACTTCTTTTTTGGATGTTGGGGTTTGCAGCACTGCCGACAGTCTGCGCATGCCCACGCGCCGCGTAAGTCGTCACGTTCGTTTCGTTTCCACGCAAGGAAGGACCGCGCC
Source organism: Polyploca ridens (assembly GCA_951394255.1). Lineage (NCBI taxonomy): Eukaryota > Metazoa > Arthropoda > Insecta > Lepidoptera > Drepanidae > Polyploca > Polyploca ridens. The sequence goes on from OX596248.1 coordinate 4,861,085, forward strand.
G